>CM045760.1:181825675-182393343 GCA_025200525.1 Camellia lanceoleosa
TATGTATGTAGGTGAGCAGGCACGTGACCAGGCCCAAAGTTGACGGCTTATGTTTCAGTTTTTGTTAGCCAGCCTTTGCGCCTTCCGAAGAGGTTCCGAATGGAAACAAGTTTAGTGGCTGTTTTTGTGATGTACTAGACTTTGTTCCTTTTAAGCATGGGCAAAATTTATGTTTATATGTTCATGAAGTGATGTGTAAATACTATATCTTTTGACTTCGCTCGCAAGTTTTTAAAAGTATTAAATTATCTATCTATCTGTCCTATGTATGTCATCACAGCTCATTGGACTACGTATATTTTGTATATTTGCTTCCGTAACCCCTAACTATATGATATTCTGTCAAGAGGCCTTTCGTAATCTAAGGATTACTGGCCGATTACGATGCTAAATCCATAGGGACGGGTTTGGGTCGTGACAGATCGCCACTGATTGGGATTCACGGGCAACCACCGAGCACCAACTCCTTGCTTCGTGTCACGACCCAAACCCGGCCCTATGGGTTTAGCATCAGAATCGCCAAGAATCCGAGATTACCAAGGCCTACTGATGATATCTGATGAAACGAGTTCGAACTGGCGGAAGCAGACTGATAAATAACTAGTGTCCATAGAGTCATGAAAATCAATGTCAAATTCATTTTTATGCATTCATGCAGTTCAAAACAGTCCAATTCATATACAGTCTATACAATCATGTACAACATTCAGTACGTGGACCCAACCACTCGATAACAGTACAGTCAAACAGTCTATACAAAAGGTACAAAACAGTAGGGAGACAAAGTGGAAACAAAACACCCCAAGCCATGGCATGGCGTCTCGGAACCTCGCGGTGAGGCACATAGGTGGCTTGACAAAAGCGGGACCAAATCCACGCCCTAGCTTCTGCGGTGGTGAGCACCTACATATATATATAAACAAAGTGAGCTAAAGCCCGAGGAATAACATACGATGTAAAGAGGTTATGAATGAATGTCCTTACAAGAATGAAATCAATTCATTATCTGAGATTTCAATCTTCAAGATTTCGGTCAATCAATACTTGATCAATCGGTCATATGTGGTACATCCATTAGCCTATAAACATGAGTCCAAAAGGACCGGCCTTAACAGACCCAACAATAATGATGGCCATCAATCAAGATGGTTCCACAAGGAAACCGATGAGCTCAGAATACCAATAACAAGGTGCTAAGGATGCCTGTCTGATTCGAAATGCAGGACATACATTCATTCAATAAACAATATCAGTTCAATAAACAGTTCAGTTCAGTATTCAAAATATGACCATTTGAACATATCTTTACACAATCTGTTACTCACAGTGATTGGGCTATCAGTAGCTAGAGCGCGTCCCCGAGAGTCAACCCTAAACAGTCAATCAAATAGAACACACACTAAGTTTACAGTTTGGAAAGGATGATAATTAAATCCCTAAATTCCTCGGTGTGGTTCTATGTCTACATCCTCATTAAGATGCTCTAAACTAGGCCTAAGAATGCCTAGGATGCGATGAGGATGCAAAAATGCACTAAGGAAGCAATTCTGGAATTTTCATGAAACGGGGCCTCCGCCGGCGCGAGTTTCCCGCCGAGCGGACAAGCACACAAAGGCCCACGCTCGAGCGTACATTCCGCCGCCGGCGGGTGATGAAAGGTGCAAAAATGCTGGATGCTCGATTTTCCCGCCGGCGTTAAAATCCGCCGAGCGGATCAGAAACAATGCAAGAAAATACTGGGAGCATGAATTCCCTTTCGCCGAAGCACTTCGCCGAAGTGACGTCCAAAATCTGGAAAATCCAGATTCGACCTCTGAGTTTCAAACCAAGTTTTGATGCTCCAAATCCGATCCTCTTGGGCCCATTTTCTGGAAAACTCTTTCAAACACATAGAATAACAAGTTTTGAAACTCAATTTAAGAAATCAAGGCCCAAGGGTGTTTCAATTAAACTCAATTTCAAGAACACTTTCCAAAACATGACATGCATGATCTTTAAACCAATTTCAAGCTTTAAATCTTGCTCCAAAGAGCTCCATAGTTGGCAAATGAAATGAAATCATGGACTTAATATGAATATGAGCTTGCATGCACCAATTGACCATGGATTCAACCTCAAGAACCAACAATTCCAACATGCATGCAACAATTCTAACATAATCCAACCTCTAAGCACTCTAACTCAACAATTGACATGAATGATACAAAATGAGGCTCAAGACAACAAGGAGACAATGAATTTCCTTACCTAGAGTGTTGGTTTCAAGTCTAGCAAGCTTAATCTAACAATCAACCTTCAAGTCTTCAAGCAATTCCACAACAATGGCAAGGTGAGCTCAAGTCTCTCTCTAAACTCTCTCCCTCACTCTATTCTTCTTGTTTGGTCGGTTAGGAAGAAAAGGAATGAGCTAAAGAAATGTTTTAGTCAAGTGTAATAGGCTCTAAGATGAATAAACAAGGGCCACTAAGGGTGGCAATTCCGTAAATAAGTCTAAGTTTGCAATTAACTCGTTTTTAATCTAATTTAATCATTCCTAATCAATTTTCAGATAATTATATCATTAAATCACAAATATTCCACTGATTACAAAACACTAAACGGTTCCTAAATCGGCCGCCGATAAGGCCTTCAATTAGCAGTTTAAACATAAAATGCAAACAGATAATCATACACTCAAACAGATACAACACGCAATTCAATAGACAAACTCATTCAGTTTCAGTTTCAGTTTCAGTTTCATTCAGTTTGTTCAGTAGTTCATCCAGTTCACTTATCAGTCATTAGCAGTTCAGTTTAGCATTAATCAATATATAATTCAGTGGTTATCCGGTAATCAGTACGAGGGTTGTTACACTTCGTGCTCACCGATGGTGAAAGAGATGAGTTTTCGACGAAGAAGATGAGTGGATTAACTCAAATCGAATGTAGATCTACGTTAGATCCTGCTAGATCTAAACCAAAAAATAATTGTCAGAGTACAAGCATCTCTCTATATTTATCTATTTCTTTCGATCTCTTAGTTTTAATACTTTTTCTATACTACACACTTATATTTTCTAGTTATAATGGAAAAAAATTTCAACTTCTGAACAAGTTGTTTTCGAATTTTAATTACAAGTGGTGAATAAAATTATATATATATATTATGCTGAAATGAATCATTCTTTAGAACTATAAAATTTTGCGGTTTTATTACTTTCTTTAGAACTGTAAAATTTTACAGTTTTAAAATATGTTTTTCATTTTAATTAATAAGGATAAATACTTAATAAAATTATATTTTGAAACTATAACATTTTACAGTTTCAAGACTTACTTTTCAGTTTGATCAATATTGAAAATTATTTGCTTAAACACTACAAAAATTGAAAATTATTTGCTTAAATTCTATAAAAATTGAAAATAACATATTTTTTTTATTCCATTGTTGTTTTTTGTTGTTCTTAGTTTTTTTTTCCGTTTCAGTTTATCAATATTTAGCACATTTTGCTATGTTTTTCACTTTAATTTCTCAGTTTATTCTTCTTTTCTTTTTCGGCAATATTCTAGACATTATAGTAAGTCTCTAGTGATATTTTTGACGTCCAGCGAACATTTTAGGCATTTCGACGACTTCTAATGACGTTCAGAACATTCCGATGATACTCCGGTAATATTCCGGCGATTTCCCGGTGATGTTGAACATTTTAGCGAGTTTCCATTGACTGTCTGATGGAAGTCCAATAGTGGTGGGATGTATCAGTGTCTTTAATTTTTTTTTTAAATAGAATTTTTTGGTAATAATTAAAAATACATAGGATTAATTGATACAAGTATTTTATTTTGAGAGTAGATAAATTTTAAATTTTGTGTATAAAACTTATCAATAAATTTTCCATTCAAAAATCTGGATAGGCCCACCAAACCCAATTTTATGCCAAGAACGGCCCATTCGCTTGGACTCTTAATAATACGTGTCTGAAGCGAGTGTGCATAAGTTTCTCTTAATTCTGAAAAAAGAAAACGAAGGAACATTGTGAGTTCTTAAAAAAGACTTGTCCATTGATCTTCTTCCACTCAACTATCACAGCTGTACAGTACAACAACATCAGCAGGACACTTTCGTAATTAACAAAGTACTACATGATCCCTCTTTCTAACATGGAGCAATGATTCAGAGCACTAATTTTGGTTCTGTAATGAAACACTAATGATATGGTAAGGAGAAAAAAAAAACAAAAACAAAAATAAAAACAAAAACAAAAACAAACCGAGACCAAAACATCACATCATAGTGGGTGGAGTTCACTGTGAGCTTATTATAACCAACTTCAGAGCTCAAGAATTAGAGTTTCAAAACATTTTTCTTCTAACATGTGTAAGAGAATTTTCAATATTTCACCAAATTTAAATTTGAGAAAATTTTTAGTAAAAATAAAATAAAATTCCTTCATCAAACTTGTATCAAATTAAGGAAGAAACAATTTTTTTATCAAATCAAGGACGAATCAAATCTTTCACTAAATTTTTAATAAGTTTTTTCACTTAAATTTGATGAAATTGTTAAAAGATAAAGGATTAGACTATCTCCAATCTAGATTCGTATATTTCATCAAATTTAAATTTGACAAAAAATTTGGTGAAAATAGTGTTTCAACTGTTTTACCAAATTGGTATCAAATTAAGGGAGTCATACTTTTTTGAGTTAATTACCTAAAAATCCTATTTACAAATGTTATAGTAGCTCAGGTCCTATTTAAGATTTTTTGAACTAATAAGTCCTATTTAGTAAAACTGAAATATTATCAGTTTTTCCTAATTTTTAAAACTAAGAACATTATTAATTTTGTATAGTAATGTTCCAGATAATTGTTTCACTAACTTATGGGGAAAAAAAAACAGAGTATGAGATTAAACATTTTTGTCATTCTACTTATTGGTTTGATTCAACTATCCAATAAAATCAAGAACATTAACACTTTTTTCAGTTTTAAAACTGAGAACATTATCAAATTTTTTTCTTTTTTTTTTTTTTCAATTTTGCATATCAATGTTCCATCATCATGCTCTTTTATAAATATAAAATTTTTAGTTTTGCACCCAAAAAAAAAAAAAAATCAATTTTTTCAAAAATATATATATATTTATATTTTACCCTTTTTTTGTATTTTTTTTTTATAAAAATTTAAAGTTGATATTTTAAAGTTTTGAAAATCAAAATAATGTGAAATCATCATGTTTCTTTATAGATAATCATAAATAATGAATAATCATTGTTTGAAGGGGCAATTTCGAATATTAAAAATCTAATGGGACTTGAAAGTCCAAAAAAATTTAGTTAGGACTTAATGGAGTATAAATTCATAAATTAGGATTTGTGTGTAAATGCTTCTACTTTTTTCATTAAATCAAAAGAACGTTAAACTTTTTATCAAATCTTATAGGTGATTGTTGATGGACGACCGAGTGGACGATTGGCCAGACAACTGGGTGGACGACCGGATTGGAAAAAATTTGATGAAAATTTACACTAGGTTGGATGACTAACCAAATGATTGGCCAAACAACCAGACAAATTTGATGAAATGATCGGAGAGCATCATATTAGATCAAATTTTTACTCAAACTTTTATTTAAATTTGATGAAAATTTTGAATCAACATTGGAGATACTCTTATAGATGAGTTATTTTTCACTAAAATTGATGAAAAATAAAATTTGAGATGAGAAAGTAATTTTTTAAAAGATTTTGATGAAAATTTAATGAGAAGATTGGAATAACTCATATCAAATTAAGTTTTTACATAAATTTGAAATCCGAAATATTTGATGAATGATTGGAGATGTTCTGAAGTCTTCATTTGAAAGAACCTCATCACATTATCACAAACCCAAGAAATTCTGAGGAGAAAAGGTTGGAAAGAGGTCGAATCCTATATGGGTTTGTTGGGTTTTCTCAAGTTTGCATTAAAGTGCTTTTATTTTCTTGCTTGGTATGATTCTTTTGTCTTCTTGCTGCACCAAGAAAGCGAAAGAAAATTTTGCATTATTAGTTACTTTATCTTTGTGCTTCTGTTTGATGATTGATTACTCTCTTCGAATGTCCAACTTTCACGTCAGACATACTAGCCGATCTTGTGAAGTTAATATATCTCTGTTTTGCTCCAAGCTCATTTGTATATACATGTGTATCTATACATATGTACATACATATGCATGTAGATGTTAGAAATGGTTTCGAAAAGGGAAAAAAAAAACATATTTTTTCCTCAACTTTGTTCTAGTTTTTAGATGAGAGCCATGCGTCAAAGTTGGCGAGTCTAAGTGGTAACGCATTCTATACCGCGTTGTGATTCACGTAGTATATTTGGTTGCTCAAAACCATTATCAGATGAATGAGAAATTCAAGCCAAAATGAACTCTATGGAAATGAAGTTTTTGGTGGAAATTCCTTAAGGTTTGGTTTCAGGCTTGTCCCACATTGGTTTAGTAGGCAAACTTATGTGGGTTTATAAGGCATGTGTTTGTAACTTGGTAGGGCCCCAAGGGGCACCCCAAGTTTGTAGAAGGGAGAGGTTATGGGCAAATTGGCTTAGACCCATTGGACCCAAAAATAACCCTTGGTTGAGCGCAAGTACATAATGTGATGTTGGGCTGGGCTTGTCCGGCCCAATACTTATTTTTTGGTAAAATAAAATCAAACAATTTAATTTCAAATTTTGGTTGGAAAAATTCAAAATTGTTTGCACCTCTTCAATATTTCTGTCCAGGTTTCATATCTATTCGCAAAGATTTAAATCTGTTTGAATTTAAACCCAACAAGTTCCTATCTGTTCTAAAACCGAACGAATTCAGCAAATTCAAATCGAATAGGTTTGATTCATAACCGAACAAGTCTTGTACCTGTTCATTCAAATCTGAACAACCACGAATTCATCTATAAATAAGACAGGCCCTCATTTGCATTTTTAATTCACAAATTTCGTTCTTCTCTCCTGCTTCAATCTCTGCATTTTGTTTCATTAATTTTATTTGAGAAAGAATGTAAACACAAAGTATGTTCGTTGTATGAATAATTTGTAGTGCTACTATTATTCGTAATTGATCATTTTATCTTGGGAGATAGGCGTCCACAATCTAAAAGCAGTCCATAATCTGAAAGCAACGTGGAGATGACAAATCTGTATTAAGGACACAGTAATAAACACTGGACTTGATCAATAAAATTTGTTCAACAAATTAATTTGGTAAGTAATCAATTTACTTTATGTTTTATTATTTTTCTGTTTCAGATTTTGATTTTGATTTTGATTTTGATTTTGATTTTGATTTTGATTTTGATTTTGATTTTGATTTTGATTTTGTTTTTGTTTTTGTTTTTGTTTTTGTTTTTGTAATAAAATAAAAATATGTTTTTATTTATTATTTATTTTATATTCTGGTTTGATTTTCGTAATCAAACAATCTCTTTCCTTTTCTTTATTTCTTCTGTTTGTTATTAAGTGCGCAAATACAATTTATTCGTAATACAGTGAAGATTGTCCAACAGTAGATACATATTTTATACACACTCATATGTAAGTGTTCTAGTATTTCATGACTTGCAGGCCTTTCCTTGCTCTGGGCTATCCTCTGTAAGTTCTCTCTCTCTCTCTCTAGTTTTTGATGACTGAAGAGTAAAGTTGGTATCTTCTCTCATGCTAATGCGATTCAGAAGTTTTAGTATATAAAATTCAGTAATTTTGTGAGAAATGACAAAAAAAAATAAAGGCAAAGAGTACTCTTTCTCATGCTTGTTTTATAAATTAAATTAGAAAATGTGAGAAAGAGAGCTATCTTATTTTGTCTATTTTATTTCTCATAAAAAAAAAAAAAAAAAAAATTTGTGAGATTTAGCGAGAAACAATTGTTTGGTTATAAATTTTTATTATAGGGATATTATCCATTAAAATACTAGAGGTAAAAGAAAGGGTAAATTATAAATACACTCCCTAAGATTTGTTTAAAATACAGATTGTCTTATGTGATTTGGGAAATTACAAATACCCATTGTCAGAATTTTTTATTTAACAGAATCAACTAAAAAGTAAAATTCATAATTGCTCTCCTATACAATAATAAAATTACTTAAATTATTAGTTGAAACATATTTCTAATATCATTAAAAACTATTAATTGAATGCATAATTTATTAGTAAAATGGGCGATTTGTTATGAAATTAAAAACCTCAAGTGATGAAATGTAATTTCCGGAACCACAGAGAATGATTTATACTTTAATCAAATTTCAAGTAGTGTATTTGTAATTTACATAGAACTATCACATGTACATGCTTAGTTTTCTTACTCATCCAACGGATGATGAGAAAACATAATATTTTTTTGCCTTTGAAATAACAATAATTGTCCTCCCCCAATTTCATATGCTATATACCAAAAGGACTGTCCATGTTAATGGATTTTGCTTTGTTATATTTGGTGCTTTGTTTGATAGATATGCCTCAATATCAGCAATCAAGATTAATTCTTACTCAGACATGCGAAATCTTGTGGTTTATTGGATTGCTTTCTCTTTGATTTCTCTCTTTGAGCTTGCTTTTGTGAAACTCATTGAGTGGTAATTAATTGCCATTATACTCTAGTACAGAGCTCATTTTTGTTTCTAAAATCCACGAGTTTTATCAGTCTGTTGTGAGATTCCAGTTAGTGTTAGTGTTGGTCTTCCTTAGATTAAAAGGAAAGACACAATCCTCCATTGGGGTTAGAATTTGGAAAGAGGAAAAATTCATTGTTATTTTAGATAATATACAATATATTTGAATGTTTTAGATATTCATGTACTCGTATTGTGTATCCCAATATCAAAGGATTAAGGGTTTAGGGAAATTTGATGCCTAGACATAACCACACCCGATACTCATACTGAAGTCATGTAACAAATGTTAAACCATGATTGAGTTCATCATTGATAAGTATATCCTCTACGAACCATCCTTTTTGTTAGTCCAAATTCAAAGAGCCTAATGTTGCCAAGGAGGATGCCAAAACAGTGGAACCAAAGGAGAAAATTCCTGCAGCTTCAACACAATAAGTAAGGTTTCCTACGTTATTTTTCTATCATATTTATGTTTTTACTTAAAGACAAAACCACCTATGAATCATTTGTTATTTCCCTTTTCAGTCCAAATTCAAAGAGCCTAATGTTGCTAAGGAGAATGCCAAAGCAGGAAAACTAAATGAGAAAAATCCTGCAGTTGCAACAAAATAGGTAATGTCTCCTATTATATTTTTCATAATATTTTCGCTGCTCGAGTGCTGCAATTTTCCATTCATTTACCTCTACAGTTGTTTTTTGCTAGTTTAGTTATGCTATATTAACTTCCACTATATTCCTAAGGTTTCTTATGTTGTATTCATAGTTGTCAAGTTGAGATACGAATCATGTATCAATTTTTCTGTTTTTTTGAATTGTAGATTGTATCTTGTCGTATTGTTGTTAGATTTTTTAACATCTTTAAAAATAGGTAGAAAAATAAATGTATTTATAGAAAAGTAATATCTTGATAGAACAAAACGCTTAATTCTTAAAATTGCAAAAGTAAGGTTGCTTGAAACATAAAATGCATTTAAAATGCAGAGTAAGTTAAAATATGAATAAAATACTATCTTAATTCATCATTTAGCTTTTAATATTTAATTTGCGACTTTATAGTTTTCAAATAGTTTGTCAATAGTAGAAAACTACTTTTACTGGTGTAAGTAGGTATAAATCAACCGCATATGATACGAAAATATTAAACAAATATATTTTTTCTTTTAAAAGTAGAGAAAATAAAAGAAAAGGTACCCATCTCATCTAAAAAATAATAATAATAATAATTTGTTAATGAAAATTTATAACAACATATTAATTTACTAGTAATTAAGTCCAATTACTTTTTTCAAATTTGCTAAAGAAATTAAAGTATTCATCTATTGTATTATATCTCGTGTTTTGTAAATTGAATCGTGTATCGTAAGATACATTTTACTTAAAATATGTATTGATGACATGTATTGTTTTCTCTCTAAAAATATAGAAACCTAAGATATGTCTGCTAACTGCATACTGCAGGTTAAGTGTGTCGAAGAGCCAAATCTTTCTCAAACTAAGAAGAGAACAGTTACATCGATTAAAATTGAAGAAAAGACCCTAATAGAAGCTGTTAGAGAGAACGAAGTTGTGGAGGTACCTGTTGTTGCAGCTGGTGGTGGAGACAACAAAGTCCAAGAGAGACTCACTTCGGAGAATGTTCAAAAAGAGTGGACATGTGCTGTATGCTAGGTGACGACCACATGTGAGGAAAAATTGAAGTCTCATCTTCATAGGCGAGAACACAAATCCCAGTGTGTAGAGCTGAAAGCAATCAAGCTAGCAAACAAAAACAAGGGTTGCTCGTCTTTAACAACCAATTAGGAGCCCCAAAAGCCCATTTCTGGCAATTGGATAAACCAAAATAAAAGTAAGAAACAAGAGGGCAAGGCACAAGTGAACTGAACTAGTGAGCAATGCAAACAGAAAGAAATAAAGAACACTACTGGGTATAGGAAAAATAAGTCTAAATTATGGTGCACTATCTGTGATGTTAAGTGCCCTGGTGAGGTTGATATGGCTTCTCACCTTAAATGGAAGAGGCACTTGTCCCATGTTCGACAAATAATGGATCCTTTGGGTGGAGGACATTAATAGGATCATGGAAGCAGTTTAGTATTTCATACTCACAAGATTAGTATACCTGCAGAAGAAATTAAGCATTGACATGGCTGTTTCTACTAATGATTTTGTGGTTTTCAGTTGTTCCGGCGTTTGGGTCATATTTGTCTCGGCTAGATATTGTATATTGTAGGTGCACTATACCACATTGCTCTATGAGAGATCACAATTCCACTACATAAGTGGACTAACTCCCTTAGACTATTATAAGGAATTTTAAAGTTGTGATGGGTTAGCTGCTGGTTTTCGCCTAACTCCAAAGCAGACAATATCGTGCTAGTCGAGGAGGGTTAGATGCTTCATTGTGTGGGTACACTATCCCACATCGCTCTGTGAGAGATCACAACTCCACTACATAAGTGAACGAACCCCCTTAGACTAGTATAAGGCCTTTTAAAGCCATGAGGGGTTAGCCACTAGTTTTCGCCTAACTCCAAAACAGACAATATCATGCTAGTCGGAGAAGGTTAGCTACTTCATTTTATGTGGGCACACTATCCCACATCGCTTTATGAGAGATCACAGCTCCACTACATAAGTGAACTAACTCCCTTAGACTAGTATGAGGCCTTTTAAAGCCGTAAGGGGTTAGTCACTAGTTTTCACCTAACTTCAAAACAGACAATATGGTGTTAGTCAAAGAGGGTTAGTTGTTTCATTTTATGTAAGCGCACTATCCCACATCGCTCTATAAGAGATCACAGCTCCACTACATAAGTGAACTAACTCCCTTAGACTAGTATGAGGTCTTTTAAAGCTGTGAGGGGTTAGCCACTAGTTTTCGCCTAACTCCAAAACAAACAATATCGTGCTAGTCGGAGAGGGTTAGCTGCTTTATTTTATGTGAGCGCACTATCCCATATTGCTCTGTGAGAGATCACAACTCCACTACATAAGTGAGCTAACTCTCTTAGATAGGATGAAGCTTTTTAAAGTCATGAGGGGTTAGCTGCTAGTTTTCGCCTAATTCCAAAGTGGACAATATCATGATAGTCAGGAAGGGTTAGCCGCTTCATTTGGCACCATTTGTGAGAACTCTCTACTCAGGTAGCTTGCCCACTAGGGAGTTATATGGGTACACTATCCCACATTGCTCTATGAGATATCACAACTTCACTACATAAGTGGACTAACTCCTTTATATAAAGCCTTTTAAAGCCATAAGGGATTGGCTGCTATATAGTTTTCACCTAACTCCAAAACGGACAATATTATGCTAGTTAGTGAGGGTTAGTTGCTTCATTTGGCGCCGTCTGTGGGAACTCCCTACTCAAGCAACTAGTCCACTAGGGAGTTGTATTGCTGCACCATCCCACATCTCTCAATGAGAGATCACAGATCTACTATATAAGTGGACTAACTCCTTTATACTAGTATGAGACCTTTTAAAGCCGTAAGTGGTTACCTGTTGGTTTTTTCCTAACTCCAAAGCGGACAATATGGTATTAATTGGAGAGGGTTAGCTGCTTCATATACAAATGGGATGTTATGTATTTTGGTACAACTTTACATTTTAACTAAAATTTTATGTGGCTTGTCTTTGATTTAAGGAACTCTAGAAGAGTATTATGGTGAATGCCTAGTGGTCATCCAAGGAAAATTGACCATTCATTCCCCTTTCTACCTATGGGATAAAAATTAAGATTTGATTAGGTTCATGGACTGCTTCACTTTGACCGTCATAGTATTTTCAGGAAAATTGAAGATAAGAACATCAATAATGAAATTCAAGTGGATGACCTTCATATTATTTTTGGGATAAATTACAAATACAATCTATGATGTTTACTTAAAATACAGGTTGTTATTTGTAAATTTAAAAATTACAAATGCTCCCTTATCAAAAATTTAACAAAATTAACAGAAAAATAAAAATAAAATTCCCAATCACTGTCCTATGTAATAATAAAATTACTTGAATTGTTAATTAAAATGTATTTCTAACATCATTAAAAATTATTAATTAACTTGATGATTTATTAATAATATGAGTTATTTGTTATGAGATTAAAAACTTGAAAGAGTGAGATGTAATTTTCAAAACTATAAGAACAATTTGTATTTTAAGTAAACCTCATGAGATATATTCATAATTTATACTAAATTTATGATTTAAAAGTTAAGCATTACGTATTTATAAAGAGTTTTGTAAACAACTAACTACTTTTATTTTTAGTTTTTGGGAGTCGCCATTCTATGGGCTAACAAAAATTCTCATGTGATAGCCCGAACTTGTGAAGCCAAACTTTGCTCATATAACTATGGATGGTGGTGGGAGATTCTATTTGCACCCAAAAAATATTAAGTATTAATTTCTAATTTCCTAATACATTCTATTAAATTATTTAGGATTATAATTTATTTTTAATACACCCTATATTTTTTTTCCTAAATTACCCTTCAAGGTATACCCAAATAATAAACAAATCAAAAACTCAAATTACACCACTGTGAAAAATCCTTTAAAAAATCTTTAAACAGATTTTTCATTATATATTCATTTTGTACACATAGAGAATGACAGCACCAACGAAGAAAAACCATGAAACACATGCCTCTCTTCATCTCTACCTTCTCATTCTCTTCTAATATGATAATATTAATATATAATAATATCAAATAAATATATACACATTCATTGATATGATTTATAGAGTATTTAAATCATTGTTGTTTTGGTAGCTTTTCGAAAATAACCCCATTAATGACTAATCCATACATGATCGTCACATTTGAATATTGATGGTGTGCAAAAAAGAAAAAGGCAAGAAAGAGAAAGAACAAAGAAAACCAGAGGCATGAAGATGTTTAGAAGATTGGCTTTATGAAAAATTAAAAGGCTTTTGATGAAAATACAATGGCACATATTGTGTTTTTGTTTTCTTTGTAAGTAATAATACAATAACAAACAATGACACTGGAGAGTTTTGATGGGGTGGATTAGGATTTTGGAGTGATAAGGAAATAAAATAATTGAAACTTAAGAAAGATGAAAATACATGTACAAGTTGTTTGGGAGTATTATGAGAAAATATGTATATATATATATATATATATTAAGGTTTAATGTGTACTATCTTTATTAATAAATTTATATTAGAGTATAATATATATTAAAATTTTAAAATTTTTTTTTAGACGTATTAAATTATTATTTAGTTACAAATAAAATCACCCATGATCTTTTATATCACCACACTCTCCTAGATCCAAAATTCTGGATAGGCCCACCAAGCCCAATCTTATACCAAGAATGATCTGTTCACTTGAGGGCTAAAGGATACGTGTCCGAACCGCGTACCAAAAAATTTTGTAGGCGAGGTCACTTTACAAATTTAAATTTTATAAGAAAAAATTAGATTAAAAGATATTCATTCTATTTGGTTTTGAGTTCTTAAAGGTAATTTGAGTTTTTTATTTTTAATATTTTGTTGTTTTTAGAAGTTTCTTTTTATATATTTAAATCATTTTTTTTTTTAAATGCACATAAGTTAGATGTACCTAAAAAAAATTATCAAAAAATCTATTAAAAAAAAAATCAATGAAGACACAAAGAAACTTTTGTATTTTTTTTATATTGGGTGATTTTTTAAAGATTTTTCATAAATATTTTAATTTTTAAATGTAGTTAAATTAAGAGAATTCAAAAAATTTATAAAAAAAAATCAAATACTATTTTTAAAAACTGTTAACCAGAGTAATTTAAACTTTTCAAATAGTAAGGGTCTAATAAATGCGAATCCTTATTTCATGGAATCCTTTAATCTTTTTAATAAAATAAAATAAAATGTTAATAATATAAATAAATAAATAAATTCCAGAATTTTTTGTAGCTTGACCGTGTGGGATCATCACAGCTCAAGTAGTGTCGGCCGTGTGGGTTTCTCCTGAAGAAACAAAACGAAGGAACGTCCTGAGTTCTTAAAAAAGACTTTTCCATTGACTTTCTTCCACTCAACTACCACAGTCGTACCGTACAACATCAGCAGGGCACTTTCGTAATTAACAAAGTACTACATGACTAGAATCATATTCA
Source organism: Camellia lanceoleosa (assembly GCA_025200525.1). Classification (NCBI taxonomy): domain Eukaryota; kingdom Viridiplantae; phylum Streptophyta; class Magnoliopsida; order Ericales; family Theaceae; genus Camellia; species Camellia lanceoleosa. Next base: position 181,840,444 of record CM045760.1, read on the forward strand.
CTTCCCTCTTTCTCACATGTATAAAGTCTCGATTTGTTTGATCTCATCTCATCTCATCTCATCACATTATTACAAACCCAAGAAATTCTGAGAAGAGAAAGTTGGGTTGGAAAGAGATCCAATTGTAGATGGGTATTGTGAGTTTTCTCAAGTTGGGTTTGAAGTGCTTCTTCGATTTTCTTGCTTGGTATGAATCATTTGTTCTCTCTGGCTACACTAAGAAACTGAAAGAAATTTTTTACATTATTTAGTTACTTTATCTTTACTCTTCTGTTTTTGATTTTCTCTTCGAATCTCCAACTTTCGCGTTAGGTATACTAGCCGAGCTTTGTGAAGTTGATTTTCAGCTTTATCTCCATGTTTTGTTCCAACCTCATTTGTATATACATATGTATGTGTATGTGTGTATATACGTACGTACGTATGCATGTAGATACATATATATATATATATAATCTTACTTATTCTTGTATTTTCCTTGCAGGCCTCTCTTTGCTCTGGTCTGTCCTCTGTAAGCTCTCTCTCTCTCTCTCTAGTTTTTGATGACCAAAGAGTAAAGTTGTTAACTTTGTATGCTAATGCCATTCAGAAATTTAGTATATAAAATTCAGGGCATTCATAACTAAAATTTTTAGAGTCAGCAATTAGAAAAACAAAAACACAAATGGACATAACCAAACACCTTAACAAATAACTAAAATAATAATCACATAATCAAATATAATCAAAATCACAAAAATCATAATTGGGCATATCGTATACACCCTTTTTTATTTTATAAAAAATAATGAGATTTGGTGAAAAATAACTGATTGGTTATAAAATTTTCAAAATACGGATATTGTGCGTTAAACTAAAAAGGAATAAAAATTTTCACCTATATTTCTCACATGCTTACATATGTGTCTCGCATGCTTGTTTTTAACTTATCCAAACATGACAGTGAGAAATTTTTTTTTTCTGACCTGTTATAATCCTTGTTTTAATAGATTTTGCTTTGTTATATTTGTTGATCTGTTTGACAGATATGCCTCAGTTTGGGCAATCGAGAGTAATTCCAACTCAGACATGCGAAATTTGGTGGCATATTGGATTGTTTTCTCTTTGATTTCTCTCTTCGAGCTTGCTTTTGTGAAACTCATTGAATGGTAATTAATTATGCCACTATACTCTAGTTACATACCTCATTTTTCTTTCCTTATTTGTTTGAGAAATGATAATTGTGAATTTCAAAGCTTTCTTCACCTCCTACGTTCAAACATTGAACGAAAATTATAATGTAATCCCAGACAAATGAAGAGTTTCTACGGTGAAAAAAGTCATATATAGAACATGTCTAGTAGTCCGCCCTTATGGGGCACGGGATCTCTACCCCTAAATCCCTGGCATGGTGTCCCTAGTCCGAGCTACACTTCCAATCATTCCTCAAGATTTTTGTATTTTGAGATTTTCAACTTAAATCCCAGCCATGGTGTCCCCTGTCCTCTATACACTTCCAGCCACACAATCATGTCTCAAGATTCCTATAGTTCAAGTTTTCCACCTCGGGGATCCTTGGCCTATATTTGTTTATCCGTTGTTGTGTGCTCTTAAATGGAAATAAGTTTATCTGTATTTTGCCTCTTTTTTCTAGAATTGTTCGATTTATGTAACCAGATTTCATTATTAAGAGGGTAGATTGTGCTTTCTAATTTCCTTCTTTGTGCATGTCAGGCTTCCATTCTGGCCTTACATGAAGCTAATGGCCATTTGTTGGTTGGGGATTCCCAATTTTAATGGTGCTTGTTATGTTTATGAGTGCCTGATTCGTTCATGCTTATCTGTGAATCTACAAGGAGTTATCAAACGCTTCGTTAAGCACAAGGATGACCTACCTCTCAATGCAGAAAGCTTTCTAGCTGTGGCAGAGAGGTACGTCAAAGAGAACGGATCAGAAGAGTTGGAGAAACTCATTGATAGATCAAGGCATAACAAACCTAACTTTGACGAGGAAGAGATAAAGGTAGTAACGAATACAGAGGAAAAAGAAACAGCCACAGCAATCCAGGTAAAGTTTCTTATGCTGCTCTTAAAAACTATGAATTTTTTATGTTTCTGTTGTTAAATTTCAGTGGGTTGCTACTAGGGTAATATCCAATGTTGCGTGGACTCTTCTATTCCCATATAGTGTACCTCTATCTATCGGATATGACAAGGGGAGGGGGTATGGGATACATGTCCCATCCCCATATCCAAGCTATATGCTCAAATTATCTAATTTTAACAATGTTTGAAGTAAAAGAAGCTCACAATTTATAGTAACGAAAATTCCTAGCCTCTTATTAATGGGAGATAGAAACCCTCCCCCCCCCCCCCCCCCCCCCTCCCTAAATTTCAATTGCATTACATTCCAAAATATCTTATATCAGGATATAATACAACATACAATATATTTTAATGTTTAGGGATTATCCATGTACTCATTGAATTTTGGATACACATCTCAAAAATCTAAGATTGTGGATTTAGGGAGTTTTGACATTTGAATACATACACACATCTGATGGGCATGATTGAGTTTAACAAAGAATTTGTTTGTGCAACAATGGTTGAAGTGTTAGAACACGATTTTATATGAACCATCTTTTGTGTTAGACATTCAAAGAGCCTCATGTTGCCAAGGAGGATGCTAAAGCAGTGGATCCAAAGGAGAAAATTCTGTCAGATTCAACACGATGGGTAAGGTTTCCTGTGTTATGTTCTATCATATTTTATATTTTTATTTAAAGACAACCACTGATGAACCATGTCTTTCTCTTTTCCAGTCCAAATTTGAAGAGCCTTATGTTGCTAACGAGAATGCCAAAGCAGGGAAACTAAATGAGAAAAATCCCGCAGCTGCAACAGAACAGGTAATGTCTCCTATCGTATTTTTCATCATATTTCAGTACCTCATGTGCTGCAATTTTCCGTTCACTTTTTCGTTCATACGTTCAACCCATTTCTCTTACTGTTGCATTTTTGGTGGTTTAGTTGTACTACTATATTAATGTGCACCATCTTTCTAATGTATTCATCATGGTTGTTAGAATCGTGTTATTCACGATTCGATTCATATGATTCAATATGAGTTTCAACCAAAATGGTTCAAATTGTGTTGTTGAAGACTCAATTTTTGATTTCCTATGGTTCACTGCGATTCAGTTCTGTTTTTTGGTTTTGTTTGGCATAATGCATGAAACGATGTCGTTTAAGGAAAGCAAGATCAGCAGGAATACTTGGTAATCAGCCTCTGGTAATTACTTATTGCAGGTTAACTGTGTAGAGCCAAATCTTATTCAAACTGAAAAGAAAACAGTTGCAACTAGCGAAATCATAGAAAAGACGGTGACACAAGACATAAGAGAGAACAAAGCCGTGGAGGTACCTGCAGCGGCAACTGGTGGTGGAGAGAACAAAGTCACGGAGATACCTGCTTCAGAGAATGTTCAGAGAGAGTGGACAACCATGTGCGAGAAAAACTTTCAGTCTCATCTTCAAGGGAGAAAACACAATGCCAAGTTTGCAGCAGAGGAAAAAGAAATCCAGGTAAAGTTTCTTAATGCTTCTCCTAAAATCCGTGATTTTATCTGTTTCTGTTGTGAAATTTCAGTGGGTTACCACTCTGTTGGTCTTGCTTAGATTGAGGGGAAAGTCCCACTACTCCATTGGGGTTAGAATTTGGAAAGAGGAAAAATTCATTGTTGTTTTTAGGGTAAATTACACTGACCTCCCCCGAGATTTGGAAAAAATACAAGCAGCCTCACAGTTTTGGCATAATTACACTAACCTCCCTTTTATTAAGACTAAAGGCACCAAAACTAATGCAGATGGTGTGAAGACACAAAGATAAATAAGCAAAAATACACATTTCAATGTAAAAGATATAACATCATCATTTTTTATTCACATGACTAACAAATTATTAATAAAAATGGGGCTAAGTGTTATGTGAATCAAAACCGTAAGGAACCCCATGTAATTATGCCAATGCTGTGGGACTTACTGTATTTTCTCCAAACCTTGGGGGAAATCAGTGTAGTTTACCCTTGTTTTTATACATCAAATTTTGCTTAAATAGAGGACACAGGCAAACTCCTTCAGTGGGTTAAAATTTGGAAACTTACATTTGAAGTGTTTTCTCATCTCATCTTTTCTTAAGAGGAAATCATTGGGAGTGAATTTAATCCTTGTCAGCAGCACTATATAATACACTAATGTGCTTGAACTAGAAGTTTTTTTTTAAATCTTTTTAATGTCTTACCCCCATTTGAAATTGGTTATAAACAATGTTTCATGAACTCTTCACTCTTCACTTTTCAATTCCCCAAGTGTACCTATATGGGATATGAGTTCGGCCTCAATGTTCAAATTATCTATGAACCATCTTTTTTGTTAGACATTCAAAGAGCCTAATGTTGCCAAGGAGGATGCTAAAGCAGTGGAACCAAAGGAGAAAATTCCGTCAGATTTAACACAATGGGTAAGATTTCCTATGTTATTTTCTATCATATTTTATATTTTTATTTAAAGATAACCACTGATGAACCATCTTATTTTCTATTCTAGTCCAAATTCAAAGAGCCTAATGTTGCCAACAAGAATACCAAAGCAGGGAAACTGAACGAGAAAATTCCTGCAGCTGCAACAGAACAGGTAACGTCGCCTATCGTATTTTTCATTATATTTTGGTTCCTCAAGTGCCGCAATTTTCCATTCAATTTTTCATTCATATGTTCAACCCATTTACAGTTGCTTTTTGCTGGTTTAGTTTGTAGTATTAACTTCCACTACCTTTCTAAGGTTTCTTATGTTGTATTCATCATGGTTGTTAAAATCGTGTGATTCATGATTCGATTCATATGATTCGATGCATATGATTCAATACGAGTTTCAACCAAAATGATTTGAATTGTGCTATTGAAGAGTGAATCATATGATTCAATTTTCAATTTGCTATTGTTCACTGCGATTCAGTTCTGTTTTTTGGTTTTATTTGCATAATGCATGAAACAATGTTGTTTTAAGGAAAGCAAGATCAGCAGGAATACTTGGTAATTGACCTCTGCTAATTACATATTTCAGGTTAACTGTGTAGAGGCAAATCTTATTCAAACAGAAAAGAAAACAGTTGCAGTTAGCGAAATCATAGAAAAGACTGCGACACAAGACATAAGAGAGAACAAAGTCGTGGAGGTACCTGCAGCGGCAGCTGGTGGTGTAGAGAACAAAGTCACGGAGATACCTGCTCCGGAGAATGTTCAGCGAGAGTGGACCGGTGCTGCATGTCAGGTGACAACCATGTGTGAGAAAAACTTTCAGTCTCATCTTCAAGGGAGAAAACACAAGGCAAATTTTGCAGCAGAGGACAAAGAAATCCAGGTAAAGTTTCTTAATGCTGCTCCTAAAATCCATGAGTTTTATATGTTTCTGTTGTGAAATTTCAGTGGGTTGCTACTGTTAGTCTTGCTTAGATTGAGGGGAGAGACCCACTCCTCCATTGGGTTTAGAATTTGGAAAGAGAAAATTCGTTGTCATTTTTAGGGTAAATTGCACTGACCTCCCTTGAGGGTTGGAGAAAATACAAGAAGCCCCACAGTTTTGGCATAGTTACACCGGTCTCCCTTTTATTAAGACTAAATGGACCAAAATTAATATAGATGGTGTGAAGAGACAAAGATAAACAAGGAAAAATACACATTTCAGTGTAAAAAGATGACAACATTCTTTCATGCATATGACTAACAAAATATTAATGAAAATGGGGTTAAGTGTTGTGTGAATTAAAATCTTAAAGAAACTCAATGTAATTATGCCAAAACTGTGGGACTTGTTGTATTTTATCCAAACCTCATGTAATTTACCCTTGTTTTTATGCATCAAATTCTACTTAGATAGAGGACACAGGTAAATCCTTCAGTGGGTTAAAATTTGGTAACAGGGAAATCCATGTGGGAGTGATTTTAATTCTTGTGGGCAACACTATACAATATACTAATGAGCTTGCACTAGAAGACTTTTGTCTTTTTAGGCTCAGTTTGTTTCGACGTAAAATATTTTTCGAAAAATATTTTTCTTGAAAATTGATTTTACACAGAATTTTTTTTTTACGGATGTTTGGTTGACACTTGAAACAAAAACATTTTATCACCTAAAAAGAGAAATTTTGATTCAATAAAGTGTCATTTGTGACTTTTTAGTGAGTTAAGATGTTTATTTGAACAGGGTAATGTGTTGAAAAGGTAGTGAGTGAGAGTCAACCGTGTAAAAATTGACTTACGAAATTTTTAAAGGTAAGTCATTTTTGGAAAAATGATGTAAAAATATTTTCTTTAAAAAATGTTTAACTTGTTTTTTGTTCAACCAAACAATGGAAAATGAGTAAAATATTTTTGATAAAAACATTTTACGTCAAAACAAACGGAGCCTTAGTTTCTTACCCATTTGAATTGGTTATAAACAATGTTACATGAACTCTTCACTCTTCTATTCCCCAAGCGTACCCATATGGGATACAACTTTGACCAACATGTCCAAATTGGTTATGACTTTAATTATCTATTTTTTAACAAGGAAAACTCTATTCATATAGAAAATTTATAAAAAAAAAAATCAAAAGAATGATGTGGCAATGCCATTTTTGTTAATAAAATTTTTTTATAGGTATTTTGTTTTAAAGTTCAAGGTCCACATTGAACCACATCATTTTGTAAGAAAATTCTATATGAATTTTCAGTTTGTGTATTATTACTTCTTTACCAATGTCTGAGGAAAAAGAAGCTAACATTTGACACTAAAGAAAATTTTATAGTCTCTCACATTTGTAGGAGGATAGAAATCCTTCTTCCCCTAACCCAAATCCCATTTAAGTTAAATTAACATTTTAAAATAATATCATCTTACGTCAGGATATTATGCTATATACAATGTATTTAAAAGTTTAGGACACATCAGCATACTCATATTCATCTTTTGGATACGCATCTCAAAAATCTAAGACTAAGGATTAGGAGGTTAGACATTTGGACACATACCCGGCCCTGATACTCATATCCCATTTGAGATTTGGCAACAATGTCATAACTATGAGGAAAGCAAGACCACCAAGCATACATGGTAATCAACTTCTGCTAGCTACTTGCTGCAGGTTAATTGTGTAGAAGAGCCAAATCTTGCTCAAACTGAGAAGAAAACAGTTGCAGCTAGGGAAATTAAAGGAAAGACAGTGACAGCAGCCGTACGAGAGAACAAAGTCATGGAGGTACCTGCTGCAACATCTGGTGGCGGGGAGAACAAAGATGTGGAGAACATTCAGAAAGAGTGGACCTGTGCCATATGTCAGGTGACAACCACGTGTGAGGCAAACTTGATGTCTCATCTTTATGGGAGAAAACACAGGGCTACATGTGCAGATCTGCAGGCAGGCAAGCAAGCAAACAAAAACAAGGGCTGCTCATCTTCGACAACCAATCAGGAGCAGCCAAAAATGCCCAATAACCAGAATAAAAGTAAGAAACAAGAGGACAAGGTGCAAGTGAACCAGACTAGCGAGCAATACAAACAGAAAGAAGTAAAGAACACTACTGGTTATGGGGTGAATAATAATTCTCAAGTATGGTGCATCATGTGTAATGTCAAGTTGCTTAGTGAGGTTGATGAGGCTTCTCATCTTAAAGGGAAGAGGCACTTGTCCCAGGTTCAAAAGACGTTGGATTCTTTAGGTGGAGGGCATTAATAGGATTATGGTGGTAGTTTAGTATATCATTTCTTCCTGAATTTTTTTTTTTTTTTTTTTTTTTTTTTTTTTTTTTTTTTGGGTGTTTTATGGTTAGGTAGGGATTGTACTAAACTTGTAATGGTCCGGTGAACAGAGTTCCTTTCTAATAATGTACTTTATTCTACTAGTGATTGTGGTTTTTGGTTCATCATGGTAGCTTATGTACAAAAAAATGGAAATGTTTATGTATTTCGATACAACTTTAAGCTTAGTAGAATTAATAGTGGCGGGTGCAAATGCAGTATATCTATAATTGTAGATCTAAACTTTTTGTGTTTTTCTGAATTATGCATTGTATCTTATAATATTGTCGTTAGATTTTTTTAACATCTTTAAAAATAGGTAGAAAAATAAATGTATTTATAGAAAAGTAATAGCTTGAGAGAACAAAACACTACCGATGAATAATTCTTAAACTTTCCAAAGTAAGGTTGCTTGAAACATAAAATGCATTTAAAATGCAGAGTGAAATTAAAATATGTATAAAATACTGTCTTAATTCATCATTTAACTTTTAATATTTACTTTGCAACTTTATAGTTTTCAAGTAGTTTGTCAACAGTAGAAAATTTTAAACTTTTGCTGGTGTAAACAGGTATAAATCAACCGCATATGATACTTAAATATTAAACAAATAGATTTTTTTCTTTTAAAAAATAGAGAAAATAAAAGAAAAGGTACCATTCTCATCCAAAAATAATAATAATAATTCGTTAACGAAAATTTATAACAACATATTAATTTACTAGTAATTAAGTTGAATTACTTTTTTCAAATTTGCTAAAGAAATTGAAGTATTCATCTATCGTGTTATGTCTCGTGTTTTGTAAATTGAATCATGTATTGTAAGATACATTTTACTTAAAATATGTATTGATGACACGTATTGTTTTCTCTCTAAAAATATAGAATCCTAAGATATGTCTGCTAACTACTTATTGCAGGTTAAGTGTGTCGAAGAGCCAAATCTTTCTCAAACTGAGAAGAAAACAGTAACATCTACTAAAATTGAAGAAAAGACCACGATAGAAGCTGTTAGAGAGAACGAAGTTATGGAGGTACCTGTTGTTGAAGCTGGTGGTAGAGAGAACAAAGTCCAAAAGAGACCTGCTTCAAAGAATGTTCAAAAAGAGTGGACATGTGCTGTATGTCAAGCGACGACCACGTGTGAGGAAAAATTGAAGTCTCATCTTTATGGACGAGAACACAAATTCCAATGTGCAGAGCTGAAAACAATTAAGCCAAACAAGGGTTGCTCGTCTACAACAGCCAACAGGACCCCCAAAAGCTCATTTCTGGCAATTGGATAAACCAAAATAAAAGTAAGAAACAAAAGGGCAAGGCACAAGTGAACTGGACTAGTGAGCAATGCAAACAGAAAGAAGTAAAGAACACTACTGGGTATGGGAAAAATAAGTCTAAATTATGGTGCACTATCTGTAGTATTAAGTGCCTTGGTGAGGTTGATATGGCTTCTCACCTTAAAGGGAAGAAACACTTGTCCCATATTCAACAGATAATGGACCCTTTGGGTGGAAAACATTAATAGGATCGCAAAGGTTGTTTAGGATTTCATACTCACAAGATTAGTATTCCTGCAGAAGAAATTAAACATTGACATGGTTGTTTCTACTAATGATTTTGTGGTTTTCAGTTGTTCCGGCTTTTGGGTCATATTTGTCCCGGCTAGATAATGTATATTGTGGGTGCACTATCCCACATGCTCTGTAAGATATCACAGCTCCACTACATAAGTAGACCAACTCCCTTAGACTAGTATGAGGCCTTTTAAAACCATGAGAGGTTAGCTGTTAGTTTTCGTCTAACTCTAAAGTGGACAATATCATGCTAGTTGGGGAGAGTTAGCTACTTCATTCGGCGTTGTTTGTGGGAACTCCCTACTCAGGCAACCAGTTCACTAGGGAGTTATGTGCACTATCTCACATCGCTCTGTGAAAGATCACAGCTCCACTACATAAGTAGACTAACTCCCTTAGACTAGTATGAGGTCGTTTAAAGCCGTGAAGGGTTAGCTGTTGGTTTCACCTAACTCCAGTGCGGACAATATCGTGCTAGTTGGAGAGGGTTAGTTGCTTCATTGTGTGGGTACACTATCCTACATCGCTTTGTGAGAGATTACAACTCTACTACATAAGTGGACTGACTCCCTTAGACTAGTATGAGGCCTTTTAAAGCCGTGAGGAGTTAGCTACTGGTTTTTGCCTAACTCCAAAGAGGACAATGTCGTGTTAGTCGGGGAAGGTTAGCTGCTTCATTGTGTGGGTCCCTTAGACTAGTATGAGACCTTTTAAAGCCGTGAGGGGTTAGCTACTGGTTTTCGCCTAACTCCAAAGTAGACAATATTGTGCTAGTCGGAAAGGGTTAGCTGCTTTATTTTAAGTGGGTGCACTATCCCACATTGCTCTGTGAGAGATCACGGCTCCACTACATAAGTGAACTAACTCCTTTAGACTAGTATAAGGCTTTCTAAAGCCGTGAGGGGTTAGCTGTTGGTTTTCGCCTAACTCCAAAGCGAACAATATCCTGTTAGTTGGCGAGTGTTAGCTACTTTATTTGGCTGCGTCTGTGAGAACTCCCTACTCAGGCAGCTAGTCCACTGGGGAGGTATGTGGGTTCACTATCTTATATTGTTCTGTGAGAGATCATAGATCCACTACATAAGTGGACTAACTCCCTTAGACTAGTATAAAACCTTTTAAAGCCATGAAGGGTCAGTTGCTGGTTTTCGTCCAAAGCAGACAATATCGTGCTAGTCAGGGAGGGTTATTTGGCGCCGTCTGTGGGAATTCCCTGCTCAAGTAGCCAGTCCACTTAGGAGTTATGTAGGTGCACTAACTCCCTTAGACTAGCTTTTGGTTTTCGCCTAATTCCAAAACAGACAATATCGTGCTAGTCAGGGAGGGTTAGCTGCTTTATTTGGCGCCGTCTTTGAGAACTCCCTGTTCAGGCAGCTACTTTACTGGGGAGTTATGTGGGTGCACTATTCCACATCGCTCTGTGAGATATCAAAGCTTCACTACATAAGTGGACTAACTCCCTTATATGAAGCCTTTTAAAGTCGTGAGGGGTTAGCTGTTGGCTTTCGCCAAACTCCAAAGCAGACAATATTGTGATGACCCCATCACGTATAATAATTAGCATTTAATTAATTAAGGAGATTTGAACTTTAATTGCCCATGATTTGGATTTAATTTGGGATTTTTGAAAATCGTGGAAACTGATTCGTATAGGATCCTATATGAGGATTTATTTTGGAATTAGAAATTGAAAACCTAAATAGCTCAAGAGGGTATAATTGGTGAATTAAATTATTTTAATTCCGAGTATCGAACTATATGAGAATTTAATTAAATATTCGATTCAGAATTGTAAAATTGAAATTTGATTGATTGGGTCCAAATGGGAGTTAATTAAGTTATGAGAATTGGGAATTAAGATTATTATGAATAAAATTTATTTATGAGGTATTCAATTGAGTATGTAATTTATTGACGAAGATTTTAAGTTTGATATGAAATTGAAGGCCTTGATGATGTAAGTAAATAAGATTGATGATGGAAATGAATTTAATTTAATATTTAGAGCCTTTTGAGGATTTGATTAAAAATCTAATTCAGATTGATAAATTTAATTATGATTGATTGGGCTTTAATAGAGATCAAATTAGATTAATTAAATTATGTGAAACTTGTGATTAGTTATGATTAATTAAATTATGCACTAATCAAGATTTATTAAAATTAAGTGATGTTTAATTAAACTAATATGTGATTAGTATACTAAATTAGTACTACTCAATTAATTAATACTTTGGTGAGCTTTGAGAGAATTCTAGAACACTGGAGCCTTTTAGCTATATGTATATGAATATAGAGTGGGTGTTCAATCTATTATTTTGGCTGGAGCATAAGCCGAGAAAGAGAGAGAGAGCGAGTAAGACCGAGTAGGGATGTCAATTTGAACCCGGCCCGACAAGGACCTGACCCCCCGTCCCTGATAAGAGTGGTTTTTCCCTGAAAAATACTCTCGACGGGCCGGGAATGGTATTTAAAATTGAATCCCTGATCAGTTTCGGGCCGGGGACGGGGATAGCTATCACAGCCCCGAACCAGGACCGGCCCGGCCCCGTCCCCGGTTCTCCCCGAAATGAAATTACTATCATACCCCTTTATTCATTCATATATATATATCTCATTCCCTATGTTTCTCCTCTGATCTGTCCCTCTCTCACTCACTCTTCTCTCTCTTCTCTTTCACTCTTTCTTCTCTCCCTAGTGGTAACGGCGTCATCTCCTCTCTCCGCAGTGGCGACGACGTCATCTCCTCCTCCGCAGCAATACTCACACCCTCACCTCTTCCTCATCCGTTGCCTTCTCATTCTCCTTCGTGCCACTGCCGAACCTTCATACCTCAGCTTCGGTTCCCACTACAACAGATCTAGGCAGATCTAAGTAAATCCCATCTCCTCCGCGCCACCGCAGATCTTACATCTCACATCTCAGATCTGAGAAGATCAGATACCACCATTTATGTGTATACATGTATGTGTGTGTGTCACTGTGTGTGTTATCTGTGATCTGTCTCTATTTTTTTTTTTTTTTTTTGTGGTTGATGATGTTGCCATTGATGATGTTGTTGATGAAAATGATGTTGTTGATGATTTATTATTGAGAGAGAAAGCTAAACAAAGAGAGAGGGAGCTACAGGGATTTTCCGGGGTCGGGAAAACCCGATCTCCATTAGGGAGCAGGGGTGGGGGTGATGGGTTCCCCGCAGGGGATCAAGGACGGGGACGGGGACGAGGAGTGCGATCCCCGGCTCCGCCTCGCCCCGTCCCGTTGCCATTCCTAGAACCGAGAGAGAGAGAGAGAGAGTTCAAGTCAATACGTTGCTGGAAACGGAGAAGAGCTCAAGGAAAAAGCAATGGATTAAAGAAAGAAATGAAGAAAAAGAAAAGAGGAAGTAGAGGAGAATCAACCACATATACTGAAATTAAAGTTGAGGGTATGAAATTTATGTTTGATTTTGTAGAATCCTTGTGTTACACTTGAAATTAAAAATGAGTTTGGGTTCAATTTCATATATATTGAAGGAAATTAGAAAACAAAAATGAAGGGATTAAGTTAGGTTCATGATTATGAAAATTAATTATTTTGGATTTGATGTTGTGATCTTGGATGAAAATAAGCCTCATTGTTACATGCATGAGCCAATTAATACTCTAATTACAATATGCATCATGGATTATGAAAAATCTGAATTAATTCAATTTCATATTTTGAAGAGAAAAATGAAAAGTATTAGAAAAATCACGTTTATGGAAATTTGGAGTTAATCTTAAAGTTAGACAAAGTTTTGATTTTACTATGAAAATTAGGAATTTGTTTGATTTTGATTTTAATCCATGCATGTAATTTAATTTAAAAGTGTTATTCAATTCAAATATATTTTGGAACATCTATGATTATAAATAAATTAAGTATTTGGTCAAAGATAGAGTTAATAAGTTCAAATTCTAAGAAACTGATTTTGCTATAAAGAAAATAAATTAAATTTAAGTTTAGACAAATTAAGGAATGAATTATAATTATACTTTGAGAATCAAGATTTTTTTGATTTGATTTAAATTCCATAAATTACATGCAATTTTATTGTGCATTTGATTTCGAAAAATAATTTTAGAACCATTAGTTCATGGGTTTTGATTTTGAAATTAAGTAAAATTTTGATTTAAATATTGTGTTTCAAGATTTTAAGCAAATAATTTATAAATAAATAAGTGTTTATGTTTTCTAAAATATGTTTATGTTTTGATCAAGATTGTGTTATGTTTTGATCAAGATTAGTTTGGGTTTAAAGATTGAAATGCGTTTGGAAGCCATTTTTGAGAAATTTGAAACTCTGAAATTTTATAGACTGCTCGAGCGGTATAATTACCGCTCGAGCGCACATTGAAGGCTTCCAGTACTTTTGTAGTTTTTATAGACTGCTCAAGCGACCAGAAGTTCGCTTGAGCAAATAGCTCTTTTTCAGCATATTTTGGAAAATGGCATTTAGTTCATATTTTCAGTCTCATCTCTTTACAAGCATTCTTAGGCAAGAATTATGACTTAACAAGATTAATAAACTAACAATCAATACAAATTAGTTGGTTAAGGAATAAATCACTGATTTAGTAATAATTGATTAAGAAGCCAAGTAAGAAATCGTCTACTTGGAAAAGAGGGATTTGGTAATAAAAGAATATGTGAAATAAGAAGCCGATTCATTTGAATAAATAAAGAATATTTAGACAAAAAAAGACAAGAAAAGTCAAGTTTGATCAAGGACGTGATATTGTGTTTCAATGTGAATATGTTATGTGTTTGTGTAGGTCATGCGCTATTGTCTGTCTAATCTGTCTGTTCTGCTTCCGGAGCTATTTGTGAGTAATAACTATGTAAAGTTATGTTTAACTTTAATTATTTTCTGATGATATGAAATGATCAGTTTTTTGAAATGCTATGCTTTGTATACATGAATGATTGTCCAAATTTCTGAAATGTATTCACAGTATCCTTAGTTTTAGATAACATCTGTTATTTGTTCTGTTGTGTCCCAATTATAGATCAACTGTACGTCTCATGAGCCAACTGTTATGGATCCTACTGTATACGTCCCATTTATGGGCCAAGTGTACGTCTCATGAGCCAACTATACCATCTCCGTGCACGTGAATCAACTATATGCCTTTACAGCCATACATTTATGGGTCAACTGTTTCTTTTAGTGCTAATGGGTATGTAACAAGCCCGCGAGGGACCTCGCTACAGTTCGGAGTCGATTTTGTTGCGGTTCCAAATCTTGAACCAAATAGTCCAAATCCGGCAAATCGTTTTTGAGAAAAACAGATTTTTTGAAAGAAGTGCCAAACATGGACTGCTTTGCCAGATAACAGAGTCGCCACCTAAATATTTTTTAAAATGGGAAATTTAGGAAACCCTAACTCGGTGCCAAAGGCCACGTGTCCGTCATCACCAAAGTTGGCTCGGGAACTTGGGTACGATTGGGGAAGGTCACATCATGAGCACCCTCGCTCGCCCGGTCAAAGACCGGCCTCTACTAACTATGATATCTGTTTTTGAAAACTTTGTGAGTTCTTATTCCGGTTATTAGCCTAGGTTACTATGTGATGCGCGCAGCATACAAGTATAGACTAAATCGCCTGAGTTGGAACAAAACATCTCATGTTTGTTTGTTTGAAAATGGTTTGATGGTGCTACCCGCAAGTAGGCTAAGATGTGGATTTGCCACCCTCGGGTGGGCTTAGAAAATAATGATTTTGCCACTATCTAGTGGGCTTAAAATAAGCATTTGATGAATTATTCCAATTCAGATAACTCAACCTCCACCCACAGGCATTCAAGGCAGTTATATCATATAAGCACATAGCCTCATGGTAAGCATGCTATTCATGGTAACACTCACACGCATGCAAGGATGCTAAAGCATAAAAACTCACCGAGTACTCCAAGCCAAAACAGAAAACTGATTAGGAAACATGCATGATCCTAAGTATACAGCAATGCCTAATGCAACACATGCAAAAATACAACTATAGCAGGCTCGGCTATTCTAAACATGGCATATGGAATGCTACAACTAACACGTATTCAATTTGGAATTGAAATACAAATGCAGTTTGTATGATGCGTCGAGCCCGGTGTGTGCAAAACAGATGAATGATGCAAACATGCTGTCATACTGTATGCTAATTGAAATATGCCCTATATCTAACCATCGTAAGTAGGTAAATAAAAGGGAAGAAAGACGTGGGATTGGAAGACATACATCACACGCACGCACACTTATTACAATTATGCCCTCGCGCAGAGGGTCCGAATTAATAATAATACAGTCCGAAATAAGAGAATAATACAGTCCGAATAAATATACAGATTCCTAATTAATTAACAAATTAACTAAAGAAAGCAATAAAGTGGCATGCAAGCCGGGGCCCTAAACCTTCGCCGAATGATGTATGTTTGAAATTGCTGGCGGAAATCCACGACGATGCCCTGATTAGCCTCTGTTTGCACTTTTCTTGAAATGCGTGCCCGGCTCCGAAAAGTTGCTGATCCTTCATTTTGTTGCAACAGAGAGCAGGAAAGGGGCAAAGCAATGTATTTCACAAATATATGCATGCCTCGATCCTCGTGCCACCAATCACGCATATCGATGCATGATGGCCGAGGAGCCGAATTGCACAACTCAATATAGGATGAATGCATATGAATGCTACAATGAAAACCTAACTCCATCATGGGTGTTCCGGAGTGTCGGTGACTTGGGAATTGAGACCCGTTCCGTCACTCGGAGTACGAACGCGTTCGCTCCTCGTGTCCGGTCTAACTCCTATTCCGAACACAATGCAATATGCATGGTATGCATGAAATGCAGCTCATATGTGACCTAGCATGCACAATGCTATGAAAGTGAGATGTCTCGAAATGCGTGCACACGGGCACGCAAACCGAGGAAATGTATGAATGCAATGCGAATAGGCATGAATGCGATCTAATATATGATTTAGCATGCACAATGCTATGAAAACGAGATACCTCAAAATGCGTGCACACGGGCACGCAAACCGAGGAAATGTATGAATGCAATCTAAGATACAACCTAGTATGCACTATGCTGATGAGAATAAGATGCCTCGAAATGCGTGCACACGGGAACGCGAATCGAGGCGATGACACTAAAGCATGAAATAACATAAAATATGATATATGATGAGACTAAAGTGAGATACCTCGAAATGCGTGCCCACGGGCACGCAAACCGAGGCAGTGATATAAAGGCATGAAAATGCAAATTGGGCTTACACTAACATGAGAGGGCCTCAGCCACACTCACATAAGATGCCGAGGGATGAAAAATGAAGTGCCTCGAAATGCGTGCACACGGGCACGCAAACCGAGGCAGTGGCATACTCGATGCAATGATGCTAAAATGAGATATGGAATGCAAAATGGACTTACGCTAACATGAGTGAGCCTCAGCCACACTCACATAAGAGGCCGGCGGATAAAAGTGAAGTGCCTCGAAATGCGTGCACACAGGCACGCAAACCGAGGCAAAGGCATACGCAATACAAATGACATGCAAAATGCGAATTGGGCTTACACTAACATGAGAGAGCCTCAGCCGCACTCACATAAGCTGCCGGCGGATAAAAGTGAAGTGCCTCGAAATGCGTGCACACGGGCACGCAAACCGAGGCAAAGCATACAGGCATGAAATGGCATGCGAATAAAATGCGATACATGGCATATGTAAAATGCAAGTTTCAGCAACTAAAATGATGCATAAATAGCCCCCGAGTTATGACAAAATTACACCCGATGCCCGAAATGCAATGTTATGCACCCGAAAAGGCCTACAGCTATGCTAAACATGCATAATATGGACACGACATGTAAAACAGTAGCAAGGCAGCCCCTAAACTAGCATTTTCTTAGCACAAGGCAAGGCTAAATAACAACCACAAGTATGGTAAAAAAAGCTTGCAAAAAAAAAGGAAAAAAGAGGGGAATTACAAAGCAAGTAGTATATACAATGCTCAAACCAAAAAAAACAGTTCTACAACATTAAAGAGGGACCAAAAATATGCACATTTATAAGAGATAACATCCCCTAATTCAGTATGTAGATATGATAAACGAAGCATGCAAAATAATGGGCCGACGAAGACTATAACATGAGGTACCATAAGCATACACCAAACAAGCTAAGACCCTTGATAAAACATGAAGAATGGGTCATTTTAAGACACTTTCTAAGCCTGATGAAGGCTGAAAACAGAAGCCAAGAAAGCCTAACAAAGCATGCAATTTTACGGAATCAAAGGTGGTATTACATGAAGTACCAAAAACATGCACCAAATGGCCTAAGACCCTTAACAAAACATAATGAATGGGCCATTTTAAGACACTTTCTAAACCTGATGAAGGCTGAAAACAGGATCCAAATAAGCCTAACAAAGCATGCAAAATAATGAACCAAAGAGAGGTATTGAGACAAGTAGTATATAGAAAATTCAAACAGCAAAATTTCCTTCTACAACATTGAAGAGGAGCCCAAGATATGCATATTTACAGTAGATGGAAGCCTCAAAATCAGAATAAAATCATGCTAGAAATGCCATGCAAAATAGGGCCACCAAAGGGGCCACAAAGAGAGGTGGTACTATCTTTCACCAAACAAGGTTGAGCCCTTATTCAATGTTGAAGAGGGGCTCAAAATATGCACTTTTACAGTTTATGTCATGTTCAAAATCAGATTACTCATGAGTCAAAGATAGCTTGCAAAAAAAATGGCATATGATGAGATATTGAAACAAGTATGAGATAGGGACCCCAAATGATGTTGAGACCTTAAACAAACATGAAGAACACCTCAAAATAGTGACATTTTCAGTTAATCTCGGAGCCCAAAACCACAAGAAAATAGGTCTAAGAAATGAGCCAAAATAGGGCTAGAAAAGAGGGAAAGAGGACTTACCCTTGTAGACAACTTCTTGGCTCCTTTTGCTTGAAGAATGGATGCTTCCTAGCTGCTGGAATTCTTCCTTGCTGCTGGAAATGGTATGGTGATGATAGAGCTTGGAGTTGATGAAGAAATGGCCTAGTACCTTGAAGGTTTTTGAGCTTTTGGCTATGGAAATGAAGGTGTTTGGGAGAGAGGCTTTGAGATGAAAATTGCTAACCCTAGCAAAGGAGCTGTCCAGCCCTTAAATAGGCAAGAAAGGGTGTAAAAGGAGGAAATAGAGGCAAGCTTTCCTCCCAAAATATTCCTCGAGGGTGGGATATTTTGAAAAATATCCGGACAACAGAAGGGTGGAAAAGGTAAAGTCGGCCGGCCAGTAACTTTCTTGAAGGTGGCCGTCACACCCCAACCTGGTCGGCCACCACTCACCCAGGCTGCCGGCCATGGCCCAAAAATGAAGTCAAGAATTTCGGCCGACCACCATGTTTTAGGGTCCTCCCAAGTGTGTAGAATAAGGCCCCTGTGGTTGGAATCGCAACATTGAAACAAGAGTCACAACATAGAACTTGAAGGAGAGGCTCAAAATGAAATTCACAATTACCGCCGACCACCACTTTTAGGGTCCTCTCATGTGTGTAGAACAGGATCCAAGGTTGGAATTTGGCAACATTGAAACAGATTCACAACATTGCATTTGAAGGAGAGGCTCAAATAAAATCACAATTACTGGCCGACCACCACTTTTTGGTGTCCTCCCATGTGCCCTCATCACAAATATGTAGTCCCGGCTCGAAGAAAATATCCCTAGGGTGTTCAACATTGGCCCGGAAGTGAGCAAAACGGGCGCCGGAGGAGCGAAACTGGTTTTCTGGAACAATTGCTGGCCTCCCACCCTCCAGTGATCTTCTTGATGCTAAAACAGAGGTACCTGCCAAAATTGAACAAAAACCGATACAAAATGAAAGCTCGGGGCCAAAACCGGGCAGTTTGGGGTCCCGAAAACCAGCTGTAAGCACCGAAAGTGGCGTACGGCCGCGAAGTGGGTACCAGAGGCGCCAGTGTCCCTCGGAATGATAAAACAGAGGCACTTGCCAAAAACCGGAGAAATCGGAGATGGTTGGGCGGTCCCGAACCGAGGCATACGGCCTGACGGCTCCGAAAATCGGGAACCGCTCGAATGGCGAAATGGCCTCTGACCACGAAAAGTAGCACACGGCCACTGGGAGATAGTCTGCAGGACCATTCCCTCCCCTCAGGAAAGAAAACAGAGAAAACCGAGTCTGGTTCGCAAACCGAGACAAGGCACAGAAGAGAGTTCGGAAGTCCGGAGGCGGAGCGCATACCGCTCTGAGACTTCAACGAGCACAACATGCAACATCACCGAAAGTGCTCAAACGGTGACGCTCGAGTCTTAAGGTCGGTCAAAATGGGGTGTCTCAGTTGTCCCTCTTTGATGTAACTCTAAGTCAAGAAGTGACGAGAGTGAATGTCAAAGCCCAGAGTCGACCCATTTTTGACAAGGCCGAAGACTTAGACAATCATACAAGGTAAACAGAGATGTGCAGGCCCGCAGGCGTGCCTTCAGGCAAAAGGGGACAAAATGCAAATGATAGGCACGGAGCCAAGTAATCGTGCAAGTGCAGCAAGCTGTAATGAAGCAAGTATTGACAAATAGATGCAACAGTTTTAAGCAAGAATGCAAAGCAACAACTACATTTCATGCAGTTAGGAATGCGGAGAATCATTCAATTCTCGTCGCGTCTCACACGGAGAAGATACGATACCTACACGATTCGTCTGGTCGCACCAGCCTCAAATGAACCGTACATACAATATCGTGCCTGTAAAAGAGAGAAATTCGACAAGAACAATATGCTAACAACACATATTGAATGTGATTCCTATGATTCCAAAAGCTTGACACTCACAGTGTCGGTGAATGGATGCATCGCAATGGGAGAAAAGATAATGCGTGACAACGCATGTTTAAGCACAGAAGTATTATACATCAAGAAATCATGCATGACAATGCAAAATATTCATGAGAATGCAAATTACGTGCAAAACAATGCAAAATGAGCATAAATCGTAGCGCTTTTGTTGCGCAACAACGAAATTTGAAACGCAAGATTTCGGTGAAGGCAACTTGATCGCGGCCTCTGATTCACCTCCCGGAGAGGTCACAACATATTTAAAAAGGATACACTCTGATTTTGATGAATAATGATAAGACACATGTCAGAAATTGCAGTTGAAGTTCCGGAGGAGCAATTTGGCGTCAGAAAGTGCACTTTTCTTGAACTTTTTCAGGTCCCGGGAACTCCGATTTTCCTCAAAATTTGCAGAGAGGTAGGGGAGGGGGTGGGGACTATGGTCGGCCAGCTCATTGCCCTAGGAGAGGCCATCGGCCAGGGGGAAAAAAGTAGATGGCCGGCCAGCCAGGAAAGGTGGCCGCCAACGCCCAAAGCAGGGGCATTTTGGTCTTTTCGGCCATTTCTATATATACACACCTCCACTCAATCCGAAATCACTCCCCCAAGTGTGAAATTCTCTCCTTTTGCTTCCTAAGCCATTTGCTCTTTCAAATCAGATTTTATACGCTCCGCCTTCCACGCAAGTTGTTCCTGCGAAATCCTTCAGATTTAAGCACTTTGAGGCGACTAAATTTTGATTTCGGGGCTTCTCTTCTCATTTTCATCACTTGAGGTAATTTTGTCTCAATATTTGGAAGATTTTCCCGGGAGTTGACTTTTGTTGACTTTTTATTTCCCGAGAGTTGACTTTTGTTGACTTTTTCCAATTTTGGCTCATTCTGCTCATTTTTGCTTTTCTTTGCAGATTTCTCGACATGGCGGGCCACTTTCCTCACGGCGAAGGTTTTCCCGGCGCCGGAGATGATTTTGATATTATGACATTGCCCCCGAGGGTTCGCCCTTTTCTTCCCGATCGATACGCCCTAGCGGTACATAGGCTTCCGCAAGCCGTTTTCCGTCATTTCACCGATTTCAACGATCGGGTACCAAGGGATCTTCTTCTGCGAGAGCCGGAGCATCACCTCTCCCACGATGCAGAGGTACTTTACTTTATTTCCTGTATCTTTTGTGCATTTTGTATCTTTGCCATGCTTAGACACATAGTTTAGCTTATGACATAGTACTTGCATCCTGAGCATGTGACTTAAATACTTGAATTTCATGAACACAAGACACCCAAGACATTGAATAATTGTGAATGCACAAGATACATTAGTTAGAAATTGAACACACGGCTCAAACATTGATTCGCGTACAGAACACATTTAAATTGAAAATGAGCACACAAAGACTCATCGACTAAGAGTAGAACACACAGTCCCAAAACTCAGATTTACTGAACACACAGCCCGGATTTGAAGTGAACACACAGCCCACTGATCAAGAGTAGAACACACAGCCCTAAACTCCGATTTACTGAACACACAGCTCAGATTTGTAGTGAACACGCAATTTAATCGATTAAGAGTAGAACACACTGACCCTAAACTCGATTCATCAACACACGGCCGGATTTGAAGTGAACACACGTTCTTGAACAAGAGTAGAACACGCCCTAACTCAGATATCAACACACACCCGATTTGAAGTGAACACACGTACATCGATCAAGAGTAGAACACGCACTTCTAACTCAGATGCATCAACGACAAATGGATTTGAAGTGAACACGCACCAATCGATTAAGAGTAGAACACATTCTAAACTCGATGCATCAACACACGACAGATAGAGTGAACACACAGCCCTAAACTCGATTCATCGAACACACACCCAGATTTGAAGTGAACACGCATTTAATCGATTTTTCTAAAATTTGAACACACACGTTCAAATACCAAATTCATCAACACGCATTTCAAATTTGAAGTGAACACGCAGCTCATTTTCACTTCATTTGCACACACCTCATTTTCACTTTAAATGCAGGCTGGCGCTCGCACAGTACGAGGATATGGCTCCACTGCCGCGAGGGAGTGGTATGCTGAGCTTCCAGAAGCTGTCCGAGACTTGGTTGACTTTGCAGGATTCGGACCATTCTGCAGGGGGTTATCTCACTGTCTTATCAGTAGGACATTGTTTGCTGCTCTGGCGGAGAGATTGTGGGACACCACCAATTCTTTCCATTTCTCGCCACCGGGATATGACCATGACCCCATTGGACTTCTTGTACTCACCGGCCAGACATAGGCGGTGACCTATTCTCACGACGAGGATATAGGTCAAGGGAGGTCGCTTGATGCACCTATTGGGGCACTCCGCCAGAGACAGAGGTACCGGAGGGTTCGTATACTTGGTTCTTCCCATTTCCCATGCCACAGATGGAGCCCGAGTCTCCCGAGGAGGTCGAGCAAGATACCTGGTTTCCTCATGTTCCTCTTTGGCACCACTCTGTTTGCCGATAGGGGGAACATGGTCGGGTTGTATCTACTGAGTGCTCTGGTAGACCTATCACAGGTCGGTCAGTATGATTGGGGCGGCGCTGGCCTGGCTACCCTTTATTGTTACATGAGCGCAGTCTCTCGCACGCGGGGGGACTTACTCGGCGGCTACTGGAGAGCTTGGGAGGTACATTCTGTCCTCTTGATTTACATTTTTGCTCCTCATTACTTATTCACTGCACATACGACGCACTTTGCATTCTGTATTCTGCCTTTAGCACTTTGTATTCACATTCCGCACTGCTTTTCTCAGCTATGGGTATATGCATATTTTCCCACATTGGCTCCGAAGATGGAGGTGGCAGGACCTCCTATGACTCTGTTTTCATTGATGTTTGAGGGCGAGCACTTATCGGGGCCTCGAGAGACTCTCTTCCATCTCATGACAAGATTAATCGTGAGGGCGACAGAGGTATTTCGTAACTCTTGCCTTTCATTTTCATCTTCGATCCGCTTTGCATATCCTTGATTTCTGATTGACTTGTACACTGGTTATCCACAGATCACCTGGCAGCCTTGGGCAGTCTTTGGCGATGATCTGGAAAATCAGTACCCCGGAGGGTCGACTAGTTCCCAGTATAGGTTCCTGCTCGAGGGACCAGTTGGTAGGGCCTGGTTCCTGGGGGAACACTTTCAGCGTCAGGTTTGGGGGTATGATTCTCAGACCTCCTCTGTGCTTCCACCCACTATGCGGATCAAGCCGTGCTATCTACTGAGGAGGTCATTAGGGACATGCAGGGCACCGATGCTTTATTACATCTCATCGAGGGGAACTACGCCACCTATCGCCGCATATATCTGATGCCCCCCTTGACGAGAGTACGGGCTCCACCATTAAGGCACACTGGTGCACCATCTTCGAGTCGTGCCCATGCTGCAGACATGCCCTCTTCTAGCAGGGCCGGTACATCTAGAGGTAGAGGTAGTTCGATTCCTCCGATCCCTCCGACTCTCGATCATCCTGGGTGGCCAGATATGCCGACCGAGTTGACGAGTTGGCAGTATGGGACTACTTCTCCGATTCCGATCCCTATGGAGCCTCCGATGCCTGGTCACAGATATGTCAGTGATCCTGACTCACCACCGGTATGTTCCACCATTTTTCATTTATCACACAGACATTTTGGCAGTTGCTTATTTATTGATGACTTGAGCTTGTGTCTGCAGCCACCTCGGGAGTACATAAACCAGATGCTCGGGGTGGTGGCCTTGCTTGAGGGGATGGTCTTGCGTAGAGAGGCACAGATGTCCATCATGGGCTTCTAGGTACCCTTCATCTCTCTTGCATTTATCATATTTCTGTTAACATGCTGGTTTTGAACATTCTGTTGCACTATAGGTCGTAGAACACATCCGCACACACCCCACTCACATTCTCAGACTTTGCACCTGTTTTTTATGTTTGAACTGATGTATTGCACTTTTCATTTTCAGATGCCTCCCGTATATGCTTCGACACGAGGTGGGCCACCCAGGCCTTCCCAGAGAGGTCGAGGTGTTAGACCTACTCGAGGTACTGGGCCCCGAGGGGCTGGGCCATCCAGGCCTTACCGAGGATCTCGAGGAGCAGGGTCGTCTCGCAGACGCAGGGCACCCATTGTCGAAGATGAGGAGGAGGAGGTCGCAGAGCGTGTGTCAGAGACATCTCCTGGGGAGGGAGGCTCCGGTCTTGGTTCCGGGAGCGAAGGTGAGGCTGAGGGAGATCCGGAGGATGACAGCTCTGATCCGGATGGTGATGAGGGTGCAGAGGTTATCCCGCAGAAGAGGATGAGAGGACCTCCTCATTCCCGTTCCCGAGGATACTGATGTTATTTCCTGCTTTATTTTACTTTTTGGCTAGTAGTTTGTAGCACTTTGCACATTGTTAGGTAGTTTTATTTTCTGTAAAACTTGTACCTTTATTTTGTTGTAAAAAAAAACATGATGGAATGAAACAGCTTTTGAAAAGATGTTTGTATTTGAAACTCTTAGCATTGCATCGCATCATTTTGCACAAAAATGGAATCGAATGAAAATGTGCCTCATGTATTTACCGAGTCAGGAAATGAACCGACGCAACAAATCAAAACAACTCGACTCACTAAGAAATAACAGAATCTTAGCAAGTTTACAACTCGATAAACAAAGTACAACAATGTTAACGACTCAGTAGACAAGACTTAACAAACTTGTATAACCAAAAAGTAACAATTCAAAAACACAGAATGCGACAGCTCGACAAAACTTACAACTCGATAAACAAAACAACAACTCGATAAGCAAAACACAACAAAACGTACTCCGGACGGACAATCTGGATGATGGAACGTATCGAAAACTGATAGAAATGGAGGCCTTCGACATTCCCGATGCCTAGAAATGTTTCAAACTTCCTTCCCGGCAAAACAGACCAACGCTACGTCGAAAACATTTTGCATTTGGAGACTAGAAGGTGGCCGGGCTACTAGGATAGCTAGCGGGCCGGCCACATCCCCCACAACCTCCAGAATTTTGACAAGTGTCCCTTGAATAGTGTTTTAGCCTCCTATAAAAGCCCCGCCTTGGAACTTATTCATTTCATCACCTTTCTTCACAAAAATGGAGGCGTTCGCAGTAAAATCTCACATCTTGGATTTCTTCTTTAGATGGCTCGGGGAAGTGGAACTTCCCGGGTTTTGGCTTGAATGCACTATTCACGCCAGGCCAGACTCCACTGCATCTTCCTTTCCTCTCTGCTGCGGCAAGGTTTTGGTACCCGGTGACGCCCGGCTGTAGCTTTGGCGGGCAAGAGGTATGTGCTACCTTTGAAGATTTCCAAGCCTTGGTGGAGCCCGGGCGAGGCGAGGCAATTCTGCCTCAGCCCAATTTTAGCTATGGCCAAGCCTTAGGGCGGGTGGGCGGTCTCAACGCGCATGATGCTCGATCTCTGATTAGTGACGGCATGTTGGATATTCCGAGCCTGATTCATCGATTCTCCGATGCCTGACCACGGCAACCACTATTGGCAAGGCTTCCGCAAAGATGCCTCGCTTGTGCCTACTATCTCATTTTCGCTTGTCTCGGCTCGAGGAGCTAGCATCCGCTTAATTGAAGTCGCCAAGGCTTGAGGGATGGGAAGAGCAGATTGCCATGACTCGCCGAGACACCGATGGGCTTGATGCTTTCTACCACGGAGACAACCAGTTTATGGGGAGTCCACTATCTGCGTAATGTTTCCCACTCAAGCTCACATGTATATTCACTCATATCACTCGGCCCTCGGGCTCGGTTTTTCTCATAAAACCCTCATCTTACTTTCCCTCAACGCACATCTCTATTCTTTATTCTCTCATTTTTCATCCCTCCCCGTGATATGGTTGATGGATAAATTGCAAGTTGTGGACTCTTGTCCCGCTTACTCAAATTTCGGGTTTCTTTCGGCAACGCCTAGTGAATGCTCCTGATGAGAGCTGGTGGTTTGAATGGATGTGCAACTTGTCGGCGGATCGCATTGCGTGGCGTTGTCCTTGGCTCAATCTCCCGGCAATGAGCTATAGTATGTCCCGGCAAGTCGGGATTCGACTGATCGGCTTGACTCACTGTGTGTTCTATTTCCCATTCCGTATTCTGCGCCAGTTTGGCCGTGATCAGACTTGCCCACCGGAGGGGATAGAGTATCCGGCTACATTTCCAGATTCGGCTCGACAAATTGCCCGACAGGCAGCAAGATGGAGAGTTAGAGAGCTCGCCCTCGCCTCCTATTTTCGTTGCACTTTATCGACGAGTCTTTGGGATTGGCTCAACGAGGAAGCCTGTGTTGGGCCTAGGTGGCATCGGAGGCTTCAACTAGCTCGAAGGGGCGGGGACACCGGACTATGCCCCAGATTTATTGCTTTATTAGTACTTTCAAGTTTTCTTTATGAGTGTAATAAAAAAGCAACTTCAATTGTATGCAAGAGCAAAAGAACTCTGTTTTGAAATCAATGAAATTGAAGGTTGTGGTACTGAAAATTCTCCGTTTTTGATCCAAAAATGGTCTTAGTTGTGAAAAGATTACTTTGAACAAAGTCAACTTTTATTAAAACTTTTTAAAACTATTTTCGATATGGATCAGAACTGGACACACCTGAGATCTGTCACTGAAACGCACAACCCCGGATCCTAGCAACTGGAAAGTTGCCCCTAGTTTGAAAAGTCCCTTGGCAATTCATAGCAACGGAAAGTTGCCCCTAGTCTGGATGGTGCCGCAACACTTCATGGCAACGGAAAGTTGCCCCTAGTCTGAATAGCACTGTACCGGAGATCACGATAAATGCTGATGAATAGAGATAGCTGAGATGATCAAAATGGACAAAGTTGATCGGGGAAAAGATTGTGACTGAACTTCAAGATGAAGTCGCCACGATCCCAAAGCCGAATCAAGTCTTACGTAGTTCGTGCTTAGGTTCGCTCGGTATTTTACTCTCCTTTTGCGCTCTAACTTTTGCCAAGGTCGCCTTTTGCGGGTTTTCAACCTTATGAGCTCGTTTTATAATTTCAAATTTTTCTATGCTCTGAGTTTTGCCTAGGTCACCCTTTCGGGTTTTCGGCCTAGCGAGCCTCTCAGGGGTAGTATTTCTTCAACTTGTCCATGTTGATCGGTTGGGAAAACTCTAAGCCATCTAGATCCATCAGAACCACAGCTCCACCGACTGCATTGATTTGATAATGTAGGGACCAGTCCAATTGGGCCTGAACTTGCCTCTTGGGTCGTGAATGGGAGCTCGGTTGTCCTTGAGTACCAAATCTCCTTCTTTCAAGTTCATGGACTTAACCTTCTTGTTAAAAGCCCGGGCGATTCTACGTTGATAACCTTGGACGTGGTACAGTGCTTTCAACCTTCTTTCATCGAAAAGCATGAATTTCTCAACTGCTTTCTTTGCCAATCCGCTTCGGCTATCTGGCACTCGGCCAATACTCGTAACGACGGGACCTCAATCTCAATAAGCAGAACGGCCTCCATCCCATAGACCAATGAGTACGGAGTCGCCCCAGTAGAAGTTCTAATCGAAGTCCTGTAGCCCCACAGAGCAAATGGCAGCTTATCTGGCCAATCCCGATAGGTTTCCACCATCTTCTGCAGTATGCGCTTGATGTTCTTGTTGGCGGCCTCAACTGCTCCGTTAGTTTGCGGCCGGTAAGTAAACGACTTATGAAAAGCCACATTGTATTTCTCCAACAAATCAATCACCTCCTTCTGGAAGTGGGAACCATTGTCTGAAACTATTTCATTTGGGACTCCGTAGCGACAGATAATGTTGTTTCTGATGAATTTTGCAATGTGTGAAGCTTTCAACACTGCGTAAGATTGGGCCTCAACCCACTTTGTGAAATAATCTATCGCTACCAGGATGAACTCGTGCCCATTCGACCCTTTCGGCGTAACAGCTCCAATTACATCAATTCCCCAGACAGAAAATGGCCATGGCGAAGTCATGTTGTACAGCTTTGACGGCGGGATGTTCATGCGATTTGCATGAATTTGACACTTATGGCATCGCCGGACGAAACTAATACAATCTTCCTCCATGGTGGACCAATAATAACCCTGTCTAAGGATCTTCCGTGCCAACATTACCCCATTCATGTGTGCACCACATTCACCCCCGTGGATGGCTTCCATCAGACGTTTGGACTCTTCAGCATCAACACACAGTTTATGCATTCCCAGATGACCTCGTTTATATAGTTTACCCCCGCAGATGATGAACTGAACTGACATTCTTCTGATTGCCCTCTTGTCTTTGGCATTTACCCCTGGCGGATATGTTTCTGTCTCCAAGAAGTTCCAAATGTCGTAATACCAAGGGTGTTCGTCCTGAACTTCATCTATGACTGCAATCGACTCATAGGCAGGTGCAAATTTCTGGTCGATGATGATTGGACGCATTCGGACTCCACACAGGATGTCTATCATAGATGATAGAGTTGCTAAAGCGTCTGCAAACCTGTTGTTCTCTCTTAGTAGATGAGTAAAACTTAACTTTTCAAACCGAGGAATTAGCAAATCCAAGGTCTGGTGATATATCATCATATTTTCCTCTTTTACTTTCCAGTCTCCTTTAGCTTGAGACACAACGAGGTTCGAATCCCCAATGACGTCCAATCGTCTTGCCCCTAGTTCCAGGGCTGCTTCCAAACCAGCAATGCACGCTTCGTATTCTGCTTCATTGTTCGAGACTTTGAACCGGAGTTTGAAGGCTAGAGGGATACGGGAATTATCGGGTGCTATCAGCAACACTCCTATCCCATACCCGTATTGATTTGACGCTCCGTCAAAGTACATCGTCCAAACTTCTTCATCGATATACAGGATTGATTCATCTGGGAATAGGTACTCGACTGCTTCATCCCCCTCAACCGGATGGTCGGCAAGGAACTCTGCCACTGCTCTTTTTCTTGACTTAGCGTCACATATGTGAGATCAAACTCAGAGAGCAACAGCAACCAACGGGCTAGCCTACCTGTAAGTGCTGGTTTCTCGAAGAGATATTTGATGGGATCAAGTCGTGAAACCAACATTACAGAGCGAGCTAACAGGTAGTGCCGCAGCTTCCTGGTAGCCCATACCAGAGCTAAACAAGCCTTTTCTAGCGGCGTATATCGGGTCTCATATTCCAGCATCTTCTTGCTTAAATAGTAGATGGCTTTCTCCACCTTATCTTCTGATTCTTGTGCAAGCATGCAGCCCATCGTGGTCTCAGTTACTGACAGATACAAAATCAACGGTTTCCCTGGTTCTGCTAGTGATAAAACGGGTGGGTTCTGTAAATATTCTTTAATCTGTTCAAATGCAGTTTGACATCGGCCGTCCCATTAGAACTTCTTTCCTTTCTTCAGGAGGCCAAAAAGTGGTTCACAAGTCAAGGTTAGTTTTGAAATAAACCGTCTTATGAATTGCACTTTACCCAGAAAGCCTCGCACCTTCTTTTCAGTCCTCGGTGGTGGCATTTCTAAGATGGCCTTGATTTTGGAAGGGTCGACCTCGATGCCCCTTTGTGTCATCAGAAACCCCAGCATTTTCCCCGCTGTAACACCAAATGTACATTTCTGAGGGTTTAGCGCAGGAATTCCACGATCCTTTGGAAAAGCTTGTGCAAGGCGGTGTAGTGGCCCTCTCTTTCCTTGGACTTGACAATCATGTCGCCTACGTACACCTCAACCTCTTTGTGGATCATATCATGCGATATTGTGGTCGCGCCCGTTGATAAGTAGCTCGGCGTTCTTCAACCCAAAGCGGCATTACCGGTAGCGATATGTTCCCCAGGTGGTGAATGCGATCTTTCTCGTCCTCTGGCGCCATCACTATCTGGTTGTACCGAGAAGCCATCCATGAATGAGAGCAATGCATGCCTGCCAGTGAAGTCCACTAACTCATCAATGTGGCAAGGAAAGTAGTCGCCGGACTAGCTCGCTCAAATCCTCAAGTCTACACACGAATCCGCCATCTTTTTTTGCACGGAACAATGTTGGCCAACCAAGTCGAATATTCAGATACCGAAGAAGCTGCGTCGATTTGTTTGGTGACCTCTTCCTTAATCTTAAGAGCCCAATCCGCGGATCCTTCCGAGCTTACGCCAGTCGGCCTCGGGGTCAAGGGATCCGATCTTGTACAATCTCAAGATCGATTCCAGGCATGTCTTCGTAGGACCACGCGAAAACATCTTTGAAATCTTTTAATAAAGCGACTAAGCGCTCGCGTTCCTCTGAAGACAACGTGGACCCGATCTGGACCAGCCGCGGGTCCTCCTCAGTACCAATGTTCACGGTAGTGATTTCATCCATTAATGGCTTAACAAATCTCTCTTGCTCTTGCTCAATTAGACGTTGTAAAACCGGAGGAACTTCGTCCTCGTCGTTTTGATCAAAATTTTGAAAGTCTGAATTAATGCAATAAATTAGGGGCACAGAAAAGTACTCGGAAACCACAGGCAGTTCATTCTCATTAGGCACATCCAAATCATCTAATTCATCGGTTACAACAGACTCAAACGAAAAGGAAAAAGACGACCTGGACAGGACTATGGCATCCGGGTTGACACCCCCAGGAGTACCAGACTCAGACTCAGTCGAGCTGAACTCGATTCGACTCACAGACTCGGTGGAATCAGATTCGGCTCACTACTCCGAATTCGCTAGATAAGAACCCCTCCTCGTACTGCCAAGTGAGAGAGGGTGCGATTGATGCATCCAAGATAGCTGCTGGTCGGTTCGCAGCCGTTTCATCCCCAATCATGGAAACCATGAAGTTATTCCCCAAGCAATCTTGGTCGATCGGAGGATCAGAGAGAAGACATGCCAGTGCTACCCCCCATTCAAATTCTGTGCCCTCAGAACCCACTGCCTTATTCTGCTCAGCCTCAGTTGTTGGGTCTGTCTGCTCTGTGGCAACATCATCCCCGGATAGTTGCAGGTCGAAGAAGATTTCGAAACCTGGTACGCGTTTCCTCTCCGCGTTGAACCATGGCTTTGGGAAGCCGCAAAATGGAAAGTCTTCCCCCTTCCGGACAAAGCGTCCGTTCAGGGTACCCTGGATGGGTCTGTGCATTAGATCAAAAGGCTTCCTGCCCGCTCGCTCTGCTCACGCCATTTCCTTCCCTTTCCTTGCCCAATCTTCTTTGGTGGGCAGATAATCCAATCCAAAGGTATGTGGATTGTGTGGCATTTCGGCCAACGCTGCGACTCCTTTCCTGCCGCTTCTTCCCAATCCCATCCCAGGGATATGTTGTAGCTTGTTCATGAGGTAGACGGATTGAGCACTAACATACACACCCTCATTCACAGCCATAATATTTTGCACCACCCGGGCCTCAGCCAAAGTAAATCCTGATATGAACATGTATTCCATGCCGTGTTCGATCTCCAAGACTGGCGTAGATACCTCCGGAGGAGGATGGATTGATGAATTCCCGAAAACAATGGCTACTCCCTTTCCATAGGGGTATTTCACCATTTGATGTAGAGTGGATGAGACGGCCTTCACCTGATGCAACTAGGGTCGCCCCAAAAGCATGTTAAAAGATGCAGGGACCTCCAAGACATGGAAATCTACCTCGTGTTGTCCAGGCCCAATCTTGGTTTGGATTTTTACTGTCCCCAGGACATCCCTACTTGTATTGTCGTAGGCTCTGATCACTTGGGTAGTCGGTGTGAAATCCGCAGGTTTTAACCCAATTGCATACGCCATTCGTAGGCGGAACATTAATAAGCGGACCAAGATCAACAAGTACTACCGAATCCATTTGTCCTTGCATTCTCTGAGAGATGTAGAGTGCATTATGATCCACGCCTTCAGGTGGCAGTTCCTTATCCGAAAAGGTCAATGCCGGGGAACCTCCTCCCAGAAAGACTAGCCCAACTAGTTGTTCTGGCGTAGTTTCGATAGAGAGTTTGGCTTTGTCCATAGCAGAGAGGACAGCCTGTCTGTGCACCCTTGAAGCCATAAGCAGTCCCCAGATAGAGATGTCTGCTTGTATTTTCTTTAACTATTTCAGTACAGCCTCTTCTTCAACTTGCTTCTCCCTCTGCTTCTCCGTTTCTTTATCTTTCCCTGATGCCTCGGGTTGATCAAGGTGTGGGGGCTTGAAATACCGCCCACTTCTAGTCATATGGTCTACCTCTTCGAGGTACCATGTGCTGTCTGGTTGGCCATCTGCCCAGTCTTCGTCTGTGTGGGCGAGATACAAGTCGTCATCTTCCCACCACATTCCATTAGCATCTAGCAGCACTGTCTGTTCCTACTGTTTGCGCTCTCAGCATTTTCCTCCCACATGCTCACGGCATGTTCAGTTTTTGTGCTCACAGCATTCTCAACCTCCTCGTGGTTCTTTGCTTTTCGGATCCTCTCAGAATCCCATTTCTTTTCTTGTTCCTCCAGTGTCAATTGTTCAGTTTTCAAAATGTCTTGCTCCTGAGCGAAATTCTTCGTACCGGCGCTCTCCGGCAATTCAATCTGACCCTCGGCCCTTCCGACCACAAATGGTACAATATCTGGCTGATCATCCAACCACGACGACCTGGCGACTCTCGTATTCGAACCAGTTGATTGATGCATCCCCTGATTCTTGGTCGTTGAAAAACTGGAGGTTGGCGAAGTCCTCTTCCATCGTTGTCAGATCATCCCCCACTGATTTAGGTTTGTCCCCCCGGATCATACACAATTCAGCCTCTTCCGGCGGCCCCACACTCAGCTTAGGCTGGCTCATTGACAATATATATCCACTCGGATCATAAGCTCTACCAGCTAAATTCTCGGTACTCCACCCTGACTCAACAGTTTGCTCTCCTCGGGCTTTGCCCGTTACATTTTCAGTGGTCACCACCTTTGGCTCAGGTTGGGTTGTGGAGGTGTCCATCATGCACAAGTCAGTGCTATCAGGAAGGATCACCTTCGGCTTGGGTAGGTGGGAGGGAGTAATGTAGATACTAGGGTCATAAGACACGTCCCCAGTTTGGATGAGATTGATTCTTTTGGGTGGATCTTGGTTATGTGCTGGGAGTGGGTTGGTTGTAACGTTGGGTCGCTCGGGAGGTAGAATGATGTTTTTGTCAATGAGGTCTTGAATCTCATGACGCAGCCTGTAACATTGGTCGGTATCATGACCATGCTGCTGGTGGTATTTGCAATATTTGGCTGGGTTGTGGGAAGGGGGGAGTGGATTTGGAGGGGGCCTCGGTTCCAAGGGTTTCAGATGCCCTTTTCTGACTAGAACCCCGAGGACTTTGGACAAAGGCATATGTAGTGGGGAGAAGGTTCGTTGACCCCTGGGTTGGTATCTTGAAGCTTGGCTACTGCTCCCAGATGCATCAGAAAAAGGTGTGGCCGCGGCGGGCCTTGGTTGGGGAGGGGGATTGGTGGTGACCATTCCGACCTCTGAAGTTCTTGCATTGGTAGAGCCGCTCGGGCCCGCATTGTTATTACGATTGAATGTTCTTGAGCTTCTCGATCCTGGTCAATCAACCCTTGCTTCATAGCATCTTTAATTTGCACCCCCATATCGTGTAAGTCTGCGAAGGTGGGGAAGGGAACTACAATCATTTTCTGCATAAGCCTCGGTTGGAGATTGCGCACAATCATCCGAATTTGATCTTTATCGATTGGCCTCAAGGTCATCATCGATGCCTTGGCTCTTCAACGGGTTACAAAATCGAGAAAGTCTCTTTCTGTTCTGCCTCGTTGTCTCGAGATCACGTGTTGTAATCTCGATCGAGTATTATATGAATATTATTGTGCAACGAAGGCCTCTAGCTCATCCCAATTCCTCTTGACATCATTATCCAACTTTGCATACCGGTTGGCGGCCACTCTGACGAGGTTCGCCAAACAAGGAGAGTTTCAGAGTCGGTTAGGCCCATTGGCGCAAGATGTCCGAAAAACAGAGATGAACCATGGGATCCTCGGACCCATCAAAGCGATCGATCTGGGGCATCTTAAATCTGTCCGCAATGTTACTGACCACATCAGTGTAGCCGTCTTCAATATCTGGGATGGCCTTCACCCCTGTGATTTCTTGAAAAGCTTTTCCAACTTGCTCAATTTCAGAGCTGTCTGGTCTACCTCGAACTCGAATGGAGAGTCCGGGTGATTGGGTGTAATATTTTGGACGATTCTTGGCGAAGCGAGCCACCAGATTGGAAGACCCGTGTCCTCTTGGGTGTTTTGGAAGTTTGGCAGAGCGTTCTGTGGATTTGGGAGGGTATTCTGGGTGTTCTGGGTATTCTGGGGATTTGGAGGAGCATTCTGGCCAGTAGATATCTGCTCAGGTAATGGGGCCCCGGGTGGAGGAGGAACCTGATGTGCCCCTGGTGGAGGAGGGACCTGGTGCGGCGAGTCGGCATTCTTTGTTATGTCTGGTGATCACCAGATCGCTGGGCCATGAATGACTTCTTTGTTTAGAAAATTCCGCCTGGCGGATAGCATCATCTTGCATTTGTTTCCTGCTCTCATTCATCTGGCGCATCATCGCCTCCATTGTTGGATTCTGTTGTTTCATCTGAATAACCGGCAAGTGTATCTCTATAGCAGAAACAGGAATCTCAACCCGGTATCGACACTAGAGTAGATCATTCGTTGATCCGTGCTCTGACACACTGTGCCTTCTCGGCCTTCTTCTAGCGACTGGGGGTAAAGAGTGGAACACTGGATGTCCGTCAACTAGATCCTCGGATCGGTTGAGTCGACGACCTCGTGTCCAAATTGCTTGGGGAGTATCGACTGGCTCGGAAGCAATCGTGCCACAAACCCTGCCCTAGCAAAAAGATAATAAAGCAAAAAGGAAATAAATGACGGAAAAAGCAGGCAAGATAACAAAATTAAATTAAATACAACACACAACCGCATACAACACGCAGCTTTGATAAGCGGAAATACACTGTCCTCAACCATCGATCCACTGTTCTGTATCACTGTTCCCTAAATCAATCGATATCCGCATAACCGATTCTCGATATCTTGAATGATGCCCGCAGTTCGATGCCCAAACTCAATCGATACATGCATTCCTGTGAGAGACGCACTCTAACAGCACATAGCGAGATAAGTGAGAGCCAAAACACCCCTATGTTGGGGTAGGGTTTCCTGTCCTATTTTGTCGTGAACTAGGGTTTCATTACGCACGCAATGGCTTCAAACAACCTATAAACGGGTAAGCAACTTTGCCCTAGTTTGGAATGGTCACTATGGATTCAATATGCACTAGGTCGAATGGTCAAGGGTGCCGGTAAGACCGGGGTTTGTGTTCCCATCTTTGTCGAGCCAGCCGATCGGCCTTATGGACATGACTTGACAAGACAAGCCTCCGACCGTCGTTCGAATGGCATATGGCAAACACGGTGTCCTAGGCGCACCAATGCAAATGCAATGCAAAGAGACACACAAGTGTAATCAAAAACAGATATCATGAGTTCGAGTCAAGTTCTCTAACTCCCCAGCAGAGTCGCCAGAAACTGTAACAAGCCCGCGGGGGACCTCGCTACAGTTCGGACTCGATTTTGTTGCGGTTCCAAATCTTGAACCAAATAGTCCAAATCCGGCAAATCGTTTTTGAGAAAAAGCAGTTTTTGGAAGAAGTGCCAAACATGGACTGCATTGCCAGGTAACAGAGTCGCGACCTAAATATTTTTTAAATGGGCAATATAGGGAAACCTAACTCGGTGCCAAAGGCCACGTGTCCGTCATCACCAAAGTTGGCTCGGGAACTTGGGTACGATTGGGGAAGGTCACATCGTGAGCACCCCCGCTCGCCCGGTCAAAGACCGGCCTCTACTAACCATGATATTTGTTTTTGAAAACTTTGTGAGTTCTTATTCCGGTTATTAGCCTAGGTTACTATGTGATGCGCACAGCATACAAGTATAGACTGAATCACCTGAGTTGGAACAAAACATCTCATGTTTGTTTGTTTGAAAATGGTTTGATGGTGCTACCCGCAAGTAGGCTAAGATGTGGATTTGCCACCCTCGGGTGGGCTTAGAAAATAATGATTTTGCCACTATCTAGTGGGCTTAAAACAAGCATTTGATGAATTATTCCAATTCAGATAACTCAACCTCCACCCACAGGCATTCAAGGCAGTTATATCATATAAGCACATAGCCTCATGGTAAGCATGCTATTCATGGTAACACTCACACGCATGCAAGGATGCTAAAGCATAAAAACTCACCGAGTACTCCAAGCCAAAACAGAAAACTGATTAGGAAACATGCATGATCCTAAGTATACAGCAATACCTAATGCAACACATGCAAAAATACAACTATAGCAGGCTCGGCTATTCTAAACATGGCATATGGAATGCTACAACTAACACGTATTCAATTTGGAATTGAAATACAAATGCAGTTTGTATGATGCGTCGAGCCCGGTGTGTGCAAAACAGATGAATGATGCAAACATGCTGTCATACTGTATGCTAATTGAAATATGCCCTATATCTAACCATCGTAAGCAGGTAAATAAAAGGGAAGAAAGACGTGGGGTTGGAAGACATACATCACACGCACGCACACTTATTACAATTATGCCCTCGCGCAGAGGGTCCGAATTAATAATAATACAGTCCGAAATAAGAGAATAATACAGTCCGAATAAATATACAGATTCCTAATTAATTAACAAATTAACTAAAGAAAGCAATAAAGTGGCATGCAAGCCAGGGACTGCCTCGCTTCTGCTGAATGATGTATGTTTGAAATTTGGCGCGAAATCCTGACGATGCCCTGATTAGCCTCTGTTTACTTTTCTTGAAATGCGTGCGGACTCGAAAAGTTCTTGATCCTTCATTTCTTTTGCAACAGAGAGCAGGAAAGGGGCATAGCAATGTATTTCACAAATATATGCATGCCTCGATCCTCGTGCCACCAATCACGCATATCGATGCATGATGGCCGAGGAACCGAATTGCACAACTCAATATAGAATGAATGCACATGAATGCTACAATGAAAACCTAACTCCATCATGGGTGTTCCGGAGTGTCGATGACTTGGGAATTGAGACCCGTTCCGTCACTCGGAGTATGAAACGTGCCTCGTTCCCCGTGTCCGGTCTAACTCCTATTCCGAACACAATGCAATATGCATGGTATGCATGAAATGCAGCTCATATGTGACCTAGCATGCACAATGCTATGAAAGTGAGATGTCTCGAAATCGTGCTGCAGACGCATAAACCGAGGAAATGTATGAATGCAATGCGAATAGGCATGAATGCGATCTAATATATGATTTAGCATGCACAATGCTATGAAAACGAGATACCTCAAAATGTGTGCACACGGGCACGCAAACCGAGGAAATGTATGAATGCAATCTAAGATACAACCTAGTATGCACTATGCTGATGAGAATGAGGTGCCTCAAAATGCGTGCACACGCACGCCAACCGGCGATGACACTAAAGCATGAAATAACATGAAATATGATATATGATGAGACTAAAGTGAGATACCTCGAAATGCGTGCCCACGGGCACGCAAACCGAGGCAGTGATATAAAGGCATGAAAATGCAAATTGGGCTTACACTAACATGAGAGGGCCTCAAGCACACTCACATAAGATGCCAAGTGATGAAAAATGAAGTGCCTCGAAGTGCGTGCACACGGGTACGCAAACCGAGGCAGTGGCATACTCGATGCAATGATGCTAAAATGAGATATGGAATGCAAAATGGACTTACGCTAACATGAGTGAGCCTCAGCCACACTCACATAAGAGGCCGGCGGATAAAAGTGAAGTGCCTCGAAATGCGTTACTGCAGCACGCATAAGCGAAACAAAAGGCATACACAATGCAAATGACATGGAAAATGCGAATTGGGCTTACACTAACATGAGAGAGCCTCAGCCGCACTCACATAAGCTGCCGGCGGATAAAAGTGAAGTGCCTCGAAATGCGTGCACACGGGCACGCAAACCGAGGCAAGGCATACAGGCATGAAATGGCATGCGAATAAAATGCGATACGTGGCATATGTAAAATGCAAGTTTCAGCAACTAAAATGATGCATAAATAGCCCCCGAGTTATGACAAAATTACACCCGATGCCCGAAATGCAATGTTATGCACCCGAAAAAGGCCTACAGCTATGCTAAACATGCATAATATGGACACGACATGTAAAACAGTAGCAAGGCAGCCCCTAAACTAGCATTTTCTTAGCACAAGGCAAGGCTAAATAACAACCACAAGTATGGTAAAAAAAGCTTGCAAAAAAAAAGGAAAAAAGAGGGGAATTACAAAGCAAGTAGTATATACAATGCTCAAACCAAAAAAAACAGTTCTACAACATTAAAGAGGGACCAAAAATATGCACATTTATAAGAGATAACATCCCCTAATTCAGTATGTAGATATGATAAACGAAGCATGCAAAATAATGGGCCGACGAAGACTATAACATGAGGTACCATAAGCATACACCAAACAAGCTAAGACCCTTGATAAAACATGAAGAATGGGTCATTTTAAGACACTTTCTAAGCCTGATGAAGGCTGAAAACAGAAGCCAAGAAAGCCTAACAAAGCATGCAATTTTACAGAATCAAAGGTGGTATTACATGAAGTACCAAAAACATGCACCAAATGGCCTAAGACCCTTAACAAAACATAATGAATGGGCCATTTTAAGACACTTTCTAAACCTGATGAAGGCTGAAAACAGGATCCAAATAAGCCTAACAAAGCATGCAAAATAATGAACCAAAGAGAGGTATTGAGACAAGTAGTATATAGAAAATTCAAACAGCAAAATTTCCTTCTACAACATTGAAGAGGAGCCCAAGATATGCATATTTACAGTAGATGGAAGCCTCAAAATCAGAATAAAATCATGCTAGAAATGCCATGCAAAATAGGGCCACCAAAGGGGCCACAAAGAGAGGTGGTACTAGCTTTCACCAAACAAGGTTGAGCCCTTCTTCAATGTTGAAGAGGGGCTCAAAATATGCACTTTTACAGTTTATGTCATGTTCAAAATCAGATTACTCATGAGTCAAAGAAAGCTTGCAAAAAAAATGGCATATGATGAGATATTGAAACAAGTATGAGATAGGGACCCCAAATGATGTTGAGACCTTAAACAAACATGAAAAACACCTCAAAATAGTGACATTTTCAGTTAATCTCGGAGCCCAAAACCACAAGCAAATAGGTCTAAGAAATGAGCCAAAATAGGGCTAGAAAAGAGGGAAAGAGGACTTACCCTTGTAGACAACTTCT
This sequence comes from Camellia lanceoleosa, assembly GCA_025200525.1. NCBI lineage: Eukaryota > Viridiplantae > Streptophyta > Magnoliopsida > Ericales > Theaceae > Camellia > Camellia lanceoleosa. The sequence continues at coordinate 181,879,981 of CM045760.1, forward strand.
TGGCTCCCTTTTGCTTGAAGAATGGATGCTTCCTAGTCTGCTGGAATTCTTCCTTGCTGCTGGAAATGGTATGGTGATGATAGAGCTTGGAGTTGATGAAGAAATGGCCTAGTACCTTGAAGGTTTTTGAGCTTTTGGCTATGGAAATGAAGGTGTTTGGGAGAGGCTTTGAGATGAAAATTGCTAACCCTAGCAAAGGAGCCGTCAAATCCCTTAAATAGGCAAGAAAGGGTGTAAAGGGGAGGAAATAGAGGCAAGCTTTCCTCCCAAAATATCCCCAGGGGGATATTTTGAAAATATCCCAGAATTGTAAAGGGTGGGAAGCGTAGTCGGCCAGGTAACTTTCTTGAAGGTGGCCGGCCGGCCACCCCAACTGGTCGGCCAGCCACTCACCCAGGCCGGCCGGCCATGGCCCAAAAATGAAGTCAAGAATTTCTGGCCGACCACCATGTTTTAGGGTCCTCCCAAGTGTGTAGAATAAGGCCCCAGGGTTGGAATCTGGCAACACTGAAACAAGAGTCACAACATAGAACTTGAAGGAGAGGCTCAAAAATGAAATTCACAATTACTGGCCGACCACCACTTTTTAGGGTCCTCTCATGTGTGTAGAACAAGGATCCAAGGTTGGAATTTGGCAACATTGAAACAGGATTCACAACATTGCATTTGAAGGAGAGGCTCAAAACTGAAAATCACAATTACTGGCCGACCACCACTTTTTGGTGTCCTCCCATGTGCCCTCATCACAGATATGTAGTCCCGGCTCGAAGAAAATATCCCTAGGGTGTTCAACATTGGCCCGGAAGTGAGCAAAAGCAGCGGAGGAGGCGAAACTGGTTTTCGAACAATTCTTGGCCTCCCACCTCCAAAGGATCTTCTTGATGCTAAAACAGAGGTACCTGCCAAAATTGAACAAAAACCGATACAAAATGAAAGCTCGGGGCCAAACCGCAAATGGCGGTTTGAAGTGGCGCAAAATTAAAGCGAGGCGCTGTCCTCGTAATGATAAAACAGGCACTTGCCAAAACCGAGAAATCGGAGATGGTTGGGCGGTCCCAAGAGGCATACTGGCTGACGGCTCAAAAACCGGAACCAGACTCAAAATGGAAATGGCCTCTGACCACGAAAAGTTGCTCACGGCCACTGGGAGATAGTCTGCGGGACCATTCCCTCCCCTCAGGAAAGAAAACAGAGAAAACCGAGTCTGGTTCGCAAACCGAGACAAGGCACAGAAGAGAGTTCGGAAGTCCGGAGGCAGGGCGCACAACCGCGACTCTGAGACTTCTGAACGAGCACAACATGCAACATCACCGAGTGCTCAAACGGTGACGTCTGAGTCTTAAGGTCGGTCAAAAATAGGGTGTCTACAGGGTATAACACGTACGATTAACTGTAAATTCTGATTATGAATATAATTATGATTCCATTTCTGTTATAAATACTGATTTCTAAACAAGAATATGAATATGAATCTGAATCTGTTTCTGATATGAACTTTGATTTTTGAATCCATTATGGATATCATTCATTAAAACCCCTTACTCTGTTATTATTCACTGAGCTCCAGCTCACTGTATTATTTATGTATGTAGGTGATCAGGTGCGTAACAAGGCCTAGAGTTTCTGCCTGGACATTGTTTTGTCAGCCAACCTGTGTGCCTCCCGTGGAGGTTCTAGATATATCAAGTGGTCATAGCTATGTGCATAAAGTTCAAGTTTTGTTTTCTTGTTTTGGTTCAACAAGTATTTTTGTTTATTCTGTATTTAGGGCTAAGTCCCTTTTTGTTTAGTTGTAGCTCGACCTTTTGTGCTCCTTTCGGATACAATCAGCCCTACAATTCAAACTTCCGTAGTTCTGAATCTGATCTCACAAGTGTAATGTGAAATAGATAAACACAAAAGAGTCCAAATCTGACAATTCTTTTGAAAAATCGATGTTTGAATCAAATGCCAAAAATATACTGTTTTGCTAGATTTCAGAGTTGCCACCTAAATATTTTTAAAAAATTTAGAAAACCCGAGACTCGTGGCAAATACCACTTATCCGTCATCACCAAACTGTCTCGGCTCGAGAACTTAGGTACGAGAGGGGAAGGTCATGAATTGAGTACCCCACTTGCTCGATCAAAGATCGGCCTCTACTAATCATAATGTGATTTTTATCTACATTATATGCTCTTGTTCCGATTATTAAACTAACTTTACTAGGTGATACACGCAAGTATAGACTAATTTACAAAAGTTGGAACATTTGATTTTATATTTGTTTGAAAATTGTTTTTGATACTCGTCACTTGAAAAGATGAGTTTGCATGTACATTAATCAATTTATCCTAACTTATGTAAAAAGGCCTTCATCCACTGGCATTAAAAGAGTTGTATCACTTAAACAATTAGCCTCATGGTATTCATGCTTATCATGGCAACAATCACACGCATGCGGTTATGCTAATGCAATAAGTGCTCACCTAGTACTCCAAGGCAAGTCAAAAGAAATAAAAGAGTTAGAAAAAATGCATGATCCTACGGATACAAAATGACTAATGCAACACATGCAATATGCCATTTTAAATAGGCTTGGCTATTAACATGGTATATGATTCCATTCAAGACATGTAATAAAGCATGTATTCAAGTAATGAATTCTAAACATTTAGTTAGTATGATGAGCCAAACCTTGGATGCATGCAAGACAATGGATGCGAATCATAAGAATGCTAATTTGAAAAATGATGTTCTATACTAACCATCATAAGCAAATAAGTAAAAGGAAGGAATAAATGGAGGTTGGAAGACATACACACTTATTACACTGTTTGCTGTCATGCAAGAGGGTTCAAATGAATATCCAAATGTCCGAAATAAACTAACTATTACAAAACCAAATGAATGAATAAATAACTAATTAGCTAAGTTATTACAACAAAGGCTAATAATGAATAATAAACTTGCTACCTAATTTAACTAGCTATAATAATTACAAATAAACCAGTACTACAACAATACTAATTACAACAAGAATAATTTACAACACTAATTACAACAATAATATGAACAATAATATTACAACATTTAATATGAACTAAAGATGCACGGTTTTCAAGAGCTTCTCTGTTTGTCTTCTATGTAATTGCTCTGTTTCACTCTCAATCACTGCCCTCTGCTTCTACCAAAAATGCATTGCTTACCAAAACATTGGGGCCCGGCCGGCCCCAATGAGTCCCCGTCGGGCCCAAATAAGGCCGGTCGTGCCTTAAATTCATGCAAAACTTGTTTTTGTGCTCTGAGGTGAAAACAACGCAGACAGAACAGCTTAAGCCCCATTTGTCCCCCCTACTCTTCTCTGTCATGTGGAACTTCAAGAGAAGAACGGATTTGGTTCCAAAATCATCAACAAGCACACGTTGATGGCTTGATGATTTCAAACACAATTGGACAAAAAATTAACAAATGCAGTGAAAAGTGACCACCCCTCCCTCTTATCATGAATTTAGCTCAAAGAGGAAGGTAGAAACGCTTCAAGGTTCATCAAAACATCATAAATTGACGTATGACGACCCTTGACACGATGGACTTGACATAACGTCCGACCGAACCCAATCAATACAACTTATTTTCTTTATGTCGGTTGACTTGCTTTTAAGCTAATTTTATTAATCCTTTTTTATTTACATTTCCATTACTTAATCAATTTGTCTAATAATGAGAGTTACGTCCACTAAAAGGAGAGAAGCATCAAACGAGAAGTTGTTTTTGACATTAGAGAGACGTAATGCCCTAATAATGAATCTCCGAAGAGATTAAACCATTTAGCATTGTATGTATCTTCTCATGTTTAAATAACATTCAGTTGAAACAACTCTCAAAAGAAAAGAAAAACAAAGGAAAAAGGAAGGTTGCAGAAATGATTATGCAAGGTTGATTTACTACACAAGTGAGACTCTTTACATGGAATTAAGTAAGAAAGAGCTATCAACTCAAATGACTCGGCGTCTAAGACCTAAACAACCAAAGCCATGAGGACTTACAACATAACAATCATAATATTCAAAGTATAAACTATTTAAATAAATTAAAAAAGCCCTAAAACAACTTCTAAAGTGTAAAAAATAGTAGCTAAAACCATGTTAAAAGTGTACAAAAAGATAGGCAAAAAACAAAGAGATACAAAGCTAGTAAGCAAAGCTAAGGAGGGGTGGCTAACCCCTCCACTTTTGAGACTTCTAAACTATATTTTAGCCTCTGAAAATAGTCCAAAAATAGTCCAAAAACAGCCCCAAAATATTGGCTAAAATCAGAGAAATAAGTGGGAAACACAAGGATATAAGTTTAAAATAAGGTTCAAGGAAGGGTGGTTAACCCCTCCACCTTTGGTAGCTCTTAAATCACAAATTTTAGCCCACAAAATAGTCCCAAAATAGTGTACAAAGCATGTAAAAGAGAGGAAAAGAGTAAAAGAGAAATAAGGAAGAAGATGCAAAAGTTATAGTGGTGATGGGTGGGTGACGGTGGCGGATGGTGGTGGCGGATGGGTGACGGTGGCGGATAGTGGTGGTGGGTGGGTGGGTGATGGTGGCGGGTGGTGGGTGGTGGTGCTAGGTGGGTGGCGAATAGTGGGTGGTGGTGAGTGGTGGCGGGCGGGTGGGTGACGGTGACGGTGACGAGTGGTGGGTGGTAACGAGTGGATGGTAGTGGTGGTGGTGGCGGGTGGTGGGTGGTGGTGGCAGGTGGGTGGCGGATAGGGGACGGGTAGTGGTGGTGGTGGTGGTGGGTGGATGGGTGAGGGTGGCGGGTGGTAACAAGTTGGTGGTGGTGGGTGGCGGGTGGGTGGTGGGTGATAGTGGTGGTGGTGGCGGGTGGTAGTGGTAAGTGGGTGGTGGTGGTGGTGGCAAGTAGGTGGCGGGCGGTGGATGGTAATGTGGTGGTGGGTGGTGGTGGATGTGAGATGGGTAGTGGGTGGTGGGTGGTGGCGGTGATGATGGTGGGGTGGTCGTGGTGGTGGTAGGTGGGTGGTGAGTGGTGGTGGCAGGTGGTGGTGGAGGGTGCGTGGTGGAAAATGGTGGTGGGTGGTAAAAAAAAAAAACTGAAAACTCAAAATGGAAACACATTTTTTGTGTTTTCATTTTTTGGCCAAATTTATAAACTGAGACCACTGATTTATAAATCAAAAATTTTACCAAACAAGTTTTTATTTGAGTTTTTAAAATTTTTGTAAATATAAACAGTAAACTGAAATACGTAAGTGTTACCAAAGCGGCACCTTAGCAAAGCGGGCTTTAGATGGTAAATATGTTATAAAATTAACAAATAATTAAATAAGTTACCAACGTAATAAATGACTTATCAAAAGATTCTTAAGCCATATATGGTTTAATTTTTAGAAATTTTTAAAAATTAAAATTAATTTTGTTAAGAAATAAAAAATAAAAAATAATTATCATTTAAGGGTAAAAAATTATCATTTTAACTTTTGGGCATGTTATATACATATGTATGGTTGTTTTAATTTAATCAGAAAAATTATTTCTAACCACTCGAAAGATAAAAATTATATAAAATGATAATTATTTTTTATTTTTATTTCTTAACCAAATTAATTTTTAATTTTTATTTTTTTTTTCTAAAAATCAAACCATATATAGCCTAAGAATAATTTGATAAGTAATTTCTTATGTTGGTAACTTTCTTAATTATTTGGTAATTTTACGACATTTTTACGATCCAAGCCTATTTGGTAACTATTTCGCTTTCAATTTATATTTACAAAAATTTTAAAAACTGTTATAAAAACTTATTTGATAATTTTTTTTATTAATAAATGGTTGTCTCAATTTGTGAATTTGAGGAAAAAGTGTAAATTCAAAAAATAAGTTTATGTTGGTTTTTAAACAGAAATTTACAGATTTTACTATCATTTTTTTTTTCAAATAATTTTTTTTCAAATAATTTTTTTCCAATTATTTTTTTTTCAATGGATTTTTTTTTCCAACTAATACTAGCCTAGGAGGCAATTGGTAATGCTACTTTAAACCTTCGGGAGGGGATTGTAATTTCTAAAATGTAAGGGGTGTCAATGTAATTTACCCAGTGAGGGCAAAATTAGTATTTTAAAAAAATTAAATTGTTGAGGGGGAGAATCAGAATGAAACTTTAAACCTTAAGGAGGGAGATGTAATTTTCAAAACGTGAGGGGAGAACTGTAATAAACATAAACCTTAGGGGGTGTCAGTGTAATTTACCCTATATATATATATATATAATCACACTTAATTAGAAAATGACATAAAAAATAAATATTATCATACTCAATCAGATTAAGTGTGATTAAAAATTTGGAAATTGTATATTTTATATAAAAATCAATTTAAAATATTTTATACAATCACACCTATTTAGAAAGTGTGATTAAAAAGTAGTAATGTAAATATAATCATATTTTAATTGCATTGTGTGATTAAAAAATATATAAATAATCACACTTTAATTAGAATGTGTGATTAAAAAATATATAAATAATCACACTTATTTAAAAAGTGTGATTAAAAAGTAATAGTGTATATATAATCACATTTTAATTAGAATGTGATTAAAATATATATATAAATAATCACACTTCAATTAAAATGTGTGATTAAAAAATATATATATATAATCACACTTACTTAAAAAGTGTGATTAAAAAGTAGTAGTGTATATATAATCACACTTTAAGTAAAAGGTGTGATTAAAAAATATATAAACAATCACACTTTAATTAGAATGTGTGATTAAAAAATATATATATAATCACACTTACTTAAAAAATGTGATTAAAAAGTAGTAGTGTACATATAATCACACTTTAATTAAAAAGGTGTGATTAAAAAATATATAAATAATCACACTTTAATTAGAATGTGTGATTAAAATATATATATATATATATAATCACACTTACTTAAAAAGTGTGATTAAAAAGTAGTAGTGTATATATAATCACACTTTAATTAAAAGGTGTGATTAAAAAATATATAAACAATCGCACTTTAATTAGAATGTGTGATTAAAAAATATATATATAATCACACTTACTTAAAAAGTGTGATTAAAAAGTAGTAGTGTATATATAATCACACTTTAATTAAAAAGGTGTTATTAAAAAATATATAAATAATCTCACTTTAATTAGAATGTGTGATTAAAAAATATATATATAATCACACTTACTTAAAAAGTGTGATTAAAAAGTAGTAGTGTATATATAATCACACTTTAATTAAAAGGTGTGATTAAAAAATATATAAACAATCACACTTTAATTAGAATGTGTGATTAAAAAATATATATATAATCACACTTGTTTAAAAAGTGTGATTAAAAAGTAGTAGTGTATATATAATCACACTTTTAATTAGAAGGTGTGATTAAAAAATATATATATAATCACACTTAATTGAAAAGTGACATAAAAAATAAATATTATCACACTCAATCAAATTAAGTGTGATTAAAATATCAATCTAATTTTTTCTATCACACTTCCAATAAAAGTGAGATCTTTTTTTTTTTCAAAGTGTGATCTTTAACCATTTTTGTAGTAGTGTATTTATAGAATTTGAGCCAATTTAGTTGAAAATATCTTCAAACAAAGATATTTGTTCAATTCCCGCCAACTGTCTGTCTGGCGCTATTGAGACTCGGCCGGGCCTTAAAACCCACGGTCACGCCCAAAAACACACGGCCAGGCCTAAAAAGCAAGTCTGGAAAAGTTTTCACTGAGGCCTGTCCGGGCCTTAATGAGGCACTGTCGGTTCTAAATGGACCCGGCCGGGTTCAAAAATCTACATTTTCAGACCCGATTTCAAATGGGCATATTTCCTTCATCCGGACTCAATTTTAAGTGATTCTTGAGTCTAAATTGAAGACCTGGAAATCTACTTTCCAATGGTGGTGGCCTCACATCTAAATTCTAAGTGTGTAAAGAGATATGCCTAATTTAATGAAGGATGCTCACTTTTTCTCAATGGTTTGATGCTCAACTTCTTCCTAAACTAGTTTTCTTCCCTCCCCACCTATTTCCTTCAACTCCAAACCTATAAATAAAATGTTTTGAAAGATTTTTCAAAGAGTTCACCTCGTTTCTATTTATTTCCACTCTGTCCTTACTCGATTTACCGAAAAGTGCAATGCTTTAAATGAAATGCGAGCCTCAAAATATCGTAGAAACATTTGGAAAAATATTTTGGAAAAGAGGGTTTTAAGGTCTAAAATAGTTTGGCCAAAATGGGGTGCAAGGTTTGGGATTAGAGCTTGAATCCAAATTTTTTCGCTAAAAATGCAAAAGATTAGACAGTGTAACTTTCATCATCGAGTGTTTGGAATAAAGTGCCCAAGTCTTAAAGGCGGTCAAAAATAGGGTGTCTACACTAGCCTATATATATGATGATGTGTAAATGTATGTATATAAAGTTTAAAATTTTTTGTTTCATATAAGTCTGCACAGCTCAATGGACATTGTATATTTGTTATTTGCTTTCTCTAGTCCATAATATTATGTTAATTAGTCTTAGAGGCCTTCGGTAATCCCAAGATTACTGGCCAATTACGATGTTAAACCTATAGGGATGGGTTTGGATCGTGACAAATATAGTGCTAATCGATGAGGGTTAGCTTCCCTTATAGGAAGTCTTTTAAAGTCGTGAGGGGTTAGCTACTAGTTTTCGCCTAACTCCAAAGCGGATAATATCGTGCTAGTCAGGGAGGGTTAGCTGTTTCATTTAGCGCCGTCTGTGGGAACTCCCTGTTCAAGCAGCCAGTCCACAGGGGAGTTATATGGGTGCACTATCCCACATCGCTCTGTGAGAGATCACAGCTCCATTATATCAGTGGACTAACTCATTTAGACTACTATGAGGCCTTTTAAAGCCGTAAAGGGTTAGCTGCTGGTTTTCGCCAAACTCCAAAACAGACAATATTGTATTAATTAGGGAGGGTTGGCTGCTTCATATACAAATGGAATGTTATGTATTTTGGTACAACTTTACAATTTAACTAAGATTTTATGTGGCCAGTCTTTGATTTAAGGAACTCTAGAAGAGTATTATGATGAATGCCAAGTGGTTATCCAAGGAAAATTGACCATTCATTCCCCTTTCTACCTATGGGATAAAAATTGAGATTTGATTAGGTTCATGGATTACTTCACTTTTAATAGATGACCATCATATTATTTTCAGGAAAATTGAAGATAAGAACATCAATAATGAAATTCAAGTGAATGACCTTCATATTATTTTTAGGAAAAATTACAAATACAATCCAGGACGTTTACCTAAAATACAGATTATCCTTTATAATTTAAAAAATTGCAAATGCTCCCTTATCAAAAATTTACCAAAATTAACAAAAAAATAAAAATAAAATTCTCAATCACTGTCCTAAACAATAATAAAATTACTTGAATTGTTAATTGAAATGTATTTCTAACATCATTAAAAATTGTTAATTAACTTGGTGATTTATTAATAATAGGAGTTATTTGTTATGAGATTAGAAATTTAAAGGAGTAAGATATAATTTTCAAAACTACAGGTGCAATTTGTACTTTAAGTAAATCTCATAAGATATATTCGTAATTTATACTAAATTTGTAATTTATAAGTTAAGCATTACTTATTTATAAAGAGTTTTTGTTGACAACTAACTATTTTTATTTTTATTTTTTGGGAGTTGCTGGGCTAACAAAAATTCACATTTGATATCCCGAGCTTGTGAAGTCCAACTTTGCTCACATAACAATTGATGGTCTTGGGAGATTCTATTTGCACCCAAAAAATATTAAATATTCCTAATTTTTTAATACACTCTATTAAATTATTTAGGGTTATAATTTATTCTTAATGCACCCTATATTTTTTTCCTAAATTACCTTTCAAGGTACACCCAAATAATAAACAAATCAAAAACTCAAATTACACCACTTCAAAAAATCCTTAAATAGATTTCTCATTACATATTCCTTTTGTACATATATAGAGAATGACAGCACCGATGAAAAAAACCACGAAACACATGCCTCTCTTCATCTCTACCTTCTCATTCTCTTCTAATATGATAATATTAATATATAATAATATCAAATAAATATATATACACATTCATAGATATGATTTATAGACTATTTAAATCATTGTTGTTTTGGTAGGTTTTCAAAAATAACCCCATTAATGACCAATCCATACATGATCGTCACATTTGAATACATGCAACGATGGTATGCAGAAAAGAAAAAGGCAAGAAAGAGAAAGAACAAAGAAAACCAAAGGCATGAAGATGTTTATAAGATTGGCTTCATGAAAAATTAAGAGGCTTTAAATGAAAATACAATGGCACATATTGTGTTTTTGTTTTCTTTGTAAGTAACAACACAATAACAAACAACGATACTAATAATAATGGAGAGTTTTGATAGAGTGAATTAGGGTTTTGGAGTGAGAAGAAAATAAAATAATTAAAACTTGGGGAAGAAAAAGAATAAAAATATAAGTTGTTTAGGTGCAAATAGAATCGAATCAGAATCCTCTGTCGTGGTAGCTTGCAATGATTCCTGCGGTGGTATCCAAAATGACGTCGTTTTATTAAGTTTTTTTTTTTTATTTTTCCCTCTTAACTTTCTTTTCCTTTCTCTCTCATCCATTACAACCTAAACACAAAACCAGAACAAAGGAAATGAGAGAGAGAAGTCGAAGAAATAGAGTCGGCAAGGCGAGTTGGCAGTGAGGCGAAATGAAACGACGGCAGTGAGGCGAGACGAAACGGCGGCAGTGAGGCAAGGCGAGAGAGGAGGAGCACACATACCCTAGATCTAGGGTTTTCAAAGAGAGATCGGCGAAGAAAACACAACACAGAGCCATGGAAAAGCTTCATTGCCTTCATTGCCTACAACACAGAGCCATGAACATAGATCTGTTACTTGTATTGTTCCTATTTCATTTCAATGAACCCATTTGTTTTAAAATTTTAGAGTTATATGATAATAATAACCCTGTACAAATAAAATTTGGAGATGATTTTTTTAACTAGGAAGCTTATTCATATATGAACAATTAATTTTAAGTTGTGGGCTTCTTGCCCACACTTTCTGCCCCTATATTCCTGTGAATATGTGAATCTTTGTATGTGTTGTCGGTGTATTGCATCGGTGATGAAAAGATGAGAAATAGGGGCTCCGTTAGCACAAAGGTTTGGGATGAAGGTGAAGGTGGGTTGCGGCAGCGAGGTGGTGGGTGTACGAAGGAAGGGGTTGGTAAATGGTTTGGGATGGCGAGTTTGCAGGAAAGGAAGTGACGGCGAGATCTCCAGCGATATTTTTGTCCTTTCTTCTCTCAGTTTCTTTCTTCTCTTTCTTTCTTTTTCTTTTCTTTTCTTTTCTTTTCTTTTTTTTTTTATAATTTTTTTGGCTCTAAAACGACGTCATTTTGGGACACCGCAGGAACTATGGCAAGAAAGCATGGCAGAGGATCTAGACTCAATAGAATCACCCATGATCTTGTATATCACCACACTCTCCTAGATCCAAAAATCTGGATAGGCCCACCAAGCCCAATCTTATGCCAAGAATGGTCCGTTCACTTGGGGCCTTAAGGATACGTGTCCGAAATGAGTATGCATTGGTTTATCTTTGTAGATGAGGTCACTTTACAAATTTAAATTTTATAAATTTTATATGAAAAAAATTTAAATTGAAAAACATTAATTCTATTTGGTTTTCAATTCTTAAAGGTAATTTGAGTTTTTTATTTTTCATATTTTGTTGTTTTTAGAATTTTTTTTATTTATATTTTAATCAAATTTTTTATTTTTTATTTTTAAATGCACATAAGTTAGATGTACCTAAAAAAATAAATTATCAAAAAATCAATGAAGAAACAAAAAAAATTAAAAATATACTCAATTTTTATATTTGGAGATTTTTTAAAATATTTTAATTTTTAAATGTATTTAAATTGAAAGAATCGAAAATAAATAAATAAAACAAATACTATTTTTAAAAACTGCTAATCAGAGTAATTTAAACTTTTCAAATAGTAAGGGAAGGGTCTAATAAATGCGAATCCCTATTTAATGGAATCCTTCAAAAAAAAATTTAAAGAATTTTTTGTAGCTTGACCGTGTGGGATCACCACAGCTCAAAGCAGTGTCGGCCGTGTGGGTTTCTCTTAATCCTGAAGAAAGGCTTGTCCATTGACCTTCCACTCAACTACCACAGTCGTACCGTACAACATCAGCAGGGCACTTTCGTAATTAACGAAGTACTTCATGACTAGAATCATATTCACTCCCCTCTTTCTCACATGTATAAAGTTTTGGTTTGTTTAATCTCATCTCATCACAGTATTACGAACCCAAGAAATTCTGAGAAGAGAAAGTTGGGTTGGAAAGAGATCCAATTGTAGATGGGTATTGTGAGTTTTCTCAAGTTGGGTTTGAAGTGCTTCTTCGATTTTCTTGCTTGGTATGAATCATTGTTTTCTCTGGCTACACTAAGAAAGTGAAAGAAATTTTTTACATTTTTTTACGCCTCTGTTTTTGATTTTCTCTTCGAATGAACAACTTTCGCGTTAGATATGCTAGCCGATCTTTGTGAAGTTGATTTTCAGCTTTATCTCTATGTTTTGTTCCAACCTCATTTGTATATACATATGTATGTGTATGTGTGTGTGTATATATATATATATACGTACGTACGTATGCATGTAGATACATATATATATATAATCTTACGTATTCTTGTATTTTACTTGCAGGCCTCTCTTTGCTCTGGTCTGTCCCCTGTAAGCTCTCTCTCTAGTTTTTGATGACCAAAGAGTAAAGTTGTTAACTTTGTATGGTAATGCGATTCAGAAATTTAGTATATAAAATTCAGGGCATTCATAACTAAAATTTTTAGAGTCGGTAATTAAAAAAACAAAAACACAAATGAACATAACCAAACACCATAATAAATAATTAAAATAATTATCACAATAGTTCATCACATAATCAAATATAATAAAAATCACAGAAGTCATAATTAGGCATATCATATGCACTTTTTTTCTTAGGTTTTTTTTATAAAATTAATGAGGTTTGGTGAGAAATAAACTGTTTGGTTATAAAATTTTCAAAATACCAATATTGTCCATTAAACTAAAAAGGAATAAAAGATTTCACCTATGCTTACTTATATGTCTCGCATGCTTGTTTTTAACTTCTCCAAACATGCCAGTGAGAATTTTTTTTTTTTTTTTTTTTTTTCCTGACCTGTTATAATCCTTGTTTTAATAGATTTTGCTTTGTTATATTTGTTGATCTGTTTGACAGATATGCCTCAGTTTGGGCAATCGAGAGTAATTCCAACTCAGACATGCGAAATTTGGTGGCATATTGGATTGTTTTCTCTTTGATTTCTCTCTTCGAGCTTGCTTTTGTGAAACTCATTGAATGGTAATTAATTATGCCACTATACTCTAGTTACATACCTCATTTTTCTTTCCTTATTTGTTTGAGAAATGATAATTGTGAATTTCAAAGCTTTCTTCACCTCCTACGTTCAAACATTGAACGAAAATTATAATGTAATCCCAGACAAATGAAGAGTTTCTACGGTGAAAAAAGTCATATATAGAACATGTCTAGTAGTCCGCCCTTATGGGGCACGGGATCTCTACCCCTAAATCCCTGGCATGGTGTCCCTAGTCCGAGCTACACTTCCAATCATTCCTCAAGATTTTTGTATTTTGAGATTTTCAACTTAAATCCCAGCCATGGTGTCCCCTGTCCTCTATACACTTCCAGCCACACAATCATGTCTCAAGATTCCTATAGTTCAAGTTTTCCACCTCGGGGATCCTTGGCCTATATTTGTTTATCCGTTGTTGTGTGCTCTTAAATGGAAATAAGTTTATCTGTATTTTGCCTCTTTTTTCTAGAATTGTTCGATTTATGTAACCAGATTTCATTATTAAGAGGGTAGATTGTGCTTTCTAATTTCCTTCTTTGTGCATGTCAGGCTTCCATTCTGGCCTTACATGAAGCTAATGGCCATTTGTTGGTTGGGGATTCCCAATTTTAATGGTGCTTGTTATGTTTATGAGTGCCTGATTCGTTCATGCTTATCTGTGAATCTACAAGGAGTTATTGAACGCTTCATTAAGCACAAGGATGACCTACCTCTCAATGCAGAAAGCTTTCTAGCTGTGGCAGAGAGGTACGTCAAAGAGAACGGATCAGAAGAGTTGGAGAAACTCATTGATAGATCAAGGCATACGAAACCTAACATTGACAAGGAAGAAATAAAGGCAGTAACGAATACAGAGGAAAAAGAAACAGCCACAGCAATCCAGGTAAAGTTTCTTATCCTGCTCTTAAAAACTATGAATTTTCATGGTTCTGTTGTTAAATTTCAGTGGGTCGCTACTAGGGGTAATATCCAATGTTGCATGGACTCTTCTATTCCCATATAGTGTACCTCTATCTATCGGATATGACAAGGGGAGGGGATATGAGATACATGTCCCATCCCCATATCCAAACTATATGCTTGAATTATCTAATTTTAACAATGTTTGAAGTAAAAGAAGCTCACAATTTATAGTAACGAAAATTCCTAGCCTCTTATTAATGGGAATAGAAACCCTTCCCCCCTTCCTAAATTTCAATTGCATTACATTCCAAAATATCTTATGTCAGGATATAATACAATATACAATATACAATATATAATATATTTTAATATTTAGGGCATATCCATGTACTCATTGAATTTTGGATACACATCTCAAAAATCTAAGATTGTGGATTTAGGGAGTTTTGACATTTGAATACATACCCACATCTGAAGGGCAAGATTGAGTCTAACAAAGGATTTGTTTGTGCAACAATGATTAAAGTGTTGGAACACAATTTTATTTAATGTTACCTAGAACATGGATTGTTTTGGTATGTAGAACGGGAACAGAAACGTGATACGCCACATGCTCTAAAATGTGGTACGATTGGGGTATTCTTGTATATATTATACTTAAGAATTAAAGGTACTTCTAGAGTAATTTTTTTTCGACTATTAGACATCCAATAAAACGTAATATTTTCTATGAGCATTATGAACTATTTTTTGATGATTTTGTTTGGTCAAAACTTAACTCACCTTAGATTTTAGTTCATTATATTTGATTTTTTTTCCTCCTAAGGTAACACTTAAGGACATATATTGAAAAAAAAACTTTTGGGATTGCTTTGGATCAAAATTTATCGTTTTGGAATGGAAGTGTACCATGTTTTGGAACGTACATACCAATACGTAATTCACTAGGTTATTAGCATTTTCTAATAACATAGTTATCCTCTATGAACCATCTTTTGTGTTAGACATTCAAAGAGCCTAATGTTGCCAAGGAGGATGCTAAAGCAGTGGATCCAAAGGAGAAAATTCTGTCAGATTCAACACAATGGGTAAGGTTTCCTATGTTATTTTCTATCATATTTTATATTTTTATTTAAAGACAACCACTGATGAACCATCTTTTTTTCTTTTCCAGTCCAAATTCGAAGAGCCTTATGTTGCTGACAGGAATGCCAAAGCAGGGGAACTAAACAAGAAAAATCCCACAGCTGCAACAGAACAGGTAATGTCTCCTATTGTATTTTTCGTTATATTTCGGTACCTCATGTGCTGCAATTTTCCATTCACTTTTTTGTTCATATGTTCAACCCATTTCTCTTATAGTTGGTTTTTTGTTGGTTTAGTTGTACTACTATATTAACGTGCACTGTCTTTCTATTGTATTCATCATGGTTGTTAGAATTGTGTGATTCACAATTCGATTCATATGATTCAATATGAGTTTCAACCAAAATGGTTCGAATAATGTTGTTGAAGAGTGAATGATACAATTCAATTTTTGATTTGCTATGGTTCACTGCAATTCAGTTCTGTTTTTTGGTTTTGTTTGGCATAATGCAAGAAATGATGTCATTTTAAGTAAAGCAAGATCAGCAGGAATACTTGGTAATCAGCCTCTGGTAATTACTTATTGCAGGTTAACTGTGTAGAGCTAAATCTTATTCAAACTGAAAAGAAAACAGTTGCAGCGAGCGAAATCATAGAAAAGATGGTGACAAAAGACGTAAGAGAGAACAAAGTAGTGGAGGTACCTGCAGCGGCAGCTGGTGGTGGAGAGAACAAAGTCACGGAGATACCTGCTTCAGAGAATGTTCAGAGAGAGTGGACAGCATGTCAGTTGACAACCATGTGCGAGAAAAACTTTCAGTCTCATCTTCAAGGGAGAAAACACAAGGCAGAGTTTCCAGCAGAGGACAAAGAAATCCAGGTAAAGTTTCTTAATGCTGCTCCTCAAATCCATGAGTTTTATGTGTTTCTGTCGTGAAATTTCAGTGTGTTGCTACTGTTAGTCTTGCTTAGATTGAGGGGAGAGACCCACTCCTCCATTGGGGTTAGAATTTGGAAAGAGGAAAAATTCATTGTCATTTTCATGGAAAATTATACTAACCTCCCCTGAGATTTGGAGAAAATACAACAAGCCCCACAGTTTTGGCATAACTACACTGGCGTCCCTTTGATTAAGATTTTTTTTTTTTTTTGATGAACAACAAAAGCTTTATTAATAAGACTGAAAGAGAAGGAGGAGGATGAGGCATCCTCACAATACAAAGCAATGAAGAGACAAACAAAAAAGCCCCTAACCCACTAAAAACAAACAAAAGCTTACAAAGCACACACTGCCAACCAATCTCTAGCTAACAAAAAAAATAGAACTCCCTTAAATAAAGAGTTCCCCGACGCCCAAAAAGAAGATAAGTGACAAACATGATCCCATAAACAATCCACCTCCCGAAACTTATCTTCAAACAACCTCTGATTTCGCTCCCACCATAGCACCCAAAAAGTGGCAAAGACAGCACAAGTCCATAAAATTTTGGCTCTCTTCGATCTTCCAAATGTTTGAAAATCAATAAGGAGCATATGCACACTCTTTTCTGGGGCCACCCACATACCACTTCCAACACAAAACAATCTATGCCATAACATCAAAGCTATTGGACAATGCAAGAATAAATGATCCACGGATTCCCCGCTCTTACAACATAGAATGCACCACTGAGGATTTAAAAAACGATTGGGTCTCCTTTTCTGCAATGTATCATTTGTCAAAATACCCCCATGAACCAAGGCCCACATGAACACTTTTATCTTTAAAGGAGCACAAGCCTTCCAAACTTTTTTACAAAAAGGAAATTGAGGGATTTGAGCATTATCGATGATGTAATCAAAAAAAGACTTAGAAGAAAATATTCCGGACGAATGAAGTGCCCAAACCCTCTTATCCTCCAAAAGAGGAGATAAAGAAAAGTGATCAATTCTAGATAATAAAGAAACCAACTGTGAAGCCTCCCTATCATTAAGATTTCTAGAAAAGTCAAAATTCCAAGCAATTGGAGCTGAGAGAGAGCAAGCCATGGAAGCAATTGAAGAATTATGAGACCGAGCCACTCGATAAAGATGAGGAAAATCTGCAGCAAAAGAAGATTGACCCATCCAAACATCTTCCCAAAATCGAACAATTTCCCCGTTACCCACCCTTACAGAAAGATGTCGAGACCAACACGAGAAAATTTGAGAAATTGACTTCCAAGGAGCACGGCAACTACCCCAGAAACCACTCGTGAATCCCTCCCATTGTCTTGAATCCCGTATTTGCTCCTTATAACCGAATGCCATAGTGAATCAATTTCCAGTGGAAATCTCCATAACCACTTGCCAAGAAGGGCCAAATTCCTAGCTACAATGTTACCAATAGCCAAACCCCCTTTCTCCTTAGGTAACGACACCACCTCCCAATTCACCAAATGATCCTTTTTCCCCTCATCCTTACATTCCCAAAGAAAATCCCTCATCAACTTTTCTATTGACCTTGCTACCTTAACCGGAATCTTGAACAGAGATAAATAATAGATAGGAATTCCACAAAAGTCTTAACCAAAGTGTACCTTCCCCGTCGAGATAATAAAGCCTTACTCCAACCTTCCAACCTTTTACCAATCTTTTCCATTACTGGAGTCCAAAAAGCTTCACTTCTAGGATTACCCCCCAATGGGAGGCCCAAATACTTAATCGGAAGGGACTCTATACCACAACCTAAAAGAGACGCCCTATTCCGAAGTTGACCTAGCTGCATATTAATTCCCACCACACTACTTTTACCCAAATTAACTTTGAGCCCCGAAATAAGCCCAAAAATTCTCAAGATCGAATAAAGGTTAAATATCTGATTTTCATCCCCTGTGGAAAAAAATATAGTATCATCTGCATATTGTAAATGGGTCACACTAACTCTATCCCTCCCCACCTCCAACCCCTCAACAAGACCTGTTTCTTTAGCTCTATTAACCATTCTACCCAAAACATCCGCCACTAAAATAAAAAGAAAGGGAGAAAGTGGGTCCCCTTGTCAAAGCCCTCGCGTAGCCCTGAAACACTCCCCTGGTTTACCATTAACTATGACTAACATATTGCAAGTCGACAAACATCCCCTAATCCAAGATCTCCACCGACCCCCATATCCTTTCTTATCCATTACAAAATCTAAAAATTGCCAATCCACATTGTCATATGCCTTTTTAAAATCCACCTTAAAAATAAGCCCCTCCCTTCCTGAACTCCTATATTCCTCCACTACTTCATTTGCCACTAAGGCAACATCTAAAATTTGTCTTCCTTTCACAAAAGCCCCCTGCACCCTAGACACCGTATCCCCTAAAGACATCCTTAGTCTTTTTGATAAAACCTTGCCCAAAATCTTATACAATGACGTTACCAAACTGATAGGCCTGAAATCTCCAACTCTAACGGCATTGACTTTTTTAGGAAGTAAACAAATGAATGTGGCATTTGAGCTCAAATTAACAATCCCCGACTCATAAAATTCCAAAAACACTCTCAACAAATCCCCTTTCACCACCTCCCAGCAATCTTGAAAGACAGCCATAGAGAAACCATCAGGACCTGGAGCTTTATCTCTCTCACAATCAAAAACCGTCTCTCGAATCTCTGTTTCATCAAAAGGCCTTTCAAGCCATGCTGCAACTTCCGGATCAATGGTTCCCCATTCCAGTCCTTCAATCCCCGGTCTACTCATCTCTTCCTTCGAATAAAGTTGGGAATAAAACTCATAAATGCCACTGATAATCTGATCCTCCCTATCCTCCACAACCCCTGGACTTATTTCAAGTCTCTTGATGAACTTCTTTTTTCTTTTCCCATCTGCAACCTTGTGAAAAAATTTTGAACTAACGTCCCCTTCCTTCAACCATTTGATCTTTGCTTTTTGAGCCCAAAAAATTTGCTCTCTAAAAGTCAGCTCCTCTAGTTTCAATCTACACTCAGATCTTTCCCTCCTCAATGACTCAACTAGACCCCCATGCGTCTCCAACTCATCTAACTCCACTATTCTACTCATTACTCCCTTTTTTGAAGATTCCAAAGACCCAAACACCTCCCTATTCCAACACTTTACCTTCTCCTTGACCATCTTCAACTTTCTCATAAATTTAAAACCTTCCCAACCGTGACAACTTGCATTGGACCACCATTCCTCAAAATTTCGCTTAAAACCTACATGTTCCAACCACATGTTCTCAAATCTAAAAGGCGTGGACCCCATTTTAATGGACAACTTTCTAGCACAATAGACAAAGGATCTCAAACTACTCTAGGCAATGATTCTTGTCTTGAATTGGGAAAAACCCCATCCCACCCCAAGGAATATAGAAATCTATCCAGTCTACAGCATACCAAATTCACTTGGAGGTTAGACCAAGTAAATCTGGTATTGCACAAAGGAGGATCCACCAGTTCACACTCTCGTATAAATGAATCAAAATCTCTCATCCCCCTAGTCGATCTAAACCCATTAAGTTTTTCTGAGACCATCCTAACCACATTAAAATCCCCCCCTACACACCAATTTGGTGAACACAACCCAAATAATCCAGCTAGCTCCTCCCAAAAATCCTGTCTCCTAGAAGGCCTGTTAGGGCCATAAACCCCTGTCAACCACCACTCCGAACTATCTAAGTTCCTAAACCTGATTGATAGCGAAAACTCCCCCACTATTGTTTCACATTCAGAAACAACTCTCTCATCCCACAATATCAATACTCCCCCTGATCTATCACTAGCAGGCAAGCACACCCATCTTCTATGTCTAACCCCCCAAAGACTTTGCATAAACCTTCTCTCGCATACTTCAACTTTAGTCTCCTGTAAAACAACAATATCTGGTTGGTGATGTCTAAGAAAATCCTTAATAACACCCCTCTTTTTCCGAGAGCCCAGACCCCTAACATTCCAACTAAATATCTTCATAAGGAAACCTTATCTCCCCTAATCGCCCCACTTTTCCTCTCATAATTCACTGAACTTGCTAAATTCCTTAATTCCCTTACCCCTTTTTTACTACTATCACCTTCATTTCTAACAACTGACCCCCTTGTGGACCTATTACTCACCCTTCCCGACCCAAACATATCCTTAATTCTAACTAATGACAACCCCATGACCTGCAATAATTGCAAAAAATGAGGAATCTCACTCTCCTCAATTGGGCAAGTTGCGTACTTACTCAACTCATTCAACCATCTTTCTGTTTCTTCTTTCGCTCCACTGAAGACCTGGCCCCCCTTGTCAAAATGATTTTTGGAAATCCTACACTGATTATCTTTCACATGACCTTGAGCTATATTTGCATGTAAGGACTCAGACACTAAGGTAGATTCAATCACTGTGGCCCTCGGGATAGCAGCTATAACCCCTTGTACAGCAGTATCAACTAATGAGACATCAAGAACAGGGCACAAAGAATTGGACTGAAGAGACGAAGACAACCCATCCTGAACCCCACCCCCAGAAGAGGAAAAATCTGGAAGAGCATGTAACCCCCCATGAAAAGATGAACCTGCTACACCCTGGGTAATGGAAGAACTAACCTGATGCAAAGCTTCAGAAACCTTACCGAAATTCTCATCCAAAGTGGTACAATCTATATTAAAGAAACGGTTGAGATCCCAATCACTATCTACTTGCTCATCCTCACTAATTTCCCCTTTAGACCTCGATTCGGAGCTTGCAGATGATCCATACTCCTCCAAATTTTGCAATACCTCATGTATCTCAAAATGGCCCTCTTCCACCTCATTAATCTGCTTTTCCGAGGTCCTTATCACTTCCATCAATTCCTGAATTCGATCTCTGTCCTTCATTGAACCTCAGAACAAACCCCCATCGATCGATCGACAACATCTGCCAGCGCAAGATGGATTGCCTCTGTATTCAATTCGCAGTGAGTGGGTGACAAGGTTCAGATATAATCTGGCGACTTGGTCCGAACCATCGCATGGTGGAAATTGTAGACTCCATCACGAATCCAAGATCAAGACCATCTTCTCCATCGCAACCTATAACCCGTTTGAGCCCCGGCCCCGAAACCTCAATCGGGTTTGAAAAAGAGACCCTTGGGCCTATAAAAGCATTTGGGCCCCTTTCAAAAGTCAGCTCAGCTGCCGATTTTTCAAGAACAGATGGGCCCTTAATCTTGTGAGAATGAGAAGCATGTGGGACTGAGACCACAGGCCCACCATCACGACTAAAATTTGATACTAACAGTTCGTGGGCTGAGCCCACCTCATTACCAAGCCCATTAGAATTAAAACCAAGCCGAGTGCAATTATCCTTCCCAGGTTGACCTCCCCGATTGACCCTTGCACTTCCTCCATTATCTTCACCCCCACGGCGTGTTCGCTAACCGACTTCTCATCTCTTCGTACACGTGTCGGTTGTCCCTCGAGACTCCTCGCCGTCTTCTCGTGGAAGTTCTGGAAATCTCCATTGCCGATAAAACTTCCTTCTGCCGACAGGCTTTGACAGAGCCTTTAATCTTACTACCACCGAAATCTCGTCGATCTGAACATGGAGATTTGCAGGTAAGAACCCATTTCCAAACCCTTTAACCTTCAATCGAGCCTCGAAGAGATTTCCAAAATTCCTGGTTCTGCGATCCACCTCAATCAACCCACCACACTTTGACCCAATCCATTCAAAAACTCTGTCCTTCCAGAGATTGAACGGTAAGTCACAGACGGAAATCCAGCCTCCATTTGAAGCGATGACAGCGTCTTTACTGAATACTTCCTCCGACCACCTATCCAATCTCACAGCAATGCTTTTGTGAAAAAAACAGACTCCTTGAGTACCGTAATAATCAGCTTCATCGGAGTTTTCTGCAAAAAACATAGCCTTATTAAGTTGGAAAGGCCTCAAAACTATTGAAGTTTTAAACGATCTATTTAATTCCTTTTCAATCTAAGCCCACTCATCAAAGAAATTCATTCTGGTACAGACCACCATCTTGCGTATCTCCAAGAAAAAATTGTTGCCATGCGAACTACTTGATCGAGATTTAAGAACATCAGCGTATGAGACTGCTCTGTTTGCCCCAAAATAGACCTGTTTCTTGCAAAATAGACCTGTTTCTTGCAAAATAGACCTGTTTCAGTGTAAAAGGATGACAACATTTTTTCATCCATATGACTAATGAAATATTAATGAAAATGGGGTTAAGTGTCGTGTGAATTAAAATTTTAAGGAAAACTAAATGTAATTATGTCAAAATTGTGGAACTTGCTGTATTTTATCCAAACCTCGTGTAATTTGCCCTTGTTTTTATGCATCAAATTCTACTTAGAGGACACAGGCAAACTCCTTCAATGGGTTAAAATTTGGTAACCGGGAAATCCATGTGAGAGTGATTTTAATTCTTGTGGGCAGCACTATATGATATACTAATGAGCTTGCACTATAAGGTTTTTATCTTTATAGGCTCTGTTTGTTTTGACGTAAAATATTTTACACAAAAAAATATTTTTCTTGTAAATTGATTTTACACAAATTTTTTTTTTCCTGGCGTTTGGTTAACACTTGAAACAAAAACATTTTATTGCCTAAAAAGATAAATTTTGATTCAATAAAGTATCATTTATGACTTTTTATTGAGCTAATATTTATTTGAAAAGGCTAAATGTGTTGAAAAGGTAGTGAGTGAGAGTCAACTTTGTAAAAATTGACTTACGGAATTTTGAAAGGTAAGTCATTTTTGAGAAAATGATGCAAAAATATTTTACTTGCTTTTTGTTCAATCAAACAATGGAAAATGAGTAAAATATTTTTGATAAAATCATTTTATGTCAAAACAAATGGAGCCTTAGTTTCTTACCTCATTTGAAATTGGTTATAAACAGTGTTATATGAACTCTTCACTCTTCTATTCCCCAAATATACCTATATGGGATATAAGTTTCACCTCCATGTCCAAATTGGTTATATGACTTTAATTATCTAATTTTTAACAAGGAAAACTCTATTCATACAGAAAATTTATACAAAAAAATCACAAGAATGACGTGGCAATGCCATTTTTGTAAATAAAAGTTTTTTTGGGTATTTTGTTTTAAAGTTCAAGGTCTATATTGAGTCTCATCATTCTGTAAGAAAATTCTGTATGAATTTTCTGTTCGTATACCATTACTTCTCTACCAATGTCTGAGGAAAAAGCAGCTGACATTTGATACTAAAGAAAATTTTATAGTCTCTCACATTTGTAGGAGGATAGAAATCCTTCTTTCCCTACCCCAAATCCCATTTAAGTCAAATTAACATTTTTAAATAATATAATCTTACGTCAGGATATTATACTATATGCAATGTATTTAAAAGTTTAGGACATATCAGCATATTCATATTCATCTTTTGGATACACATCTCAAAAATCTAAAACCAAGGATTAGGAGGTTAGACATTTGACACATACCCGACACTGATACTCATACCCCATTTGCGATTTGGCAACAATGTCATAACTACAAGGATAGCAAGCCTAGCAAGCATACATGGTAATCAACTTCTGCTAACTACTTATTGCAGGTTAAGTGTGTAGTAGAACCAAATCTTGCTCAAACTGAGAAGAAAACGGTTGCAGCTAGGGGAATTAAAGAGCTGGGTAAGTGTGTAGAAGATCCAAATCTTGCTCAAACTGAGAAGAAAACAGTTGCATCTATTGAAATTAAAGGAAAGACAGTGACAGCAGCCGTAAGAGAGAACAAAACCGTGGAGGTACCTGCTGCGACATCTGGTGGCAGGGAGAACAAAGATGTGGAGAGACCTGCTTTGGAGAACGTTCAGAGAGAGTGGACCTGTGCCATATGTCAGGTGACGACCTCGTGTGAGGCAAACTTGATGTCTCATCTTTATGGGAGAAAACACAGGGCTACGTGTGCAGAGCTGCAGGCAAGCAAGCAAGCAAACAAAAACAAGGGCTGCTCATCTTCGACGGTCAATCAGGAGCAGCCAAAAAAGCCCAATAACCAGAATAAAAGTCAGAAACAAGAGGACAAGGTGCAAGTAAACTGGACTAGTGAGCAATACAAACAGAAAGAAGTAAAGAACACTACTGGTTATGGGGTGAATAATAATTCTCAATTATGGTGCATCATCTGTAATGTCAAGTGCCATAGTGAGGTTGATGTGGCTTCTCATCTTAAAGGGAAGAGGCACTTGTCCCAGGTTCAACAGATGTTGGATTCTGTAGGCGGATGGCATTAATAGGATTATGGGGGTAGTTTAGTATATCATTTCTACCTGATTTTTTTTTTTTTTTTGTGTTTTATGGTTAGGTAGGGATTGTACTAAACTTGTCATGGTCCGGTGAACCGAGTTCCTTTCTAATAATGTACTTTATTCTACTAGTTATTGTGGTTTTTAGTTCATCATGGTAGCTTATGTACAAAAAATGGAGATGTTTATGTATTTCGATACAACTTTAGGCTTAATAGAATTAATAGTAGTGGGTGCAAAAGCAGTATGTCTATAATTGTAAATCTAAACTTTTTGATGATTTAATGAATGAAAAAGGTTCAATTTGAAAATTGTTTACAATAATTTTAGGAATTAATAATTTCATGGCAATTATTGAAAAAAAGAAAAAAAAAAAGTGACTGAAACTTAAAAGTTGTAAGTTGTGTGCTTTATATAATATAGTAGTACAAGTGATCAATGAAGTTTTGCAGCAAGTCAGTTGTACTTTTCTCTTGTGATTTATACACAATTAATCAGGTTTTCATGTGGTTTTGGATGATAAAGGAACTCTAGCAGGGTATTATGGTGAACAATGAGTGCTCATCCAAGGAAAATTGACCGTTCCTTTCCCTTTCTACCTAATGGGATCAAAGTCAGATCTGATTAGGTTTACGGGCCAGTTCACTTTATCATTAGGAAAATTGACCATTCCTCTCTCTCTCTCTCTCTCTCTCTTTCACAGACGCGTGCACACAGTAGAAAAAAGGAAAATTGAAGATAAGAACACCAATAGTGGAATACAATTGGATGGCCATACTATTTTATCTAAAGGGTTTCACACAATACACAGGAGTTCCAAAGTAGGAAACCATTAACCAAATTGTCTACTTTTGGGAAGTTGGCATTGCCAGCGATACTCCAGAGCCACCAGGCAAATCCTTCCATTGTTGAGTCACAGTCTTGACCTGAGTGTAAAAATGAACTCCACCCTTGCCTGCAAATCAAAGGAAAGCCGACTTCAAAAACCTATTGGTATCTGAGATTCTGAACCAATTTATATAACTGATAACATGCGCAAGTGCACACATGATTATTTTTCCATAGAGTAAACTTTCAGAGGAAGATATTTTACCGTAGAAATTGAGATCGCCTGCAAAAGATGCCATCGAGCCAGTAAATGAGAAAAAGGCTAAAGGAACTGGAATAGGAACATTGATGCCAACCTGAGCCATATTCGGTTAATGTTAGAGGTTTACACACAAATCCAATATCACGCCCCACTTTTTATTACTCGAAGTCATTACTAAGTTCATTAACTTAATTCAATTTCAGAGATAACATGAGAAAATAAACTCAAATGTCCAAATAGAAGGAATGAACAACAGTTCTCTCTTCCGAATACTAATTAAATACAACATGAGCATTTTAAATAAATTGCCCTCAGGCTTACAACATTAAATAATCAAATGAAGTGTGCAACCCTTTTACATATATGGCATTCCGCCTACAACAAAGAGGCCCCATGGCCAACAAATAAGAAGATCCAAATCTTGTAGCACATCCTGCTAAACACCTGAAAAAGATTCAACAACGTGGGATGAACATATAATCTAGTAGGGGTCTCAACATGATCCTTAACAATAACAACTTACAGATAGCTATGATCATGAACGCTCATTCTTGTACTAGAATAGTAATGTGACAGTTTATACAAAATATATATATGTATGAACTTTTCTCGAAAACAACCATTTCATTCAACACTACAAGCGATTCATCTTTCTTTTCCTTTCATTAACCCCCGTTCCCAATCTTTCATAACATTAACACTTAGGAAATAAATTCACTAAGCCCACTACTCTCTTCCATTTTCCACACATACAACAAATGTGCCTTTTCAAAACACAATTCTAAAATGTTCAATTTTCTTCACACTTCCAAAAGAAAAAAGGGCATTTCAATTCAATCCCAATTCTATCATAATTAAACATACATACCTTTATAAATGGGAGACAACAACTCAACTACATGCATAAGATAAACCAATGAGGCCACTCGGCACTCCAAAACTGTAACCAACACAATCCACAATGTTCCTAGATACACTTGAAACAGTAACAACAAAACTTTGCTCTGCTAGCTATATGCGTAGTGAGCCAAAGATACACTTCTCACAACAATCTACCAGTTTACCAGGCGCTAGCTGGAAGGGTATGGCGCCTTTGATTCTCAGCGCAGTCAGTTCTCCAGGCGCTAGCTGGAAGGTAATGGTACCTCTGATTCTCAGCGCAAGGTATAACACCAACAGCCACAATGCAACAAGGCATAACCAACATGTGTACTACATACACATAAACCATCAAGATACCAACAACGTGTTAAAGTAGATGAACACATAGGTGTAATGCATACACGACAATTCAACACAACCGTGTCATCCTCCACCGATGACCAAGGACAAAATCTCTAGATGCATGTATTTAGTACATCTATTAAAAGACTCAATAATCATGAGATCACAAACCCAACAATGACATTAACATGGTAGTTAAAGATACAACCTTCACATATGTGTGTTCAACACTCAAAATACAACAACCCAATTCTTATACTTATTTTAGAAATACTTTCCCCATTTCACAAAACCAACTCCATCCCTTTTTTTTCCACAAAACCGATTCCATTCCTCTTGTTTTCACAAAATTAATTGCAAGACAATAAAGCCATAACTCATTTTAACCCACTACATTCTTTTCAAAGCCATTCCAAATTAATTATGCAAATTAAGTCATAATCATTAAATTAGGGTTTTCCTCCATCTTTCTCAATATTGCTCAAAAGGCTCAATCATCTACAACAAATAACAATGACCTTATTTAAGACCCCAAAATACATAGGTATTTGCCCAAAGATCAAAACCCCTCTATTAATTTATCAAATCAAATAAAAGTTAGGGTTTCCTCTCCTTTCAACCACAACATGCTAATTAACACACCAATTAGCCCAAACCACAACTAATGATAATAAACACATATTCAAACACCCAACCCAAGGTTCAATCTCATGATTTTCAACAAATCCAACATGATATAATTTTCATGCAATACAAAAACTACCACATGTCTATCTATAGACGGAGTATTGAAAAAGAACAAGGAGAATCCCTACCTCAAATGGAGAACTCAAATGGAGAAGATGACCCGAAATCAAAGTGCTCCAAATCCACTATTTTTCAGATTAGAACGAAGCCCAAGCCACCCTCTATCTCTCTTACAAAGAGCCTAGGATGGATTCACACTAGAAGGAGATGAAAATTTAGAGAGAATATGAGTTTAGAGAGAGAGAGTCTCGAATCTAGGGTTTCAAAAATAAAAAGGGGTGAAAAAGTGATCTTTTTCCCACTGCTGCCTACTGATATAAAATAAGCTCGCTCGAGCAAAGACTTGGTCGCTCGAGCGACCAAACACAGAAATCCACGCTCGAGCCAAGAAAGTCTCGCTCGAGCCAACAACCTAGAAGCACGCTCGAGCGAATAACTCGAAAACATACACCTCGCTCGCTAGAGCGAAGAAAATCTCGCTCGAGCCAAGAAATACAACTCTTAGGTTCTAAGCTCAGACGCAGTATCTCGCTCGAGCGAAGAAACCATGGCTCGAGCGAAGGACCAAAAACAAGAGCTCGCTCGAGCGGCCAACTGCTCGCTCGAGCGAAGGTCCAAAATTTTGGGCAACAACCTAAGGCTCCCAAACACAACCAACCGGTAACAAACCAGCCCAACACACCCTATAACTCAAATACGAAGTATGAAAGGATGTAAACAAGATATAAAAAACTGCTAACCTCTACGGAACCAAGTCCGGATCACTGTACAACAAGGGAAAAAAAACCCGGGATCGCTATATCCAACCTTTTTCTTCAGTAAAACTATGTCTAGGATATCACTCGGGAGGGGGGGGAGTAGAAGTCAAAGAATACAAAATACAAAATCGGACACACCCCTCTCACCTAAGGTGGATGTTTCCCACCTTTTTGTAGATCCCACAGCTCTATAGAGGGTTCGTGTCCAGTTTTGTGATTAGTTTTTATGCAAGTAGAAGAACTAAAAGGAAAAAAAAAAAGAAAAAAACAGACATGCCTAGTTGTTTGTGGAACTACTTATCTTTGTCAATATCTTCCATACTTGTAGATAAATAGGCCAAATGCAGTGCAAATATATCAAATCATCATTTCATTTTTAAGGTTCGATCTCCATTTTGTATTCATATGTTTGTAAACTAGACCAAGGACATGATAGAAAGTGCTTAATACCTGCCCAGCCCCAATCTCATTATGGAATTTCCTTGCTACTACACCAGATGTGGTGAAAATAGCAGCTCCATTGCCATATCTACAAGAGGATAACTCGAACATATGACGATACAATAGTTGGATAATGAAAATTGAGGTGCAAAGATAAGTTATGATAAAGGAAGTACTCGTTTTTGTTAACGGTGTTTATGGCCTCTTCTAAGCTGTCAGCCTGGACACGGGGAACATGAATATTTATCTCAGTAAATCTCCATGATAAGCATAAACAATTTGGTTACAAGAGAAGCAAGAGGGATATTATTGACAAACCTTCACGCAAAGGACTGGGCCAAAGATTTCCTCCTGTGTCAAACCCAGATAGAAAATTTTGACAGTCAAAACCTCTTCTTGCAGTAAAAATTATTTGGAAGGATTTTCAAATTGTAATTCTACCCACACATTCTAATATCATATTTGGATAGTGTTTTCAAACTATATTTTCACAACAAACAGAAAATTCTGTATCAGGCGCGATTTTTTAAAAAAAAAAAAAAAAAATTGGAAATTTGGCCTAACCGGTCGTCCCACCGGTCGACCAGAACAGTGCATTTTTTTTTTTTTTTGCAATTGACACATGTTAATCTATATATTAAGGAAAAGGGGGTTTCTAACCCCAAGCCTTGTGGGAGCTCCAATATCCCAATTTAAATTTCTTGATTTTTTGATTTAAAAAAAAAAAAAAAAAAAAAACCTCAGCATTTATTGATTTGGTCAAAATCTCCTTATCAGCATTTATGAACTTTTTCCAATCCACATGTCTTTCCACATGCCTGCATTTATTGATTTGATCAAAATTTCCTGATCATTATTTAAAATCCCCTCATACAAATAATTATAGATATAATCCATGCATAATTGTTGCAGTACATTTTTCAACTTCTCTCATACACTATGGTTAGTGATACGATTGTTAAATTATTTTTATAAAAAAATTTTAAAAAAATAATTTATATATTATAAAAAATCTAAAACAAATATAAATATTTATAATTGTCCTGTGTATAGCACGGTTTACCACTAGTTTTTATATATTCAAAAGAAATATTTTCCGAATTTTCAAAAATTTTTTGTGAGCTTTAATAGAATTTTGAGTTGTATGTTTGGTTATAAATTGTAAGTTTTTGTATCAAATATCATATGTTACATCAAAAATTTTCCACTCAATTCAAAACTCATTCACCAAATAAATTTTCTACACTCAAATCATAATTCTAAAACTCAAAATACAATTTCTATTCTCAAATCATATTTAAAAAATTCCATCAAATAGTTAAAGATTATCCAAGTTACACCCCAAAGACCAAAAATTCAAAATAAGAATATAAGATACCATGTAACATTCCATATCGGGAGTGACATCAGACGAGATGGTGGAACCGATAAAGTTCCCTCGCTCATATCCTGGAACCTATTTGTCATCCATGAAAAATATTTACTTTGATTAGATAATTATCATATTTCTTAACCATAGTGCATATTGGTCTAACAACTAGCTTGTAGTCAACTACTAGGCATATTGTGTTTTTGTTAACAAACAAGGATACTGATAATAATGAAGAGTTTTGATGGAATGAATTAGGATGTTGGAGTGAGAAGAAAATAAAATAATTAAAATTTGAGAAAAAAGAAAATACATGTATAAGTTGTCTGGGTGTATTATGAGAAATATAAATATATATATATATTAAGGTTTAATGTGTATTATCTTTATTAATAAATTTATATTAAAATATAATAAGAATTAAAATTTTAAAGTTTTATTTAGTGGTATTAAATTATTATTTAGGTGCAAAAAGAATCACCCATGATCTTGTCTATCACCACACTCTCCTAGATCCAAAAATATAGATAGGCCCACCAAGCCCAATTTTTTGCCAAGAATGGTCCGTTCACTTGGGGCCTTAAGGATACGTGTCCGAACCGCGTATGCATTGGTTTATCCGTGCCGACTCCAAAAAATTTTGTAGGCGAGGTCACTTGACATATTTAAATTTTAATAGAAAAAAATTAAATTAAAAAACATTCATTCTATTTGATTTTGAGTTCTTAAAGGTATTTTGAATTTTTTTTTATTTTTCATATTTTGTTGTTTTTAGATTTTTTAAAAAATATATTTTTATCGATTTTTTATTTTTATTTTTTAAATGCACATAAGTTAGATGTATCTAAAAAAATTTATCAAAAAATCTATAAAAAAAAAAAAAAAATTCAATGAAGACACAAAGAAATTGAAAATATACTAAATTTTTGTATTTTTTTATATTTGGTGATTTTTTAAAGATTTTTCATAAATATTTTAATTTTCAAATATATTTAGATTAAGAGAATTGACCCCCCCAAAAAAATCTAATACTATTTTTAAAAACCATTAACTAGAGTACTTTAAAGGGATTTTTGGTGAAAAGCCCCTCCCATTGGACCTATTTTGTGTGAAACCCACGGAATAAAACAATGAGCCCAAAAGCCCCTCAATTAAAAAAATATTATGAATTGACTAAAATATCCTTCCATATAAGTGGGGAAATATGAAACAATTGCACCGTTTTTCTCCCATCGCTCTATTTCTTCGATTCACAACCCTCCTCTGAATATCCTCATTCGAAAACCCTAACCTCATTCGAAAACCCTAGCATCGATTGAAAACCCTTCTCTGAATCTCATTACTCTCGCTCTCTAGAGCTACTTTGTCTTTCTATCCCTGGAACATTACAAGTTTGTCGCTTGGGCTCAAATCGAACTCCACATTACGCTTTACTCTCTCTCTTGGACACACATTTTGCAAGTGATTGTTTCCCCTTTCTGCTAGTTTTTCGATGTTATGAAGTCTGTCTGGGTTTGTTTTCATTTTGCGAGTGGTGTATGAGATTACGTTGGCATGGTATGGGGTGGGATTGTAAGGCTGCTAAGGATTTTTTTTTCTTTTTTTTTTTTCATTGTCACATTAGGGTGAGTGGAGTTTGGGATTTTGGGTTACACTAAGGCCTCGTTTGGGAACAGGCTAATTTAGTAACTTTTTGGCTAATTGGCTAAAAAGGTTGGTAAGAAAAACCTGTATGTTTGGGCCAACTTTTTGGCTAATTACGAAACGACGTGCAAAAAGTAGAGAGAAAAGGGAATCTTTGACTTTTTGGTATGAGTTGTTGGCTTTTTGGCTAAAAAGGTAACTTTTTGGCTAATTGGCTATTTTAGCCTCTTGCCAAACGAGGCCTAAGGATCATCTGTTTTAAAATTTTTATCACTATCTTAAAATACTTTAAATTATTAAATTATGTGAAAATGTTTAGGTTTAAAAATTTTGAAAACTAATTTAGGTATTTCAAAATGGTGTATGCAGTTTTGCTTCAATTTTGTTGCTTTGATTTCTGTAGTGTTTTGGTCCTGCAATTTCAATGCTTTCAATTTCACTTGCTTCATGAATTTTTCAGAGTAAAATTTTACTTCCAACCAGAGTAAAATTTTACTTTAACTCTAGCCTTTGCTCATTACATAAATGTGAATGTGATTGTAGTTTCGTCATTTCTCTGATTTCGATTTGAATGTGAATTGTGCATGTTAATTTCAAAACTGTGTTGCGTATGGTTAAAATTGAGGCTAGATTTTGTTGATTCTTGGTTCTATAAATTTTGTATGTGTTTTTGGTTTATTTCCTAGGGTATATTGTTCAGAGTAAAATTTTACTTTCAATAAAAGTAAAGTTTTACTGCCAAACAAAGTAAAACTTTACTGTCTCATTGAATGTGTTTTGGTCTTGCAATTTCAATACTTTGAATTGCTTCATGAATTTTTCAGAGTAAAATTTTACTTCCAACCAGAGTAAAATTTTACTTTAACTCTAGCCTTTACTCATTACATAAATGTGCATATCAATTTGTATGTGTTTTGGTCCATATAAATGTGCATATCTATTTATGTATGTGAATGTGATTGTAGTTTTGTTATTTCTCTGATTTCGGTTTGAAGTAAAACTTTACTATCTCGTTGAATGTGTTTTGGTCCTGCAATTTCAATGCTTTCAATTATTTCATGAATTTTTCAGAGTAAAATTTTACTTTAACTCTAGCCTTTGCTCATTACATAAATGTGCATATCAATTTGTGTATATATATGTATCTATTTATGTATGTGAATGTGATTATAGTTTCGTCATTTCTCTGATTTCGGTTTGAATGTGAATTGTACATGTTAATTTCATAACTGTGTTGCATATAGTCAAAATTGAGACAAAGTTTTATTGATTCTTGGTTCTATAAATTTTGTATATGTTTTTGGTTATTTCCTAGGGTATATTGTTTAGAGTAAAATTTTCTTCCAATCAGAGTAAAATTTTACTTTCAATAAAAGTAAAGTTTTACTGCCAAACAAAGTAAAACTTTATTGTCTCATTACAATGCTTGTGCATTTTCTTTAGTGCTTATTTGTTTTGTCACTTTGTTGTTTAAAGTAAAATGTTACACTGTTGATATAGGAAAACTTTTTACTGTTTTAAAATGGTTATTACAAGAAGCAAATGTGGTGATGATGATGATGATGATGATTTTGAAGTTCCACCAACGGCTATACAAAAGAAGAAAGTCCCTAAAAAAAAGGCAAAAGTAGTAAAAAAGTTCAGTCCAATGCTAGTGATGATAAAAGCTGTAATGAAAGCAATCCAATGCCTTCAACAACAAAACCTTCGAAGTTGAATGTTGTACATGGAGTACGGGAGAGGGAGAACTATGTGAAACAATATAAGTCAAATATTGTTTCACTGATAAACCTAATGTAAGACACGAGGTTCACTGAAAGACATATTATTATCCTCGAGAGAACACCTTTTGGGATATTGTTTAAATCTTTTTGGAAGAAAGAAGATGTGGTGTTAAAGAAGTTCAAGAAAGTTGATGATAATGTCATGGATGTGATCAAATGTTATGACTTTCATGCAAAGGGATTTAAGCTTGGGGGGAAAACGTGTGACATACGAGACAGTGACGTTACTTTTATTTTTGGGATAAAATCGGGAACAAAAAAAGTAAACGTCTCATATGGGAAGAAATAAGAATCAACTTTTGTGCAGAGAAGGTTTCGTAATATGTCAAGAATATCCGTAAAGAGTTTGCGAGAGGAATTATGAGATGCATTGGAAGGCACAATGACAGTTGATGTTGAGAATTTTGCCCGCATAATGTATTTGTTTGTTGTGGCAACTTTGCTATTACCAACAACTAATCTAACAGTTAGATAGGCTTTTGTCGACCTTGTAGAAGATTTGGAAATGATGAATTCATATGCATGGTCGACTGCAATTGCATCCACGTTGACTACTTCAATCCATTCTTCATTAGGAAGTCTTGAAAATATAACTGGACGTGTACTTCTTCTTTTGGTAAGTAAATTGAACTACTTGAAATATTATGCAATCTATCTTTAGAAAATTAACTAATTTTGATTTTTTATTTTATAGTACTAGTTATGCGAGCATACTACCCTCATTCAACCTCAAGGAAAAAATTTATGTCCAAGGCTCCTTCAATGGGACTTATCAACGTTGAGAAAAAAGCTAATAAAGAGGTCATTGCAAACACTAAAGCCCGAAGAGGTATCATTTTCCAAACTCAACCTTACTGGTTCATTTTGTTTAAAATTATACTTACATAATAAAACTTACACTTGAACAGAGTAAAAGTTTACTTAAAATTGGAGTAAAAGTTTACTTACAATCAGAGTAAACTTGTACTTTGAAACAGAGTAAAATTTTACTTACTCTTGAACAGAGTAAAAGTTTACTTACAATCAGAGTAAACTTTTACTTACAATCAGAGTAAAATTTTACTTTGAAACAGAGTAAAATTTTACTTACTCTTGAACAGAGTAAAAGTTTACTTTAAATCAGAGTAAAAGTTTACTTACAATCAGAGTAAACTTTTACTTACGATCAAAGTAAGATTTTACTTACTCTTGAATAGAGTAAAAGTTTACTTAAAATTAGAGTAAAAGTTTACTTACAATCAGAGTAAATTTTTACTTTAAAACAGAGTAAAATTTTACTCTGGTTGTTAAAGTTTTCTTCATTGCTAACTTATTTTATTTTTCTATTTTTCAAATGTAGGTAAATCACGATGAACTGAAACCCATTTCTAGAAAAGAAATGGATCTCATTCGCAATGATGAGGAAGAAGATGCATTGAACATGGAGGAAAATTTGGAGACTAAAGAAGATGAAGATCATGTAGCTAGAGCTTTAGGAGATGATCAACCTTTGAAGGACTTCATTGATCTTGGGAAATTAAAATGAGTTCAAAAGGAAAACAAAAGGCTGAAAAATGAAAATATGGCATTAGTTGAAGAACTGAAGAAAATGAGGGAAACAATGCAAAAAATACAAGAGGATCAAGAGGCAAAAATAAAAGAAACGATGGAAAAGATGAGCAACACAGAGAAAGAAATGTAGAAACTAAGAAAGGAGTTTGAAGTACTCGAATCTGAAAATAAACAGTTGGTTGAACAGATTGAAGAAAATGCAGCTCATGCGGCTACCCAAGCTTTTGCTTCTAAAGAAATGTCACATGTTAAACGAGTAGAACAAGAACAAAACTTTTGGATTCAAACTACATTGAAAGAAACACCTATAGTCGTAGAGCCATTGCAAACATCCATGATCAAGAAAATCAAATCAAATCAAGGCAAGGAAGAAAAAAGAGATGTCTGATTTTGAATGTGAGACAAAAGAGGCAAAGAAAAAAAAGATCACAAAATAAGCAATTGAAGTGATATCAAATAAAGTGATTTGTGTTGACAACTTGTCTCTAAGCCAACCAAAGCCAATTAAAAGGGTTTTGTTTCCGGATAAGGCTGCAATATACAAATTGCTTGATGAGAATGATAAGTGTCTACTGAATAAGATTTGCAATTTGGAAACCACACAGTAAGACCATTTTAATTTTATCAAACAACAAATTTTTACTGTTATCAAACTGCAACGTGTTAATCAACATTTTTTTTACCTTATGACTAGTGCAATCATATAGTCCGGCACAGGAAATAGAGTATATGTTACATTGCATGATGTGGATACAATTCTGAGAGATGGTGATACTGCAAATAACGTAAGTGGCCATACAATTTTCAATGACTAGTGTTCACTTTAATAACTAAAAATAGTTCATTTTACTAACATATATGTAATTGATTTTTGTTTTGTAGGCCATTTACAACTTTGTAGAAATGCTTGAGATTAAGCAACAAGCAAAGAAGCCAGAAAAGAATAAGTCATTCTTTTTCTCAAGCCTTTATTGGGTAAGCCATCAATTTGTGTTTAGTTTGAATTGATAAAATTTTACTGTGATTTAGTGTAACATTGTACTATATTTTAGAGTTAATTTTTACTATTTGATTTGCCAAAGGTTGACAACTCATACAGTGTGTCACCAACACAACTTGAGACATGACACTCTTATATGATTAAATGCAGTCATTGGTGAAATGGGGTTATGAAGATTCGAGAAATCATTTAATTGGCCAAGTGTTTGAGCAAGATTTGAGTAGATACAGATACCTTCACTTTTGCATGAACTCCAATGGGAATAAGAAGGAAGAAAAATCCTACCACTGGACACTTCTTGTATTTGACATTGAACTTGATGAGTGGAGACATTACAATTCTTTAAGGCCAAGAGACAACAGAGAAGATCCTTACCTTAAGGATGCAAAAGATTGTAAGTGCTTTACATCATATTAACAGTAATTTTTTGCTGTGTTTTATTCTTGAATTTAATCATGACCAAACAATTATGCAATGATATTAGATAACATATGTGGATAGCAAGTTGGCCAAAAAAACGAAGAGAGGTAGAAGAAAGTTTGCAAACTTAGTTTCGATGAAAGATAGTCCACAACAATGCCCAACATCGTAAGTATTTCACACTACTATAACATGCTTGAATTGGTAGTTTTCAAATTTAACTAAATCTAACAAGATATTGATTTTTATTAACAGTGTTGATTGCGAAATTATTGTATGTTATATCATGCGCCAAATGATAAGAGATGAGCCTATTGCAAATTCTATGGAAGATGATGAAATTAACAATTTTCGAGCGTCAATAGTGCATCAATTTTTGAATGGTTATCCAAAAGCATGGACTGAGGAACACTTCAACGTCAAAAAAAAAAGAGGCAAGAGCTAAGACCTCAAGGATGACAATGTGGACAAGTTCTAAGGAACTACTGTGAATGATGTATGTAGTTTTGGTTTTTGTAAATGAAAGAATGGTGAAAAAGTAATTGTAAATGAAAGAATACTCAAAGAGTATTACTGTAATTGTCTATTATTCTAGTAAATTTTACTGTGGTTTGGTGATTAATATATTATTATAGAATGATATTATTTTGACTAGGAATGAACGTTGTTATGGATAGAATACAATGATACAGGTTATACTTGTGTATCTCTGATGATATATGTAGTTGTGTTGTTCGATTATTTTTGCACAAAGATTGCATGATGATCATCAGGGGAGTTTGTGTGTTGTGGTAAATTTTGGTGCAGGTTGGAAATGTTTTTCTAAGGGGGCTAACATATTTTCTGAAATAAAGTAAAATTTTACTCTAAAATGAAATAAAATTTACTCTGCGTAAAACTAAAATTTTACTTTACTCTGAAATATGAGTAAATTGTTGCACTCTGAATCTAAAAGTAAAATTTTACTCTACATAAAAATAAAATTTCACTCTGAAATAAGAGTAAAATGTTACAAAAAGAATCTTGTTATACTTATTTATTTTGATGATTTATTTAATTATGTTTTAATTTATTTGAAAGAGAAAAATAGAATCCAAAATTTATTTTGTTGATTTATTTAATTATATTTTAATCAAAATTTATTTTGATAATTTATTTAAAAGAGAAAAATAGAATCAAATTTTATTTTGTCCCATTATTTCTCACTTAAATCTTTATTCTAAATGCTGTTAGAATATATTTAATATTTGATTAAATTAGGAGTTCAAACAGCCCAAAACAAAGGTTCAAACAACCTAGCACAGCAGCAGGCTAAAAGGTTTAAAAGGTTCAAGTGGAAGATATTCAAATTTGTAATGATGGAGTGGA
Organism: Camellia lanceoleosa; assembly: GCA_025200525.1. Taxonomy (NCBI): domain Eukaryota; kingdom Viridiplantae; phylum Streptophyta; class Magnoliopsida; order Ericales; family Theaceae; genus Camellia; species Camellia lanceoleosa. Next base: position 181,918,080 of record CM045760.1, read on the forward strand.
AGATAATCAAATTGGTAATGATGGAAATACAATGACTAGAAACGGCTACAAATTCAAATGATTACAACGATTATAAACGGCTATAATTTTCATTATATCTACCAAAGCCTCTAATGTAAACAAGTTACAAAAAATCTGAAAATATTCTTTAATCTATAATCACTCACATCTATTCTCAGAAATTATACACTGAGCTTTATAGTATTAAGCTCATCTTTCATGTGTGAGATTTATAGAAAAATCAAAGTTTCATTTTATATATCTATCTTTGAGAGATATTTATTAAAAACTTTCTTTGAAAGCAAAAATACCATTTCATCTTCTAAAAGTGTTGCAAACACTGTGTTTTTGAAATCTTGAGAGTGATTGTAAATCACCTAAGATTTGCAAGGGTTTGAACTTGTGAAGTCTGTGTAAAATTCGTAGAAGATTGCTCCATTTGTAAAGAGGTTGCTAGCACCCCTGTGAAGCTAGAAGATAGTGAAAAATCTCAAGTGAAGCTTGAGGAGTGAATGTAGTCTTGGTTGCAGCCGAACCACTATAAATCTGTTTGTCTCCTCTTCCTTAATCTCTTTACCTTCCTACTACTGCTATAGGTATCTAATATTCATGTGTTAATCATTTGATTTACCATGTATGTCAGTTATACTTCATTGTTATTTTGCTTGATCATTTACTGCTAAGTTCATCATTGTGCTTGTTAATAATTTATTATGCTAGTAGTTAATTTTATTGGGGCATTATTAATTTTAATTTGTAGAAACCTAATTCACCCCCCCTAATTTCAGGTTGCTTTTTGGGTAACAAATCTAAAAATAAAATTTTACTCTGCATAAAAGTAAAATCTTACTCTGAAATAAGAATAAAATGTTACACTCTGAATTTAAGAGCAAAATGTTACAGCCTGAATAAGTAAAATTTACTCTGTATAAAAGTAAAATTTTACTCTAAAAAACGAGTAAAATGTTAAACTCTGTACAAAGTAAAATTTTACACTCTGAATCTAAAAAGTAAAATTTTACTCTGTATGAAAGTAAAATTTTACTCTGAAAGACATGTAAAATTTGGACTCTAAATCTAAAATTAAAATGTTACTCTGCACAAAAGTAAAATTTTACCCTCTATAAAAATAAAATTTTACTCTAAAATAGGGTAAAATTTTTATCTAAAAGTAACATTTTACTCTGAAATAAAGTAAAATTTTACTTTGAAACCATAGGCTCATCACACCCATAGACAACCATTCAACAACATAGTAAATTTGTACTTTGAAAGGCAGTAAAGTTTTACTTTCATGTGAGTGAAAGTAATGTTTTACTTTGGAAAAAGTAAAATTTTACTCTGCAATAAAGTAAAAGTACTCTGAAATACTGAAAATTTTTACTTTGAAAGCACAGGCTGAGCACAGCCATTTCCAACTTTCACACCTACTGAACAAACTCCATTATAAGTTCATTTACATGAAACTTATTCAACCACATTAAAATATATATATATTAAAATGTCAAACTCAACCACAAAGCAAATCAGAAACTAGAACAGACAATCATTCAAGAACATAGTAAAAATGTCTTTTATTGCAATGTCTTCTTACAAATCTAGTCTAAAAGACTATACTATTATTGCTATGGACTATTTATTGCAGAAGAACTGCATTGTTTTCATACTTCTATTACAAAATTAATAATGTCTCCTTGCAAGTCTTCCTATTATGATCGTACTTCTCGCATCTACCACACTGTATTCGTCTTATCTTCTCACTCCTAGATGAGATCCTATTCTTTCTTGACCTACCAGGTGGCTTTTTACAAATTAGAGGAAGGATAACAAGATCATCCATAGCTACAAGAGGTTTTTCAACAGTGGGTATTGGATAAACAGACTCAGCATAGCAATCTTTGAATTTGCTAGTGTAATAAAATGGTTCCACATGTGCATACAAATCACCTCCGCTCTTTTGGATAGTGGTCGCCGCGTGAGCACAAAGAAATCCATTCAATTGCTATTGGTAACATGAGCAAGTTCTATTCAAGAGGTCAATGCTAACCGATGGCTGGGATTGTGTCACGACCCAAACCCGGCCCTATGGGTTTAGCAATCAGAATCGCCAAGAATTTGAGATTAGAAGGCTCTTTGAACAGTGATCTGATAAAAACAGTACTGAGGGCGGAAGCCAATACAGAAAATAAATAATGTCTAATGAGCTGTGATAGTCTGTATGCAAAAAGACTTTTCATGCAATCATACATTTCAGAACAGTGCAGTCTATACAAACATTTGCAGTCATTTAGTACGGGGACTTGATCCTTGATAACGATAAGACAATAGATAATGATCTATCAAAGGATACGACGAATAGGACAAACGGGGGAAATAAAACACTCCAAGCCATAGCATGGCGAACTCGGAACCTCGCAGTGAGGCACGGTGGTTGGCTTGACAAAACTGGAATAACCCTGACGCTCCTAGCTTCGGTCCGGTGCCTGTACACCTACATATATATATGAGCAGTGAGCTAAAGCCCAGTGAATAACATAAAGCGTAAAGGGGTTTAGAATGAATGTCCTTATAGTAATGAAAACAGTTCAATTCAATCAGTATATCAGTTGTTGAGACAAGAAACAAATATATGTGGTACATCCATTAGCATAACAGTAACAGTAGGTCTTAAAAGACCGTACAGTAATGATGGCCATCTATCAATAAACAGTAGTGGTTCCGACGAGGGAACCGACAGAGATCTCTGTAACAATAACAGTAACAGTAAACAGTAGGTGCTAAGGATGCCACAGTACAGTTCAGAAAGAAAGGACATACATTCATTCAGTAATCAATATCGATTCGATGCCTGATTCGATTCGGTGTTCGGAAAATAATCATTGAACATATCTTTACACAGTTGTTACTCACAGAGTTCTGGGATACAGTGATCTAGAGCGTCTCCTCGGAAAGCCAACCCTATACAGTTAACAGATTGAACACACTCTAAGTTTCACAGTTGGGAAAGATAATGACTTAATCCCTAAATTTGCCTTGGTATGTTCTACATCTATATCCTTTTAAAGATGCCTTAAATATATCTTAGGAATGCCTAGGATGGAAAGAGGATGCAAAGATGCACTTTTGAACACTTAACAAATTTTGCTGAAAATAGGGGTCTCGCTCGAGCGTGGATTTCTACGCTCGAGTGGACATACAGACAAAGGAGCTCCGCTCGAGCGTGGATTCCGTCGCCGGCGGATGCGTGCTACGATAAAAATCTTTGGATGCTCAGATTTTACGCCCGATGCTCGCTCGAGCGTAAGACACAGGTCCTCGCTCGAGCGCAGGTTTCCTCGCTCGAGCGAACTGTGAACTCATGAAAAGTACTGGATGCACGCATTTCACACTCGAGCGTAACTTTTCTCGCTCGAGCGGAAGGCAGAATCACAGAGTGTATGCTCGAGCGTAGACTTCCTTGCTTTAGCGTAGGCTCAAAATCTGGAAACTCTAGATTTGAGTCCCAAGCTCAAAATCAAGTTTAAAAGCCAAATTTTTTATATTCTTAGGCTAAAACTTGGAAAAACACTTGTAAACACATAACATTATGTATTTCAAAGATCAATTTGGTAAATCAAAGCCCAAGGGTGTCTAATTCAAACCCAATTTCAAACCAATTTTTCATGAACATGCATGAACATGCTACAAGGTGACATGCATGAGATTAACTCAAATCAAAGCTTCCAAAACATGCTCTATTGAGCACATTCTTTTCAAAACAAGTTGAAAACATGAATTTAAGCTTAATTATGAACATGCATGTGACAATTTGCCATGAAATCAACTCAAAATTCAACAATACACACATGCATGCATGAAATGAGTTCTAATTCAACATGCTAGAACTAATTCATGGCTCAACTCTCAAATTTGACATGAATCCTACAAGAACCAACCTTAAGGACATCAATGAGGGGTTGGAATTCATACCTAAGTCTTCAATTAGGAGAATACAAGCTCAAGTTTGCAATTTAGTCCTCAATTCCACCAATTGACAAGCAAATTCAAGATGAAACACTCTCCTAGCTCACTCTCTCTCTAAGGTCGGTTGAGTCAAGGAATAGAGCTGGGGAAATGTTTTAATTCAAGTGTGATGGAGCTCAACAATAAGAATAAACTAAGGCCCACTCAATGGCAATTCCGTAAATAAGGCAACTTATATGTTTAGCTTATTTTAATCTAATTTAATCATACCTAATCACATTTTAGATAAGTATACAATTAAATCACAAAAATTCTACTGATCATGAAACACTAAACAATTTTCAGTTCGGCCGCCGATAAGGCCTTCAATTTGTAGTTTAAACATAAAAACACGAACAGATAATCAAATAATCGAAATGATAAAAATGCAATACAATAGATATGCTCAGTCAATTCAGTTTCCAATCGATCAATTCGATTTCTTGATTGGTTCAATTATCAGTCATAAGCAGTCCAGTTTAGCAGTAATCAGTAGGTAATTCAGTAATTTATCGGTAAACAGTATGGGAATTGTTACAGATTGAACCTCAAAAACATGATCACTTGAACGACTAACAAATCAAGTTCTTCCACTTTTAAGAGCATTTACTAATGTTGAATCCATCTCTGGACAAAGATAAGTATTCCATTTCTTAGCTTGTTCTCTCCTTCTCGACATCAAATCCATGATCTTCAACCTAATTGAATTAATCATCTTCGTAGTGGGCAAATGACGAGCTTGACGGATCCATAAATTGAAAGACTCTGCCACATTCGAGTGCATTTCACTGTATTTTTGTCCTTTAAAATACGCATTAGTCTACTTGTCATAGGGCAAATTGGATAAAAACCTACAAACGATCCCTTTTCTCTCATCTTGTAATTTTTTCAAGCACTGATTAAAACATCCCACTGTTGGAGCATAAGCACATGAAAAAAATAAAAAAACCTATTCTACTCCTGAAAGTATTGCTGAAACTTGGACCGGAGAACCTATCCCTTAAATTGGCCTTCAAGTATTGGAGACAAAAATAATGGTAAGTAATAGGTAAAACCTTGGGTAAAGCCTCTAAAAGTCCTGCGTTCCAATTAGATATAAAGGTAATTGGTCTTTCATCCAACAATATATTCGACAAATGCATAAAAAACCATTCCCAACTGTCTGTAGCCTCTGTATCGACAATTGCCATTGCAAGAGGAAAAAAACCTGAAAAATAACATTTTACAATTAGTAAGTATATTAAACGAAAAGGACAAATATAGTAGATTTTTACTCTGAATAACAGTAACATGTTACTCTGAAAATAAGTAACATGTTACTTTGAGAATAAGTAACTTGTTACTTTTGAATAAATTATAGTAATATCTACCTTGATCCCCATCCTTCGTTGTAGCTATTAACAAGGTGCCCTTATATTTCCCTTTCAGAAAATTTTCATCGATAAACAATAGAGGACGGCAATGCCTAAACCTTTGAATGGAAGCATTAAATGCAACAAAAAACCTCTTGAACCGTCCACTTTGATAGTTATAGTCAAGACGCAAATAGCTACCAGGATTTGTGCTCATTACAATATCCATATACCATCAAATTTCATCATAAAACATAGAGAAATCTCCAAAAGTAGTAGTCCTAGCTTTCTCAACTCCTAACCAAGCGTGATTGTACGTAATGGTGAGCCCGTATTGATCTGTAAATTGACACACAACATCAATTGGACGAGTTTGGAGATTTCCACGAACTTCATTAACAATCAAACTTGCAACCAAATTTGAACACATCCTTGAGTTTTTAGAAGTATGAACTGCAGCTCCGTAAGTATGCTCATCATGTAGGGTCCTAATGTAGAAAAAATTATTAGCACTTTCTAGAGATGCATGTACTCACCATAAACAAGCTTTGAACTCTCGTATTGAACACACAGCAGTGACCCGACACTTCTCATCCTTTACATACACAAACTCAAATCCTATCTTAATGGCATATTTACATAATACAGTCCGGAAATCCTTTGCACCTCTAATAAATCTTTGACCTACATGAGTAATTCCATTTACCCATCCACAAGACAACAAAGTCCTTTCTTCATGTTGACAAAACATATGGAGTAAATCTATTTCATTATCAGTAATGTTGGATCCACTAGCGTCCCCTGATTCTCCAACTCCATGTTTTTCATTTGAAATGCCCATTTCAGTAATAGTCACATCAACCCGGTCAACACCAAGGAGATAAACAAGCGACAATATATTCTGAAAATCAGAATCATCATCAATCATGCATTGCGAATGTTCAGGCAAACAGTACGATAAAAGTATGCAATCACTACTGTCAAACTTCTTCAATTTACAACTTAAGAAATCAATTAAATCCTTCAACGTGCAGTTTGACACATCCTTGAACACAATGGTATGATCACCATACTTGCATAACAACATAGCAGGTAGAACCATTTTACAAATCTGCAATCAATTAAAATTAAAATTTTACTATCACTATCAAAGTAAAATTTTACTGTCACTAAAAGTCAATTTGTGTTTAGTTTGAATTGATAAAATTTTACTGTGGTTTAGAGTAACATTGTACTATATTTTAAAGTTAATTTTTACTATTTGGTTTGCCAAAGATTGACAACTCATACAGTGTGTCACCAACACAACTTAAGACATGAATCTAAAAGTAAAATTTTACTCTGCATAAAAGTAAAATTTTACTTTGAAATAAGAGTAAAATATTACTAAAAGTAAAATTTTACTGTGAAATAAGAATAAAATGTTACATTCTGAATCAAAGAGTAACATGTTACACCCTGATTTTAAAAGTAAAATTTTACTCTGTATAAAAATAAAATTTTACTCTCTATAAAAGTAAAATTTTACTCTGAAAAACGAGTAAAATGTTAGACTCTACACAAAAGTAAAATTTTACTCTGAAAAACGAAAAAAATGTTACACTCTGAATCTAAAAGTAAAATTTTACTCTGTATAAAAGTAAAATTTTATTCTGAAAAACGAGTAAAATGTTAGACTTTAAATCTAAAAGTAAAATGTTACTCTGCACAAAAGTAAAAAATTTTACTCAGAAATAAGGTAAAATTTTAATCTAAAAGTAACATTTTACTCTGAAATAAAGTAAAATTTTACTATGAAACCACAGGCTCAATACACCCATAGACGACCATTCAACAACATAGTAAATTTGTACTTCATAGAAATTGTATTATTTGCAGACAATGAACTTGTTTGTTACAATTTTTTTCTAGTTAAAAATTGATAACTAAAACGCATAAGCTAAAAGAACATATCTCCCCTATCTTCTCAATAATCATGATCAATGTCAGCAGAGGTGGTGCTTGTGGCGGTTGAAGTGTTTGGCAATGACCACCTCTTGACAGTAAAATTTTACTATCATTCTAACACCAGAGCAAAATTTTACTTTAATTCTCTCAAACAAAAAATAGAGCAATAGAACTAAAGTAAAATTTTACTCTAATTCTCTCAAACAAAAAACAGAGCAATAGAACCAGAGTAAAATTTTACTCTGGTTTTATCAAACGAAATCAAATCAAACACAACAAAAATAAATCAAAAAAAAAAAATTAATCAATAAATCAATATTCCTAATTGAGAAAAAAAACCTATAAAACTCGATCAACAGTCACAAATCTCAATGAAACTCTCTTTTAATTGAGAGTATTAATCGTCGGCGGCAAGATTGTCTATTGTTGACAAAGTGAGAGATTTTCGGCTGCGAGATCTTCAGATTTGGAGATCGTCTTCGTCGATTTCATTCCTGATTTCGTTTCTGCGAGATCTTCAGTTCAGATTTCAAATATTTCAAATGTATTATACATATATATAGAAGGGCAATATTGTGATAAAAAAAAAAAATAGAAAATATAAAATGTCCTTATTAAGGCAGGCATTTCCTGCTCAGGGACTTTTTGAAAAAAAATTGATTGAGTTATCCTTTACCCTAATAAAAAGGCCCAAAAAGGAGGTTTCACCAAAAATTCCTAATTTAAACTTTTCAAATAGTAAGGGTCTAAATGTGAATCCCTATTTAATGGAATCCGTTAATTTTTTTTAATAAAATAAAATTGTATTAAATATTAACATTTTTAAGAAAATTATACTTTCTTGTTTTCCATAATTGTTTTATTTTTACTGATTTTTTAAATTTTTAGACATACCTAGCATAAATATACTTAAAAAATATAATTTTTGTGAATTTTTTTAAAAAAATTCACTAAATACCAAAAATAAAAAATAAAAAAAACTCAAAATTCTATATATTTTTCGTATTTTTATGTATTTATTAATTTTTTAAAATATTTTTTCACAAATATTTTACTTTTTAGATATATCTAAGTAAGATACATCTAAAAAATAAAAATTTAAAATTTAAAAAATATTCACTAAAAAAAATTTAAAAATTCAATTTTAAAAAAATTTATTTCACAAAACTCAAACCAAAAACACTAAACTAAATTTTTTTTTTCTTCCCAGAATTTTTTATAGCTTGTGGGATCATCACACCTCAAGTCTTTTTTCTTCACAGAATGTCGGCCGTGTGGGTTTCCTTAACGCGAAGGATCCTCTAGAGTGTTTTTTTCTTAAAATTTTTTAAAGTAATATATTGTGTGGTTGAAATTTAATATTAAAAAATTAATATGACTTATCATTAAATCTCAACCACACAATACACTATTCTAAGAAACTTTAAGGAAAAAAAAATGCTAGAGTATCTTTACTCTTCTCTTACACTATGTTTGGATTGAGTGATTTGGAGAGAAAAGAAAAGAAATAGAGTGATGCATTTCTCTTATTTGTTTGGATAACCTAAGTAGAGAGAAATAGGAAGAAATTGAGAGAAACTCATTTATCTTATGAGCCTCATTTTCAATTTTCTCAAAAGTGAGGAGATTGAGAGCGAAAAGAAATCATTATTTTCATAATACCAATTTTGTCTCTATAAAAATAAAAGAAATAAAATGATTGAAAATATAAAAAGGCTATTTTGATAATATAACATAAAATAATTTCTTTTCTTTTCTCTTAATGAAACCTAACCAAACAAGAATGAGAGAAATTATAATCATTTATTTTCTTTTATTTCTTCCTTATTCAAATAAAAAGAGGAGAAATCACAATTATTTTTTTTCTTTCCTTTTCTTTTCTTTTCTCTTATTAGTCAAGTAATCATTTCTTTTCTTTTCGTAGATTTCCAAACACTGTTAATCCGGAAGAAAGAAAACGAAGGAACGTTCTGAGTTCTTAAAAAAGACTTGTCCATTGACCTTCCACTCAACTACCCCAATCGTGCCGTACAACATCAGCAGGTCACTTTCGTAAATCATATTCTTTCCCTCTTTCTCACATGTATAAAGTCTTGATTTGTAGAATCTCATCTCATCACTTCACATTAGTATTACAAACCCAAGAAATTCTGAGAAGAAAAAGGAAGGTTGGAAAGAGATCCAATTGTAGATGGGTATTGTGAGTTTTTCTCAAGTTGGGTTTGAAGTGCTTCTTCGATTTTCTTGCTTGGTATGAATCATTTGTTTTCTCTGGCTACACTGAGAAAGTGAAAGAAATTTTTTTGCAGTATTTAGTTACTTTCTCTGTTTTTTATTTTCTCTACGAATGTCCAACTTTCACGTTAGATATAGTAGCCGATCTTTGTGAAGTTGATTTTCAGCTTTATCTCTATGTTTTGTTCCAACCTCATTTGTATATACATATGTATGTGTATGTGTGTATATATATAGATATATATGTACGTATGTACATATGCATGTAGATACATACATACATATATATGTATATTGAGAGGGTAATTTGTAAACAAGTTGGGCCGAGCTATGGAACCTAGCTACGAGACCTATCTACGAGACCGAGCTACAGGACCTAACTACAAGACCGAGCTATAGGACCTAACTACGAGACCGAGCTACATGACCTAACTACGAGACCGAGCTATTGGACCTAGCTACGCGGCCTAGCTACAGGACCTAGCTACGGGACTTAGCTACTTCCTAGTGGCGGTCAATGCTATGGCCGAGCTACCAAGCAAGGTAGTCAAACAGAGAGAAGAGCCGAAGTAACTTGGTTGACCGCAATGTTAGCCGAGGTAAAGATATCAGCCGAGGTAAAATGATCAGCCGAGGTAGAGTGGTAGCTCGGTCCAAGTGTGAAGACGGTCACCATGGTCGGAGTGGAGAGTGGTAGCTCGGTCCAAGTGTGAAGACGGTCACCACGGTCGGAGTGGAGAGTGGCAGCTCGGTCCAAGTGTGGAGACGGTCACCATGGTCGGAGTGAAGAGTGGTAGCTCGGTCCAAGTGTAAAGACGGTCACCATGGTCGGAGTGAGAGTGGTAGCTCGGTCCAAGTGTAAAGGTGGTCACCACGGTTGGAGTGAGGTCTGGAGCTCGGTCTACTTTGCGGCTTAAGCATGGTCATGTTAGTTCGGCTGTATTGACATTCAACCGAGGTAAAACCATCTCACTTGGTTTAAGCAGTGAGGGGGGGTGTTGGAGGATAAGCATTGTCTTCCAGGAGTATGAATCCAAAGAGGATTCTACGCAAGGAGGAGTAATCCTCGAAGGACTCTGCACATGGAGGAATAAGAGTCCTACCAGGATTGTGCCACGCGAAACCTATATAAGCTCACTAATATCACCTTTGGAGAGGTAACGCAACTTTTGCTCCCTGAATACACAGAGCTTTTGCCTTCTTGCCTTGCTTACTGACTTAGGCATCGGAGAGGTTTCCGGCACACACCCGCCGGCCAGCTCACGTTTGTGTTCTCAGGTGATAGAGCGACGTCGTACAGAGGAACGCAGACTTGGTCAACAGGATTATACGAGAAGGTATATTTCTTTCCCGTACATATAAAATCTTACGTATTCTTGTATTTTACTTGCAGGCCTCTCTTTGCTCTGATCTGTCCTCTGTAAGCTCTCTCTCTCTCTCTCTCTCTCTCTAGTTTTTGATGACTAAAGAGTAAAGTTGTTAACTTTGTATGGTAATGCGATTCAGAAATTTAGTATATAAAATTCAGGGCATTCATTAGAGTCAGTAATTAAAAAAACAAAAACACAAATGGACATAACCAAACACCATAACAAATAACTAAAATAATAGTCACAATAGCTCATCACATAATCAAATATAATCAAAATCACAAAAGTCATAATTGGGCACATCGTATACACTTTTTTTTTTTGGTCTATGTTTTTTTTATAAAAATAATGAAATTTGGTGAGAAATAAATTGATTGGTTATAAATTTTTCAAAATACCGATATTGTCCATTAAACTAAAAAGGAATAAAAATTTTCACCTATATCTCTCACATGCTTACTTATATCTCTCGCATGCTTGTTTTTTAACTTATCCAAACATGACAGTGAGAACTTTTTTTTTTTCTCACCTGTTATAATCCTTGTTTTAATAGATTTTGCGTTGTTATATTTGTTGATCTGTTCGACGGATATGCCTCAGTTCAGGCAATCGAGAGTAGTTCCAACTCGGACATGCGAAATTTGGTGGCATATTGGATTGTTTTCTCTTTGATTTCTCTATTCGAGCTTGCTTTTGTGAAACTCATTCAATGGTAATTAATTATGCCACTATTTACATACCTCGTTTTTCTTTCCTTATTTGTTTGAAAAATGAGATTTGTGAATTTCAAAGTTTTCTTCCCTTCCTACATTGATTCAAACATTAAATATACTCCCATACAAATGAAGAATTGCTAGGGTGAAAAGAGTCATATATAGGAGAACATGTCTAGTAGTCCGCCCTTATGGGGCACAAGATCTCTATCCCTAAATCCCTGGCTTGATGTCCCTAGTCCCCGATACACTTCCAATCATTCCTCAAGATTTTTGTATTTTGAGATTTTCAACTTCAAACCCAGCCTTGGTGCCCCTTGTCCTCAATACACTTCCAACCGCATGATCATGTCTCAAGATTCCTATAGTTCGAGTTTTCCACCTCGGGAATCCTTGGCCTATGTTTGTTTATCCGCTCTTAAATGGAAATAATTTTATCTGTATTTTGCAACTTTTTTCTAGAATTGTTCGATTTATGTAACCAGATTTCATCATTAAGAGGGTAGTTTGTGCTTTCTAATTTCCTTATTTGTGCATGTCAGGCTTCCGTTCTGGCCTTACGTGAAGCTAATGGCCATTTGTTGGTTGGGGATTCCCAATTTTAAGGGTGCTTGTTATGTTTACGAGTGCCTGATTCGTTCATGCTTGACTGTGAATCTACAAGGAGTTATCAAACGCTTCGTTAAGCACAAGGATGACCTACCTCTCAATGCAGAAAGCTTTCTAGCTGTGGCAGAGAGGTACGTTAAAGAGAACGGATCAGAAGAGTTGGTGAAACTCATTGATAGATCAAGGCATACGACACCTAACATTGATGAGGAAGAGATGAAGGCAGTAATGAATACAGAGGAAAAAGAAACGGCCACAGCAATCCAGGTCAAGTTTCTTATGCTGCTCTTAAATTTTATATGTTTCTGTTGTTAAATTTCAGTGGGTCACTACTAGGGGTAATATCCAATGTTGCGTGGACTCTTCTATTCCCATATAGTGTACCTCTATCTATCGGATATGACAAGGGGAGGGTATGGGATACGTGTCCCATCCCCATATCCAAACTGTATGCTTGAATTATCTAATTTTAACAATGTTTGAAGTAAAAGAAGCTCACAATTTATAGTAATGAAAATTCCTAGCCTCTTATTAAGGGATATAGAAACCCTTTCCCCCCCTCCCTAAATTTCAATTACATTACATTTCAAAATATCTTATGTCAAGATATAATACAATATACAATATATTTTAATGTTTAGGGCATATCCATGTACTCATCGAATTTTGGATACACATCTCAAAAATCTAAGATCATGGATTTAGGGAGTTTTGACATTTGAATACGTACACACATCTGATGGGCATGATTGAGTTTAACAAAGAATTTGTTTGTGCAACAATGGTTAAAGGGTTAGAACACGATTTTATATGAACCATCTTTTGTGTTAGACATTCAAAGAGCCTAATGTTGCCAAGGAGGATGCTAAAGCAGTGGATCCAAAGGAGAAAATTCTGTCAGATTCAACACAATGGGTAAGGTTTCCTGTGTTATTTTCTATCATATTTTATATTTTTATTTAAAGACAACCATTCATGAACCATCTCTTTTTCTTTTCCAGTCCAAATTCGAAGGGCCTTATGTTGCTAACAAGAATGCCAAAGCAGGGGAACTAAATGAGAAAAATCCCGCAGCTGCAACAGAACAGGTAATGTCTCCTATCGTATTTTTCATTATATTTTGGTACCTCATGTGCTGCAATTTTCCCTTCACTTTTTCGTTCATATGTTCAACCCATTTCTCTTACAGTTGTTTTTTGCTGGTTTAGTTGTACTACTATATTAATGTGCACCATCTTTCTATTGTATTCATCATGGTTGTTAGAATCATGTTATTCACAATTCGATTCATATGATTCTATGAGTTTCAACCAAAAGGGTTCAAATTGTGTTGTTGAAGAGTGAATCATTCAATTCAATTTTCGATTTGCTATGGTTTACTGCGATTCAGTTCTGTTTTTTGGTTTTGTTTGGCATAATGCATGAAACGATTTCGTTTTAAGGAAAGCAAGATCAGCAGGAATACTTGGTAATCAGCCTCTGGTAATTACTTATTTCAGGTTAACTGTGTAGAGCCAAATCTTGTTCAAACTGAAAAGAAAACAGTTGCAGCTAGCGAAATCATAGAAAAGACGGTGACACAAGATGTAAGGGTGAACAAAGTCGTGGAGGTACCTGCAGCGGCAGCTGGTGGTGGAGAGAACAAAGTCATGGAGATACCTGCTTCAAAGAATGTTCAGAGAGAGTGGACAGCATGTCAGTTGACAACCATGTGCGAGAAAAACTTTCAGTCTCATCTTCAAGGGAGAAAACAGAAGGCCAAGTTTGCAGCAGAGGAAAAAGAAATCCAGGTAAAGTTTCTTAATGCTGCTCCTAAAATCCATGATTTTTATTTGTTTCTATTGTGAAATTTCAGTGGGTTGCCACTCTATTGGTCTTGCTTAGATCGAGGGGGAAGTCCCACTACTCCATTGGGGTTAGAATTTGGAAGGAGGAAAAATTCATTTTTAGGGTAAATTACACTGACCTCCCCTGAGGTTTGGAGAAAATACAAGCAGCCTCACAGTTTTGGCATAATTACACTAAATTCCCTTTTATTAAAACTAAAGGCACCAAAACTAATACAGATGGTGTGAAGACACAAAGATAAATAAGGAAAAATACACAATTCAATGTCAGATGACTAACAAATTATTAATGAAAATGAGGCTAAGTGTTATGTGAATTAAAACCTTAAGGAACCCCATGTAATTATGCCAATGCTCTGGGACTTACTGTAATTATGCCAAATCAGTGTAGTTTACCCTTGTTTTTATACATCAAATTTTGGGGTGACTCTATTTACACACCTCAATTACTCTTAGTTCACACCATTATTCATAATTTTTTTAATTACAATTTTATCCTTCAATTAAATATCCAAATTGCCCTCGTCTCTATTCCATCTCCTTCATCCACAAACCCTAACCTAACCTATTGATAGCCACTGCAGGTTGCTGCCACCGCCGTCACCACCACAGCCCCTTGCCTCCGGTCGCCTCCTCTCCACAACTTTCCTCTCTACTTTCCGCCCTCAAACAGTTTCCTAGACAACGTCGTCCTAACTCCAACGTCATTACACACCACTGTCGCCGCTGCCATCGCCATCAACCCTCGCCATCGCAACTACCACCAACCTCTCTCCCCAGGCCTATTGCGCCTTCCCCAGCTCCGTTGTCCACCCCTCCGCCATTGTACGCCCTTATCTCGCCATTGTAAACAACCCCACTCCCCCTTTTTCCATCGTGAACAACTCCACCACCTACCTCCGCCATCGCGATCCATCTCCCTTACCTCTCCATCGCAACTCAGCCCTCTTGCATCCTGGTCTCCTCCACTGCAAGGGGAGAGAGAGAGAGAGCCCTGGGGTTTCCAGATCTAGACAATGAAAAAGAAGATTAAGATAGAAGATGTGCCAGATAGGGGTGACAGAGGGAGAGGGGTGGAGGTCAGTGGCTGACGGCTGGCAATGGGTAAGGGTTTGGATTTGGGTTAGAGTTAGGGTTAGGGTTAGGGTTAGGGTTAGGGTTAAGGTTAATTGGAGAAGAAGAGGGTAATTTGGTATTATTTAAAAATTAGTGGTGTGTATTGAGATAAAATTAAAAGTTTTAATTTGTGTGTGGTGTGAACTAATCAAGTGGTGTTTATTGAAAGGATTTGTGATGTGTAGATAGAGGCACCCCAAATTTTGCTTAGATAAAGCACACAGGCAAACTCCATCAGTGGGTTAAAATTTGGAAACTTACATTTCAAGTGTTGTCTCATCTCATCTTTTCTTAAGTGAAAATCCATGTGGGAGCGAATTTAATCCTTGTCGGCAGCACTATATAATACACTCACGTGCTTGAACTAGAAGTTTTTTTTTTTTAATCTTTTTAATGTTTTACCCCCATTTGAAATTGGCTAGAAACAATGTTTCATGAACTCTTCACTCTTCAATTCCCCCAGTGTACCTACATGGGATATAAGTTCGACCTCAATGTTCAAATTATCTATGAACCATCTTTTTGGTTAGACATTCAAAGAGCCTAATGTTGCCAAGGAGGATGCTAAAGCAGTGGAACCAAAGGAGAAAATTCCATCAGATTCAACACAATGGGTAAGATTTCCTATGTTATTTTTTATCAAATTTTATATTTTTATTTAAAGATAACCACTGATGACCCATCTTATTTTCTATTCTAGTCCAAATTCAAAGAGCCTAATGTTGCCAACAAGAATACCAAAGTAGGGAAACTGAATGAGAAAAATCCTGCAGCTGCAACAGAACAGGTAACGTCTCCTATCGTATTTTTCGTTATATTTTGGTTCCTCAAGTGCTGCCATTTTCCATTCAATTTTACATGCATATGTTCAACCCATTTACAGTTGCTTTTTGCTGGTTTAGATTGTACCAATGTTTTAAAAACCGGACCAGTGAATGAACCGGAAAATGATCGGGTGGACGGGTCACCGGTTCAACCAATCGAACTATGACGTAATAAATATATTAAAATTATATTTAAATAAAAATATAAGCAAAAAATCATAAATTAAAAGTATTAAATTATTTTAAATATTTCTCTTAATATTTTTTTTTACTGAAAAATATAATAATATATTTTAAAAGTTGGCCTTTTAAAAATATAATAATATAAATGCCCTCTGCTTTAAAAATATAATAATATAAATGCCCTCTGCTTTAAAAATATAATAATATATTCACTTTTAAAAATATAATAATATATTTTACCCATTAATGGCCCTCTGTCTTTTACCCATAGAATTGGTTCCTGTTCCCAACAAACAAAACAGCAGTAGCTCTGGTCTCAAAGGAGATGAAAGCGGAAGAAAAGAATAGAGAAAAAGGGCAAAACTTTCCCTTTTACCAAACAAAAGAGAGAAAGTGGAAGTCTAAATTTTTTTCTCCATTTGGATTCCTTCACTTTGATCTCTCACGTTCTCTACAGCTCTGCTCCCCCATTTTTAACTTTTTGATTTGGGTTTGTAACGCTGAAGCAAGAGGTTAGTGGGTTTGTTTTACTGTGTTCTCTGGATCTCTCATCTCTAGTCTCTCTATACAAGCTCTAGCTAGATGGCTGCTCTGGAAGATAAGCAATACAAAAAAAAAAAAAAAATTGACCTTTTTTTTATATATATATATATAAGCAAACCGGTCCGGTTCAATTAACCCATGAACGGGTCGACCGGTTCACCGGTTAAACCACCGGTTTCACCCATTCTCTATAAATACACCGGTTTTTCAATTTGAACGGTTTAAGAGGGCCAACCGGACTGGAACCTCACCCGGTCACCGGTTCAACCGGTTGAACCGGCCGGTCCGGTCCAGGTTTCAAAACCATGGATTGTACTATATTAACTTCCACTACCTTTCTAAGGTTTCTTATGTTGTATTCATCATGGTTGTTAGAATCGTGTGATTCACGATTCGATACGAGTTTCAACCAAAATTATTCAAATTGTGTTGTTGAAGAGTGAATCATATGATTCAATTTTCAATTTGCTATTGTTCACTGCAATTCAGTTCTGTTTCTTGGTTTTATTTGCATAATGCATGAAACAATGTTGTTTTAAGGAAAGCAAGATCAGCAGGAATACTTGGTAATTGACCTCTGCTAATTACTTATTGCAGGTTAACAGTGTAGAGGCAAATCTTATTCAAACTGAAAAGAAAACAGTTGCAGTTAGCGAAATCATAGAAAAGACTGACACAAGACATAAGAGAGAACAAAGTCGTGGATGTACCTGCGGCGGCAACTGGTGGTGGAGAGAACAAAGTCACGGAGATACCTGCTCCGGAGAATGTTCAGAGAGAGTGGACCGGTGCTGCATGTCAGGTGACAACCACGTGCGAGAAAAACCTTCAGTCATCTTCAGGGGAGAAAACACAAGGGAAATTTTGCAGCAGAGGAAAAACAAATCCAGGTAAAGTTTCTTAATGCTGCTCCTAAAATCCATGAGTTTTATCTGTTTCTTTTGTGAAATTTTGATGGGTTGCTACTGTTAGTCTTGCTTAGATTGAGGGGAGAGACCCACTCCTCCATTGGGTTTAGAATTTGGAAAGAGAAAATTCATTGTTATTTTTAGGGTAAATTACATTGACCTCTCCTGAGGGTTGGAGAAAATATAAAAAGCCCCACACTTTTGGCATAGTTACACTGGTCTCCCTTTTATTAAGACTAAATGGACCAAAACTAACATAGATGGTGTGAAGAGACAAAGATAAACAAGGAAAAATACACATTTCAGTGTAAAAAGATGACAACATTCTTTCATGCATGTGACTAACAAAATATTAATGAAAATGGGGTTAAGTGTTGTGTGAATTAAAATCTTAAAGAAATTCAATGTAATTATGCCAAGACTGTGAGACTTCTTGTATTTTATCCAAACCTCATGTAATTTACCCTTGTTTTTATGCATCAAATCCTATTTAGATAGAGGACACAGGCAAATCCTTCAATGGGTTAAAATTTGTTAACCAGGAAATCCATGCGGGAGTGATTTTAATTCTTGTGGGCAGCACTATATAATTTACTAATGAGCTTGCACTAGAAGATTTTTGTTACCTAAAAAGAGAAATTTTGATTCAATAAAGTGTCATTTATGACTTTTTAGTGAGTTAAGATATTTATTTGAAAAGGCTAAATGTGTTGAAAAGGTAGTGAGTGAGAGTCAACTGTGTAAAAATTGACTTACGAAATTTTTAAAGGTAAAAATTATGTAAAAATATTTTCCTTAAAAAATGTTTTACTTGCTCTTTGTTCGACCAAACAATGGAAAATGAATAAAATATTTTTGATAAAAACATTTTATGTCAAAACAAACGGAGCCTTAGTTTCTTACCCCATGTGAAATTGGTTATAAACAATGTTACATGAACTCTTCACTCCCCATATGGGATATAACTTTGATTTCCATGTCCAAATTGGTTATGACTTTAATTATCTAATTTTTAACAAGGAAAACTCTATTCATACAGAAAATTTATACAAAAAAAATCACAAGAATGATGTGGCAATGCCATTTTTGTAAATAAAATTTTTTTATGAGTATTATGTTTTCAAGTTCAAGGTCCACATTGAACCACATCATTCTGTAAGAAAATTCTATATGAATTTTCTGTTTGTGTATTGTCACTTCTTTACCAATGTCCAAGGAAAAAGCAGCTAACATTTGACAGTAAAGAAAATTCTATAGTCTCTCACATTTGTAGGAGGATAAAAATCCTTCTTCCCCTACCCCAAATCCCATTAACTTAAATTAACATTTTAAAATAATATCATCTTACGTTAGGATATTATACTATATACAATGTATTTAAAAGTTTAGGACACATCAGCGTACTCATATTCATCTTTTGGATACAAATCTCAAAAATCTAAGACTAAGGATTAGGAGGTTAGATATTTGGACACATACTCATACCCCATTTGAGATTTGGCAACAATGTCATAACTATAAGGAAAGCAAGACCAGCAAGCATACATGGTAATCAACTTTCAGGTTAATTGTGTAGAAGAGCCAAATCTTGTTCAAACAGAGAAGAAAACGGTTGCAGCTAGGGAAATTGAAGGAAAGACAGTGACAGCAGCCATAAGAGCGAACAAAGTCATGGAGGTACCTGCTGCAACATCTGGTGGCGGGGAGAACAAAGATGTGGAGAACGTTCAGAAAGAGTGGACCTGTGCCATATGTCAGGTGACAACCACTTGTGAGGCAAACTTGATGTCTCATCTTTATGGGAGAAAACACAGGGCTACGTGTGCGGAGCTGCAAGCAAGCAAGCAAGCAAACAAAAACAAGTGCTGCTCATCTTCGACAGCCACTCAGGAGCAGCCAAAAAGCCCAATAACCAGAATAAAAGTAAGAAACAAGAGGACAAGGTGCAAGTGAACCGGACTAGTGAGCAATACAAACAGAAAGAAGTAAAGAACACTACTGGTTATGGGGTGAATAATAATTCTCATGTATGGTGCATCATGTGTAATGTCAAGTGCCTTAGTGAGGCTGATGAGGCTTCTCATCTTAAAGGGAAGAGGCACTTGTCCCAGGTTCAAAAGATGTTGGGTTCTTTAGGTGGAGGGCATTAATAGGATTATGGAGGTAGTTTAGTAGATCATTTCTACTTTCTTTTATTTTTATTTTATTTTATTTTTTTTTTTTTTGGGTTAGGTAGGTATTGTACTAAACTTGTAATGGTCCGGTGAACAGAGTTCCTTTCTAATAATGTACTTTATTCTACTAGTGATTGTGATTTTAGTTCATCATGGTAGCTTATGTACAAAAAATGGAAATGTTTATGTATTTCGATACAACTTAAGACTTAGTAGAATTAATAGCAGTGGGTGCAAACACAGTATGTCTATAATTGTAGATCTAAACTTTTTGATGATTTAATGAATGAAAAAGGTTCAATTTGAAAATTGTTTACAAGAGTTTTAGCGATTAATAATTTCATGGGAATTATTGAAAAACAAAAAAGAGGTGATTGAAACTTAAAAGTTGTAAGTTGTGTGCTTTGTATAATATAATAGTATGCATGATCAATGAAGGTTTGCAGCAAGTCAATCGTACTTTTCTCTTGTGATTTATACACAATTAATCAGGTTTTCATGTGCCTAGGTTTTGGATGATAAGGAACTCTAGCAGGGTATTATGGTGAATAATGAGTGCTCATCCAAGGAAAACTGACCATTCCTTTCCCTTTCTACCTAATGGGATCAAAGTCAGATCTGATTAGGTTTATAGGCTAGTTCACTTTATCATTAGGAAAATTGACCATTCTCTCTCTCTCTCTCTCTCTCTCTGACACACACACACACACACACACACACACGATCGCGCGCAGTAGAAAAAATGAAAATTGAAGATAAGAACCCAATAATGGAATACAATTGGATGACCTCCATATTATTTTATCAAAAGGGTTTCACACAATACACAGGAGTTCCAAAATAGGAAACCATTAACCAAATTGTCTACTTTTGGGAAGTTGGCATTGCCAGCGATACTCCAGAGCCACCAGGCAAATCCTTCCATTGTTGAGTCACAGTCTTGACCTGAGTGTAAAAATGAACTCCACCCTTGCCTGCATATCGAAGGAAAGCTGACTTCAAAAACCTATTGGTATCTGAGATTCTGAACCAATTTATATAACTGATAACATGTGCAAGTGCACACATGATTATTTTTCCATAGAGTAAACTTTCAGAGGAAGATATTTTACCGTAGAAATTGAGATCGCCTGCAAAAGATGCCTTCGAGCCAGTAAATGAGAAAAAGGCTAAAGGAACTGGAATAGGAACATTGATGCCGACCTGAGCCATATTCGGTTAATGTTAGAGGTTTACACACAAATCCAATCATAAATGACCTTTTTCTTCAGTACAACTATGTCTAAGATATCATTGTTTTGGGGGGGGGGGGGGGGGGGGGGGGGCGGGTGGGATCGGACACAGCCCTCTCTCCTGAGGTGGGTGTTTCCCACCTTTTTGTGGCTCCCACAGCTCTATAGAGGGTTAGCGTCCAGTTATGTGATTAGTTTTGTGCAAGTAGAAGAATTAAAAGGCAAAACAAAAAGAAAAAAACAAACACGTCTAGTTGTTTGTGGAACTACTTATCTTTGTCAATATCTTCCATACTTGTAGATAAATAAGTCAAATGCAGTGTAAATATATCAAATTATCATTTCATTTTCAAGTTTGATCTCCATTTTGTATTCATATGCTTGTAAACTAGACCGAGGACATGATAGAAAGTGCTTAATACCTGCCCAGCCTCAATCTCATTCTGGAATTTCCTTGCAACTACACCAGATGTGGTGAAAATAGCAGCTCCATTGCCATATCTACAAGAGGATAACTCGAACATATGACGATACAATAGTTGGATAATGAAAATTGAGGTGCAAAGATAAGTAATGATAAAGGAAGTACTTGTTTTTGTTAACGATGTTTATGGCCTCTTCTAAGCTGTCAGCCTGGACACGGGGAACATGAATATTTATCTCCGTAAATCTCCATGATAAGCATAAACAATTTGGTTACAAGAGAAGCAAGAGGGATATTATTGACAAACCTTCAAGCAAAGAAGAACTGGGCCAAAGATTTCCTCCTGTGTCAAACCCAGATAGAAAATTTTGACAGTCAAACCTCTTCTTGCAGTAAAAATTAAAGATTATCCAAGTTACACTCCAAAGACCAAAAATAAGTCCTTCAAAATAAGAATATAAGATACCTTGTAACATTCCATATCGGGAGTGACATCAGACAAGATGGTGGGACCGATAAAGTTCCCTTGCTCATATCCTGGAACCTATTTGTCATCCATAAAAATATTTACTTTGATTAGATAATTATCATATTTCTTAACCATAGTGCATATTGGTCTACCAACTAGCTTGTTAACTTGAAATGAGGTCCATCTAGTCAATCTAAACATAGCTTGTTTGGCCAATAAGGCAACAAAATACACTCAACTACTAGGCATTTGCACTTCTTTGGTGGTGGTGGTGGTGGTGGTGGTTGGTAGGGGGAGAATCAATATAAGATTTAGTTGACCAACAAATTGAAGGACAAATATGAAGTTCTACATGGAGCATCCTTGGGCTGTTATATAATCATGTTTAGAGTTAATCTAAACTTTATTAGTAATTTTTATGTATATACGTCAGAATATTTTGTTTTTTTTTCTCTCTCATAAATGGGCATGCAGGATCATGCATCTATTTATATGGATAGATAGATCGACTTTTAGTCCTACATCACACATACAACATTCTCACAGTTAGTCAAGGACCTTTTTAAAAAAAATTATATATGCAAGTGTTAGTCAATGACCTGGTTGGCCAATTTCGAGAAGGAAATTGATGCAAAAAATTGTGGAACAAGTTTACCTTTATCAATAACAGTAACACAAGATTATACATTCAAATTCTTTTCAATTCTTTTCTACCAATCATGCAGTGTTGAAAGTGAGAGAGATCTCCATCTCGTACAATAAATCCTCTTCCAGTGACACTCTTAATTTCTTATTGCAAGAAAATGATGGTTCATATAGATTAATGTGGGCCTACCTTTGTGTGAAAGGGGAGGGGAGGGTGCAGAACATTTGTAGTAGTAAAATTTAGTTTAAACATAGTTTGGAAAATACAGACTTAACCAGCTCAATATTATTATTAACACTTTCTTATTGTTATCCGAATTTCATTATATGCATTTCTAGCAGACAGCTGAACTGTCAACATGAGGAGAATATTGAATAAGTAATAAAAACAAATCATCAAACCATTAGTAAGTCAAGCAGAATCAGGCAATTTATAAAACTGGCAGAATATGAAAGATATAAACACATACTCTAATATTTCTCCCATCAAGCAATAGTCTGGCACCACTGTCAACGCCACTTTGAATCAGTTTGTATATACGTTCCTTTGCCTGTGAAAATTTCAAAGACAACATACAATTACAAAGATTTCAAACCAAATCAATACCCATGTAAAACGTGAGAAGAGTGGATGCTTTCATTGATATGCCCCGCACAACAATTAAAAGTTAATGGTCTCCTTGCACAACTCATTTTTTTTTTTTTACCAAACTAGCCGTACAGGCATAATGATAAAGTTCTGAATCATGTACGCACCTGTTTGCTAATCACTGGACCAAGGTCTGCATCAGGTTCCATTCCAGCACTTACTTTAAGCGCTTTAGCACGCTCCACTAGCTTATCTTCCCTGAGAAGGTTTTAACAGATTCCTATATTAGCATAACAAAGGTATCTCATAACTGTTATAAAACTAACGTTATGTTTGGTTGCGGGATTTGGGAAGAAATTTGGAAAGGAAAAAGGAAAAGGTAGGTGAAATGTAAATAAAATATACCTATATTTCACCTAATTTCGTACACCTTTTCCCTTTCTCTTTCCCTTTCCAAATCCCTGAACCAAACACAACATAAATAAGCACTGTTACACATTCAGCCATTTAAACCTGATAAATCCTTTTAAAATATGTTAGGGAAGAGGATCCCTTTATGTAGCATGAATAGCAAGACTTAGAAACTTAAATCTCATATTATCACTGTCCTTTACTGAAACTTTCTATTGAGAAGACAAGATCCTTTTGCTTGATTGCAGGTTTCTGTTGAGAATGCCAGGTCCTTGTAGTTATGAAGAATTATCATCGTAGTGATGCCCCTCATATCCAGTTAAGGGTGCGCTGAAGTGAAACAGGCTGAAATTGTCTGTGCCTCATTATTTAATTCAAATCAGTTAGAAATGGAATTTTTAAACTTGGTAACACCACTAATGCTCTAGAATTTTTGGACATCATACAACTTGAAGGTACAAGTACAACTTTACTGGGGAAAGCTTTAGCAAGCCTAAACACTATCTCTCACAACTTTTAATTAGAACAGAAGCTCCTTGTTACTTTGAGAAGCTACCTATTAGGTTTTTAGAGTAAAAAATATGTGATATGTTAAAAGGCTACAATATTGTAATAAGGTTTCTAAAAATGAGGAAGGTGTTGCTTCAAAGATATTTACCAGATCTCTAATGAGTAATGAAATGGAGCTCTCTAATGCATCTGGAAACGGAGATCAAGATAATCTTCTAGGAGAGCAGCAATAGGTATGTAGCACTTGTAATGTGACTAAATCACATTCTGTAACATTTGGAAAAATGACTGCAAAACGGCTAGGTCTTGATGTTGAATAGTTTGATATACATCGTTGTGCCATTTCCTAGCAGCTTAAATTTTTGGGAGGGATAGTAACTTAACATGGTATCAGAGCTCAATTTTGGGAGAGGTCTTGGGTTCAACTCTCCCCATTTCCGTTTGGTCCCCATTTGCATTCTTTCTTCTCTCGCTTGCATTGAAAAATCTATGTTTGTTTGTTTGCATCCCCATGTGCAAGAAAGATGAGGTTGCATGTGAGGGAGGCTGTTGAATAGCTTGATATACATTGTTAGATCCATTTCCTAACAGTTTTAAGTTTTGGGGACAATTGGTAACCTAACACTTCCAATACAAGAGTGGCCTACAAGGCAGAATTAGAGACGCAGCAAGTTCCATGCAGTCCACTACCGGACTTGCCATTTTCATGTTAAGTGTGTGCCAGCATGTAAATGGATTGTAGTGTAACTATGATCACTATTTTGTTAATACCCAGCTCTGAGCTCTCCAGTTATTGTTACCTTAATATAGATAAAGGGATCAACCTTTTGTAGTCTCATAGCTAAATTGCAACATAGTGCCAGCCAGGGTCCACATTGCAGAGGGCAAATGCAGATTCAGATGGCTATCTTGATTAGTTTTCTCTTGATGCTATGGATGGTGTTGAAAATCGTTCATTACCAACAGAAGAAACAAGGCAGGCACCAGTCTCAATTAAGAGTTATTTCATCAAGAAACCCCTTCAAGAGTAACCTTTAGTACTGAAAACACAATTTCCATATAGTGGATTGTGCAAAATAATAGTGTTGTGTGTAAAGTAACAGCTGAGAGAGCAAATCACTTTCTCATCCATTCCCTTGTAGCTTCAAGATAATAACAATTTGCAATAGGGTCATTATTCTACTCATTTAGTTTGCAACAGTCGAGAAACAAAGATAAGCTGGATCAAGAAAATCCAATAACAAAACAAGTAGAATACACCACAATACCATGATTTTGATCCACCAACCAAGACTACTGTGCTGAGGGCCATGCACCTTTGTCCTGCAGCACCAAAACCAGCCGCAGCTAAAGCATTTAATGTAGCATCCACGTTTGCATCAGGCATGACAACTCCATGATTTTTGGCTCCCATATTGGACTGAATAGGTTGAGTGAGCTTGTCAATTATTTCTATGTCACGTATTGCTTGCTATAAAAGCAATCATATTCACTTGGGAGAAAAAGTTGCATGTTATACAGATAATTGGTGCTAACCTGAACACGCTTTCCTTTGGCTGATGCTCTTGAATATATATGCATCCCAGCCTAAGGAGGGAGGGAGAGAGTGGGGGGGAGCAAGTCAGAATTTAACCAATAAAGTAATACCCACCAGAGTTCCAATAAGTTCAAAACAAGATGAAAGACTGAAATGATTTGATCATGCGTATGGAAAAGTTGTCTTTCTAATAGCATACCATAGAAGTACACTGGCTAAACAGAAACTAGCATACGTTCTGTCATACAATAACTATTCACTAACTTGAGTGACGAAATTCAGAAGTACATTTACATCTTATTTATTTATTTTTCCTTTAATTTAAAGGTAGGCATGGGCTAGATGCATTTCCACTGTTATGGGTTGTAAACCCACAATAGCAGTCACATAACTTGACAAGGAAATTGTAATCAACTATCAACGACTAGTGAATTGTGTTGGAAACCCTAAATGAACAAATAAGAATAAAAATGGAGGTAGTACTTACGGTATTTGAACCAACAAATGAAATAGCTCTGATATCGTCATCATCACAAATAGCATTAACAATGTCCTGCCCAAGTTTAAGTAAAAAGGGAATTAAAAGTCAATTAATCAAGCATTAAAAAAAAAATCCGTTCATTTATGAAATAGAGCTAAAGTGGAGAAAATGTCAAATTATGCATAAAGCATCTGTCAAATTTCATTGGTAACAAGCCACAAGCTTCAAAATTTTAAAAGTGACGAGCAATAAAATATCTCACATTAATCCTTATGTCTCATAGTGATGGAATCAATAAAGCAAATGAAAGCTTGTAAACAATGGTTGAAATTAGAGCATA
This sequence comes from Camellia lanceoleosa, assembly GCA_025200525.1. Classification (NCBI taxonomy): domain Eukaryota; kingdom Viridiplantae; phylum Streptophyta; class Magnoliopsida; order Ericales; family Theaceae; genus Camellia; species Camellia lanceoleosa. The sequence goes on from CM045760.1 coordinate 181,944,541, forward strand.
CATTAGTGCCATGAACAATATTCAAAACACCATCAGGTAAACCAGCCTCCTTTGCCAGCTCTGCAAGCATTATAGAAGCACCTGGAGAAAATAGAAACGAACAGTAATAAAAGAATTCTCTTTGCCATACACAGAAACTTAATGTTGTTTGCACATCATTTGACTTGACACTGACAACAAGTAATATGAATTAAAAGTCAGATATAGATGAGAATGGAAGACCACAAGTCTATATGCTAAGAATGAAGACTAAAAGAAGTCACATAATTTACAGGATTGCCAAAGGTATAAATTATAGAAGGCTGACGGCTTTTAAGATACCTTTCTTGTGACAGTTATGAGCAAATTTTCAATACACTATCCTTTTTGATGCCACAAGTGAGATTTATTGGCAGTCAAAAACTTGAGAATCAGACAGACCTCAAGGCTCCGTAAGAAATTAGGTATATATTTACTAATACAAAGCAAATCCAGCATTAACATTCTCAAAATGTAAAGGACTAAGAGCATAAACATTCTCAAAATGTAAAGCACTAAGACAAGGTACCAACTAGATTATTAGTAGTGATTGATATTCAATTTCAGAGATTGAAGTTGCAGAGGACATCAATATGCAACACTGACATGGTATAGCTTATCCATGTAAAAATAACTAAAAGTGTAATCATTTCGATCCTTCAAGGAAGTGTTGACTGCAGGAATGTGCACAAACAACAGCAAATTTGTTTCATACAGTAAACTCAGCCAAAGACAATGTGAGCACAAATGGAGAAAGAGGAGGTTCTATCACTCCGCGGAAACACATCCAGTTGAAGGAACTCTACTTGAGCCAAATCTCTTAGGGTTTAGTAGCCAATAACCTAAACAGCTTATCACCAGCATTACAAGGGGTTTGGTTCCTTGAAATGAATCTCTTAAAGTTAGCCTCTAGTATACTTGACAACAGATGAGTGTGATAAAGACCATTTAAGGCTGCAGCATGAAAGCCAACTAGTAAACACAGACTGCTTCCAGAAAATTATTTCAAATATTTCTGAACCCAAAATGGACAAAACCACCCAAGATAAAGATAGCATATGCGACAATTTTCCTGCATCCACATTATTAATGTCCGTTTTATATCTGAATCTTGCAATCATGAATAAGTAATGAGCCACTACGATTAGTTTTGCAACCAACTTCAAGGTTAAACACTTTCATATGTATCAACAACCTCAAAAGTAGTTGTGATCCCAAAATCCTCATCTCCAATTGCTTCACATACCCCTGCATGTTCTCATGCTTTAGATGTAACCTCTTCAGGGCCGGTGGAAAAACTATCCTGGGTAAATGTTGTCTATGCCGAAAAAACAAATATTCTTGCTCCAGAAACTGACTCATCACAGCACTATAGGGGAAGTGACGACGCTATAAGAATTCATAAACCAGATTAGTATGAAGAAATAACAATTACCTGGATCTTTCTCTGATGGCTTTAGAATGAAGGTATTCCCACATGTAGTTGCAACCGGAAACATCTGTAGAAAACCACAAAACAAATCAAATATTTTGAAAAATGTGTACATATATGTTTCCTTCCTTCTTCTGCATATATATATTTGGTATAGAGAATCTAACAAGTAACCATAAAACCACTACTAATCATATGCTTGTGAAAGTTTAACCACAGTGTGCAAGGATAATCCTTGTTTGGGTTTGGGTTTGGGTTTCCTCAGTTTTCCTTTATTTAGGAGGAAACTCCTTCCAAATTGGACGTGTATATGCAATAAAGATCGAAAATCAGTGGATCAGCTTCTCATCCATTGTGGGGTGGCTAGGTAGTTACACAGCCTAGTGCTATCCTTGTTAGGGATTTCATGAGTTTCACTTTCACCCTAGATTGGTGTTGGAGCTATTTTATGTTAGAGAGGTAGCAAAATGAGTAAGAGGAAAAGTAAGGTGTGGGACATAGTAAAAATATGCTTGATATGGTGTTAGTGGGGGGAGAGAAACTGGAAGTCACTTGATGGGGTTGATCCTTTGGTGCATATTAGAGTATAGTTTTAAGTTCTTGTATAGTTGGTTACACGTAGAGGAAAGACATCTGCTGATTCTTTTTTAATTTTGTTGACTCTATGGAATCATGAGGTCATGTAGAATATAGTTTTTTTCTTTTGTTTCCGTTTGTACTTCAATGGCACCCTCTTGGCACCTTTTTCTTACCCAAAAAAACAATAATACTTGTGGAAAAGGAAAAAAATAAAAAAAACCAAAAGGGGAAAAAAGGAATAAAAGAAGAGAGGTTAATAACACCTTACCCACAAGGGAATCATTGCAGGGAAGTTGAAGGGACAAATCCCAGCACAAACACCAAGCGGCTCTCTGAGGCTGTAGGTATCAATTCCATTTGATACGTTGGGAGCGAACTCCCCCATTTGCAATGTTGCCATTCCGCAAGCATGCTCCACTACCTCTGCAAGAGAAAAACCATAAATTTAAAGAGTCTAAGCCTTAGCATCAAATCATCCCATATGAACAGAGCACAATAACACTAACAACCTAGCCCACGGAACACATCCCCTTGTGCATCCTTCAACGTCTTTCCTTGTTCAGTCGTAATGTTCATGGCAATCTTATCCTGAGACAAGTATGGTGGTTGTCATTAATAACATGTCATAATTTGTGTAAAGTTAATATAATTAGATTTGGAATTGCCAACACGCTTACCATATCTCTCCGAATAAGCTCTTGCAGCTTGAACATAATGCGTTGACGGGTAGTAATTGGTGTATTTCGCCAGGAGGGAAATGCTTGTTTAGCTGCAGATACTGCAGCTTTAAACTCTTCATTTGTTGTCAATGGAAGTTGAGAAACAACTTCTTGTGTTGCCTATAACCAAATTTCTTGCAATTTGATTAAAAAATAAAATCCACAATTGATTGTTTACGAAATAACAAGTAGACAAGAAAGAGGGGGGGGGAAGAAGGGTTCTTGAGGCAATCTAGCACTCACTGGGTTTATAACATCGATGAATTCAGATGATTGCGAATCTACAAAGCGGCCTCCAATAAGATTTGGAACCCTCTGATACCATAAGAACAAGGAGATGTTTAAGCCATTGCAACGTCAAAAATGAATCAAATAGCAACAAGAAACAAGACAAATGAAACCAAATTCAAAGAGGCATACGCCCTAAACCTCAAGATAATAAATAAATAAATAGCTTAGATTAAAAAAAAATGAAGCCCTGACTTCTTGAAACAAATCTCTAGTTAACTAACTGACTAAGCAACCCAATTGAATTTCTACTGAGCCTGCTCTTATACATCAAAATAGAACAACATAACGATTTATCAATTTATTTTCTATACTTTTCTTCTCAGGTCTCGAAATTCCAGGCAACCAATCGGAAAGCAATAGACAGAGAAATTATCATGGTCATTCAAATACAGCAGAGTACAATATTTGTTTCCTTCTTTTTTTTCCCGGAAACAAAAAATAAAAAAAATGAAACTCTTCCTTCGCGAAACAAATCTCAAGTCAACGAAGCAAACTAATTGAACTTCCAATCTTAGCTGAGTCCATTCTTCTACATCAAAATCGAACAACATAACGATTACCTTTCTTATCAGGTCTGGAAATTCTAGTCAACCAAAAAGAGAGTGATCGATATTAGATGAGAGTAAAATATCATGCTCATTCAAATACTTGGAGTATAATACTTGTTCCGTTTCATTACAAAAGAAATTTATGATCTACCGGATTAAAAAAATTTCCAGGCAACAATTTTCCGACGAAACAAACACATCTTACCGGAGGGCTGCGTGGTTTCAAAGATGGTTCAGTTGCGGTTGATAGATGAGAATTGGTGAAGGCGAAGATCTGAGGACTCAAAGACCTCAAGGACCTCGCTGTAAAACACGCAGAGAGAAGGAATCAATTCAGTCAAAGGGTTTATACACAAACTGAATCGATTGTTATATATATAGATAGCTATATATATATATATAGATAGATAGATGGATATAGATGAAGATATAGGCATAAGAATTCGATTATCTATACCTCCTCCTCGTCGAAGTGTGAATTGTAACATTGTGTTTGCTCCAATGATTGTCTGGAGAATTTTGGAGGAGATGGAAGAAATGGGACTGCTTCTTCTGCTTGTGAGTATACACTGGCCGAGTAATCATTTTACAAAATTTTCTCCCTCACTCTCACTCACTGACGTGTATCACATTAGTGGGTCCATTTTTAATTTTTTTTATTATCTTTATTTACACTAATCTTTGGCGGTGTTTGGCAAGTTTTGGGTTTGGATTTTTTTTTTTTTTTTTTATTAAAAGACAAAATTTTTGCAAAATTAAAAAAAAACAAATTCAAATAAAATATCACATCTAATCCTATAATCATTTCACTTTTTTTCTCACAAACATCACATCCAATCACAAAAAAACTTAACTATCTTCCCAAATATAAAAAAAATTTATCTAATAATATCCTACAACTAAAAAAACTACATAAAAACTCACTTTTCAAACACCCACTTTATCGAGTTTGAATAAAATATTTCAATAAAAAAAAATTTGTTTTCTATATGATTCATTGGAATAAGTTTAATTTAGGGGATTTGGTAATAGATCCCTCACTGTCTAATTTGTCTTTCAAAAGGACAAGAATTATATAGGTACTTTCAAAACCCCTTAATATTTTAAAACTTGTTTCTTTTATTATATTACTCTCATATCTATCAGCTCTCTTAATAAGACATCCTCACAGTGTATTTCAGAGTAAACTTTACTTGTGTAAGTGCGATCATTAATTTTTGCTAACTTTACAAAACAGTTAGCAACAGATAGCAACATAACTTGGCTTTGATACCAGAAGGGATGGAAGCAATGAAGGAGGAAGCAGCACTAAAATAAAACAACTAAAATAACAATTTAAATAAACATAAATAATAGAACTTACAATTGTTTATTGGAATGAAACCAACAGTTCTTCAAAATACATAACTTGAAAATAAAATTACAGAGCTATTTTTCTTAAGGAATAAGCACTCTCAATTTTTTCTAACTCTGTCATATTCCTGATTGAAGAGGCCCTTTTATAATCAAAAGAGACTACTGTTAGTCTTGTGAGTAAATGATTCTGACTTGAAAGGAGCATCAGGAGCACATGGAAGTTATCTGCTGCTTTCGGTGAGTGACTAAAATTGATGGCTGCTTTTTACTGTGCTGAATTTGTCAGTTTGATGAATCATGATGAATGATGAATAGTAATGTTGACTTTTTGATGAATAGTGAATAGTAAAGTTGACTTTTTCACTATTCATTGTTTAGAGACATGTGACTGAGAGAATCAATATAGATATAAATATCAGCAGCTTTTCTCAAAAGACGAGTATTGATTGAAGCTGATAATTATAGCTATAGAGAATCCAATAACTGAATTAAGCATATGGGTCCTGAGCATCTTGAAACTCGGGTCCATATGGATTTTGAGTAGTTGAACCTTCAGAAGAGTTTGAACTGTCTGAACCATCTTCTGAACTGATGTTATCCGAGTCTGACCTGGCTTAGGCCATGAGGAGACGAGCCATTTGGAGGAGCTCATCTTTGGATGACTTGGACTTGGGCTTAACCTTTGATTTGGACTTATCCTTTAACTTGGACTGGTCAGTATTAGGCTTTGCTGACTTGGATTTAATTTTTGATTTGAATTACTTGGGCTTGGAAGAATTGGATATTAGGAATGGCAACGGGGCGGGGCGGGGCCGGGGATCACCCTCCCTGTCCCCGATCCCCGATGGTGGAAACTCCCCCCATCCCCGGTCCCGACCCCGACGGGGAGCTCATCACTGCCCCCGCCCCCACCCCCGCCCCTTAACGGGGATCGGGTTTCCCCGACCCCGACAAGTCCCCGACCAAAAGAAGAAAAAAATAAATAAATAAATAATAATCAGTTCCATGATTTCTTCAAACTACTAAAAATGTAAATAAAAAAATGTAAATAATTATCAGTTCCATAATAATCAGTTCCATGATTTCTTCAAATATCTTATGAGCTCAAAAATTTCAGATCTAACAAATGTAAATAAAAAAATAAAATTCAGATCTAACAGATCTGTTGTTCATCACCATTAACAATCTGATGAGCTCCAAAAAAAAAAAAGATCTAACATATATATATATATAACAAATCTAATATATATATATAACAAACCGATCGAGAGAGAGACAGAGGAAAAGTTCTCAAATAGTGGAGCTCGATCGGCGGAGGAGGGAGAGGAGCTCGATCGGCGGAGGCGAAGGAGGGAGAGGAGCTCGAATCGGCGGAGGCGAAGGGAGATGAGAGAGATGAGATGAGAGACAGTGAGTTGCATGGTTTGAGAGAGATGAGAGACAGTGAGTTGTGTGATGTGAGAGGCCTTAACATATAATATAATATATGTATATATTATAATAACCTAAACGTATAATATAATATAATATAATATATATATATTATAATACTAAACGGGGGATCAGTCGGGGATCAGTCGGGCCGGGGCCGGGGATGAAATCTGTATCATCGTCCCCGGCCCGAATATCACCGGGGATTTAATTTTGAATACCATCCCCGTCCCCACGGGGATATTTTTCGGAGAAAACCCACTCTTATCGGGGACGGGGGGTTGGGTCCCCGTCGGGCCAGTTTCAAATTGCCATCCCTATTGGATATTGGACTTCCAAGATTAACTGGAGGAACTTGGCTTCCTTGTGTTAATGGAGCAGTTAGGTTCTGCTGGGCTTTAATCATGGCAGGCGTAGGGGCATGAATGTTGATTGGAAATTCAGTTTGAACAATTTCAACAATGCGTGGAATCTTGAAATTATCCCACTATATAACCATGTGTTGCCGGTAAATAACATCATCAGAAATACCATATTGCCATTTGAATATCCAAGGGATTTTCTATTTAGATATAAAAATAAGCAATTAAGGGAATTTCCTTTACTGAGGAGTGAATGAGAAAACAGTGGAAAAATAGTTGACTTGATCCATAATGACTGATGAGAAGATTTATGAAATGACGCTATATTGAGTCCACTATCGCAGAAACCAGGTAGATAACTCGGATTTGAACTTTTAATCAAATTGAAGAAACCAAGAGTGACTGTTTAACTCATTTTGATACAAGAGGACTTTGAACCAAACATCAGTGTAATCATAGTAACTGTATTGAATTGAATGACCATGTAGATCTCGTAGTTGATAAGGAGAACCCTAGTCAACCAGAGAAACAAAGTTGTGAATATAAAGTGAATGGTACACAATTTTACTTGTGTATGTGCGATCATAAATGGGTTTAATCACAATCGACTGATGGTTGAACAGGATGTCTTTGTAGAAAGTAATTGTTTTTTCTGGATGGAGAGGAATAAAATGCCATCTAGGAGGGAAATAAGATTTAACCAGGTCATGAACAGTCTGACTCTTTGGGTGACTAGGTTCTTTGAAAAAGAGATTAGTAGTGGTGGATTTAACATAATCAGATCGGGCTGATTTAATAGGATTATGAGGGTATGGAGTAACTGCTTGACTAGATGAAGCAAAAGGATCAGTAGCCAAAGCAGATGTATAACTAGGTTTAGGAATGTTACCAAGAATTTGGTAACGGTTAACCAATTCAGCAGGAGGGTATTTCGTTACTAACTCCATGAGAGGCGGAACAAAAGGTTGACTAGAAAGGACCAAGGTTTTATAGTGTTTAATCTGGTGTTTATGGTAAGGAATAGAGGGAATGAGCATGATGTAACTCACTATCCACCTTGTAAAAATTCTCGGGTAAGACAATCAGGAATAGAATTTTGACAACCAGGTATATATTCAATTTCAAAATTAAAAATACTTAAAATAGATTGCCAACGAGCAAAAATTTACTTATTAGCAAGATTTTGAACATCTTTTTCTAAAACATATATAGCAGATTTACAATAAACACGAAGTAAAAATTTTTGATTTAAAATATCATCTTGAAATTTACTAATACATAAAACAGTAGATAAAATTTATTGTTTAATAGTACTATAATTCTTTTGTGTTTTATTCCAGACACTAGAATGATAACGAATAATTTGTTCAGATAACTGAGGAGTAATTTTCTGGAGAAGGATGCCACCATAACCAATATCAGAGGCATCAGTTTGAATAATTTTGAATGAATTTTCAGTAGGAATACCAAGACAAGGAAGAGACTTGACATATTGTTTAACCTGTTTAACAATAGCAGTATAAGTAGAAGACCAATGAGGAGGATTGTCTTTTAACCGATCAAACAGAAGTTGACAAGTTTTCCTAAGGTCTTAGTAAAATTCAACAATATAATTCAGTGATCCTAAAAAACGTTGGAGTTGAGTTTTATCTAAGATTTCATCAAAAAATTTAGACGCAAATTCAATGGAACGACTAATAGGTAAAATAGTATTCTGGTGAATATCATAACCTAAAAATCTGACTTTGGTTTGAAACAATTTAATCTTAGGAGCAGAAATGACTAAACCATGACTCTTAATGGTATAAACGAATGCAGTAAGATGTTTCCAGTGTTCACTAATTGATTTTGAAAAAATAAGAATATTATCTATATAAATAATGGAAAAATGACTAAATGGATTGAAAATATCATTCATTATACTTTGAAATTCACTAGGAGCATTTTTTAACCCAAATGGCATGACATTCCATTCATAGTGACCAAAAGGTGTAGTAAAAACAGTTTTATATCGATCTTTAGGATGAATTTGTATTTGCCAAAAACCACTTTTAAATCAAACTTACTAAAAATAACAGCTTGACTAAGTCTTTTAATCAAATCTTTTTTATTAGGAATAGGATATCGAACCCATTCTAAAACTTTATTTAATGGTTTATAATTGATGACTAAGCGAGGGACACCTCGTTCTAATTCAGCATTTTTATTCACATAAAAAGAAGGACATGACCAAGGTGATTTACTTGGACTAATTATTCGATTTTTTAATAGTTCATTGATTTCTTTTTTACACATTTCAAGTAATTCATGATTCATTTGAATAGGTCTAGATTTAGTAGGAATTTGTCACGACCCAAATCCGCCCCTATGGGTTAGTCAGAATCCCGATGAATCCGTGATTACCGAAGGCTTATACTTGATGTCTGATCTGAGGGCTAGCGGAAGCTAAAACAGTAATTAAAAAATGTCCAATGAGCTGTGACAGCCTGTAAATGTGATTTTATGGTGTATTTATCTAAACTATGATTTGGTATGATTTAATTAGATTAAAATAAGCTAAATCTCACAAGTTGCATTATTTACAACTTTGCCCTATTAGTGGACCACTACACCAAACATTTTGAGGCTTGTTTTATTTCATCTTGTGCATCATTTTGTTCATTCTTCTTGAGCCAAACCGAATTAGAGAGAGAGAGAGAGAGTGAAGAAGCTTGAGTTCATGAGTTTTGGCCTGGAGACTTGAAGGATTTAAAGATAATTGCAAAAATTGAGCTTCTACACATGAATACAAGACCTAAGGTAGAGAATTCAACCTATCATTGATGTATTTGTGTATTGTCTTGCATGATCCATGTGAAATTAGAGATTCTAGCCAAGAGTTAGTTCATAATGTTGAATTGTAGCATAAATCATGCATGCATGTTGCCATTCTTGAGTTTTGAAGTTATTGTTCATAAAATTGTACATGCATGTTCATATTTTTACAATGGATCATGAATTCACCATGTTCTTGAGGAAATAGACTCTTTTGAACAAGTATTTGAAGCTTTGGAGTTGGTTAAATTCATGCATGTGCATGTTCATCACATTCTTGAGTTTTGAGCTAAAGTTTGTATTTAATTAACTTACGTTTGGGATTTGATTTCTCAAATTGAGCTTTGAATCATGTTATACTATGAGTTTACAAGTGTTTTCTAGAAAATTAGCCCAAGAGGATTGAATTTGAGACATTTAAACTTGGTTTTGAGCTTGAGGTTCAAATCTGGAATTTCCATAATTTGGACTCACGCTCGAACGGGAAAATTGGCGCTCGAACGTGAAATACGTGCTCCCAGCACTTTGCATTGTTTTATAGTCCACTCGAGCGAGGAAATGCACGCTCGAGCGAAGACTTGTGTCACAAGCTCGAGCGGGTGTCGAGCGCCCATCGAGCGTGATTTTCACACATCCAGTACTTTTGCCATGTTTTACAGTCCGCTCGAGTATGAGAAGTGCTCGATCGGGGAACCTTTGTCTGCATGTCCGCTCGAGCGGGGAAAGCCACACTCGAACGGGACCCTATTTTTCTGAAAATTCTGAAAATATTTTTAAAGTGCATCTTTGCATCCTCATTTCATTCTAGGCATCCTTAGGCCTAGTTTAAAGCATCTTAATGAGGATATTGATGTAGAACCACACCGAGACAAATTATGGATTAAGTTATTATTTTTTCCGACTGTGTAGCTTAGAGTGTGTTCACTCTGTAACTGTGTAGGGTTGGCATCCGGAGACGCTCTAGCTTATCTGTAGCCCAGAACTCTGTGAGTAACAATGTTGTAAAGATATGTTCAATAATGATTATCTTCTGAACAATTGAACTGTACTGTTTTCTGAAATAATACTGTTACTGATTGAATGATGTCCTAATTGTGAACTGTATTGTGGCATTCTTAGCAACTCATCTTTATCAGTCGCATCGCTATCACACAGAGATCTCTGTCGGTTCCCATATTGGAACTACTACTGTTTACTGATATGATGGCCATCAACTGACTGTTCGGTCTATTAAGACCTACTGTACTGTTTTGCTATTGGATGTACCACATATGACTGCAATGACTGAATAACTAATATACTGATTGAAATGACTGTTTTAAATACTAAAAGGACATTCATTTTTAACCTCTTTACGCATTATGTTATTCACTGAGCTTTAGCTCACTGTTCATATATATATGTAGGTGTACAGGCACCGGACCGTTGCTAGGAGCGTCGGGTTAACTCCTTTTTGGTCAAGCTAACCACTGTGCCTCACCGCGAGGTTTCAAGTCCTTCAAGCCAGGGCTTTTGGGGATGTTTTAGATTTTCTCCTTTTTGTATCTGTTTTAATATCAGTATAGGTATTTACTGTCTTGTCTTTGTTGTGTCGAGGATTTGGTTCTGACCAGTTATCTATCATATATGTTGTATATATGTGCATACTGTTTGGGTACTGAATGTGAATGTATTATGAAAAGTCTTTTTGCATACAGACTGTCACAGCTCATTGGACATCTTTTAATTACTGTTTTGGCTTCCGCCAACCCTGATCAGATATCTTGCTAAGCGGGCCTTCGGTAATCATGGATTCTTGGCGATTCTGATGCTAAACCCATAGGGGCGGGTTTGGGTCGTGACAGAGTGGTATCAGAGCGATATTAAACCACGAGTTATACCGTACACACGTGTCCCAATGAGCTATAGGATGTCCTAGAAAGTGATTAGGGCATTGCATGAGCATTGAAAAGTGTGTGTGGCCATGACATGAATATATGTGCTAATGTGTTAAATGTTTAAAGTATGCAACTTCCTATGTTTATTATTATTGTGTTGCATATAGTGAAATGGATAATGCAAGAACTGCTAATGAAATCGAAGTCGCTCGACGCCGGCGAGATTAGATTAGAAAGAAGCTGTTGAACTCATCGATCGAGGCCTTAAGGCAAAGAACAATGTAACCAATAGCCCCCACCCTCTGCAGTACCAAAGCAGAATGTAAATGATGACATATTGCTCTAACACAGAAATTTAGCAAGATAAAACCGTCATCCTTTCAAGGAGGCCTTGAACCCTTGAAGGCTGAAGCATGGGTTCTTGAAATAGAAAAGTTATTTGAAGTGTTTTCGTGCTCTGAAGCACATAAAGTATTACTGGCTACCTTCACCTTACAGAAAGAAGCTAGAAGGTGGTGGATGCTAGTCCATGACACCAACACAGTTGTGACTTGGGCTCAGTTTAAGGAGTCCTTCTTTGAGAAATACTTTCCACAGTGTATCCGAGACCGCAAGGTGACTGAATTTGAACAGTTGAGGCAAGGTACCATGTCTGTTGCTGAATATGAATCGAAATTTACTGAACTTGCCAGATATGCACCACACATGGTGGACACTAACTATAAGAAGGCTAGAAAATTCAAAGGCGGCCTTAATGTCGAAGTACTTGACAGAATTAATGTGTTGAAATTGCACAAGTATGTGGATGTTCTTGACCGAGCAATAATGGCTGAGTCAAATATTGAAGCACTGAAACAAACTGAAACACCAGCGTCTGAATGGCGTAGTAAGAGACGAGACCTTAAATTCAAGAAAGATAGGAACAATCCGTTGAACAAAAAGCAGAATACAGGGTCAACGACTAGTTCTAGTCAAGGAAACCGTTCTATTCTGCCCTGCTCCGAATGTGGTAAGAATCATAAGGAAGTTTGTTATAAAATCTCTAGTGCTTGTTACAGGTGTGGCAAGGTGGGCCACATGGTCAAAGATTGCCCTTCCACTTCTCAGGGCCATAGTAAAGCTGCACCTAGCACAGCAGCATCAACTGTTGCACCAAAACCTAACCCTAAAGCCACTGGAGAAGAGCCCTTGAGGCAAGGCCGAGTGTTCGCACTCGTATTGGGAGATGTACAGAATACCGAGACCGTTGTGTCAGGTATACTCTCAATTTGTGCTCTAAATGCATATGTTTTGATTAATTCAGGGTCTACACATTCATATGTATCGCATGCTTTTTCGCGAAAATTGAATAGACCGTTGGAACTCATGAATTACTTGTTAGCTGTATCTTCACCTGTTGGGGGATCCATTACTTGTGCTTATATGTACCCTGCATGTGAGATTATTGTTGAATATGCGCATTTATATCTTGATTTACTGCCATTGAATATTAACCATTTTGATGTAATATTAGGAATGGATTGGTTAACAAAATATCATGCCACCATAGACTGTGTAACAAAACAAGTTGTTTTCCGTCCGCTTGGATTGCCTGAATTTGTGTTTAATAGAGTTGGAGTAGTACCTCCCCCATATCTGATTTCATCCATGAAAGCTTTTAAACTGATTAGAAAGGGGTGTAAGGGGAATCTATGCTCTGTATTGACTGTACCTACTGATGCTAACACTGATGTGAACAGTATTCCTATAGTCAGAGAATTCCTAGATGTTTTTCCAGATGATTTGCCAAGGGATTTGATTGATAGGGAGATTGAATTCACTGTTGATGTGATTCCGGGTACACAGCCAGTTTCTAAAGCTCCGTACATAATGGCACCTACCGAACTGAAGAATTGAAAGTTCAACTGCAAGAACTGCTAGACAAGAAGTTCATCAGGCCCAATACTTCACCGTAGGGCGCGCCAGTCTTATTTGTGAAAAAGAAAGACGACTCATTGAGACTCTGCATTGACTATCGTGAACTGAACAAGGTAACAGTGAAAAATAAATATCCATTACCTCGCATTGATGATTTATTTGACCAGTTACAAGGTGTCCAAGTGTTCTCCAAAATTGACCTTAGATCTGGATATAACCAGTTGAAAGTCAAGACATGGGACATTGAAACGACTGCATTTCGAACGAGGTACGGACATTATGAATTCTTAGTTATGTCTTTCGGAGTTACCAATGCGCCTGCTGCATTTATGGACCTTATGAACAGAATTTTTAAACCATTCCTTGATGACTTTGTAGTTGTGTTCATAAAGGACATTTTAATTTATTCTAAAAGCACGGAAGAACATGAATATCATTTGAGAACTGCCTTACAGACCCTAAGAGAACAGAAACTGAATGCTAAACTGTCTAAATTTGAATTTTGGCTTAATAATGTAATGTTTTTGGGGCATGTAATTAGTAAAGATGGTATTTCAGTTGATCCGCAGAAAATTGAAGCAGTAGTGAACTGGTCTAGACCGACAACTGTTACCGAAGTCCGTAGTTTCCTAGGCTTAGCCGGGTATTACAGAAGATTTATTAAAGACTTCTCCAGAATTGCCCTACCACTAACACAGTTGACTCAGAAGGGGATATCATTTGACTGGACCGAACAGAGGGAATCAGCTTTTCAGGAGTTGAAAACTCGACTAGTGATCGATCGATTCTCACCTTACCTCGTGCGGATGGATATATCAGATATAGTGATGCTTCTTATAAGGGTTTGGGATGTGTTTTAATGCAGAATGGTAAAGTGATTGCGTATGCTTCCCGACAACTGAGACCGCATGAAAAGAACTACCCGACCCATGACTTGGAACTTGCTGCAGTCGTGTTTGCACTAAAAATTTGGTGTCACTACCTTTATGGGGCAACATGTGAGGTGTATACAGACCACAAGAGTTTGAAATACTTCTTCACACAGAAAGAACTGACCATGAGACAGCAGAGATGGTTAGAATTGATAAAAGACTATGACCTGCAAATCCTGTACCATCTAGGAAAAGCTAAACCGTTGCCGATGCACTGAGTCAGAAATCGATTGGAAATTTAGCCTGTTTACTCACTGGACAGAAAGAGTTGCTATGTGACCCTGAAAGACTTGATATTGAGATTGTTTTGCGTGAACAAGGTGGAACATTAGCTGTTATTTCTGCTCAACCAGCACTGATTGAAGAGATTAAAGAGAAACAACAACAGGATGACTTCTTGAAGAAGATCATCGAAGAACGGGAATCCAAACCGAGGCCGAATTTCAAATTTGAGAATAATGTGTTGAAATTCCAGAGAAGATTGTGTGTACCGAGTGATTCTGAACTGAAAAGAAGAATTCTGCAAGAGGGCCACAATTCTAAGCTGTCTATCCATCCAGGAAACACAAAAATGTACCAAGACTTGAAACTGAATTTTTGGTGGCCGGGAATGAAGAAAGAAATTGCTGACTTTGTGTCGAAATGTCTTCATTGCCAACAAGTTAAAGCCGAACATCAACGACCCACAGGCTTACTGCAACCCTTACCGATACCGGAATGGAAATGGGAACATATCACCATGGATTTTATTGTTGGTTTACCTCGCTCCAGTAAAGGTATGGATTCAATTTGGGTTATTGTTGATAGACTGACTAAATCTGCTCATTTCTTACCTGTTAAAACAATTTATAATGCGGACAAATTGGTTATAATCTATATTGATGAGATTGTTAGATTGTATGGAGTGCCTGTGTCCATTGTTTCTGATAGGGACTCGAAGTTTACATCGAGATTCTGGCAAAGCTTACAGACAAGATTGGCATCGAATCGAGATCGAGTAGTGCATACCATCCTCAGACAGATGGCCAGTCAGAAAGAACCATCCAGACTCTGGAGAATTTACTGAGAATATGTGTCATTGATTTCCAGGGAAATTGGGAAAGCCATTTGCATTTAGCCGAATTTGCTTACAACAACAACTTTCATTCAAGCATCGGTATGACGCCTTTCGAGTCTTTGTATGGCAGAAAATGTAGATCTCCGATTTGCTGGGCAGAAGTTAGAGATGGGCCTTTGCTTGGACCCGAGATTGTCTATGAAACTACTGAGAAAGTGAAATTGATTCAACAGAGGTTGAAAACTGCACAGAGCCGACAGAAAAGTTATGCGGATGTCCGCAGGCGAAACAGAGAATACGAAATAGGTGATCATGTTTTTGTAAAAGTGACACCGATGAAAGGCCAAACTCGTTTTGGAGTCAAGGGTAAGCTAGCACCGAGATATGTCGGACCGTACGAGATTATTGAGAAAATCAATCCGGTGGCATATCAAGTAGCGCTTCCTCTTGAAATGGAGCATATGCATAATGTCTTCCATATTTCAATGTTGAGGGATTATCTTCGGGATCCCTTCCATGTTATTGAGCCTACCCGTGTAGTGCTAAGTGATGACTACACCTATGAGGAACGGCCTATTAATTCTAATTAGCACAAAACATCAATCAATTTCAGATTCGGCTGCCGATAGGGCCTCCAATCTGCAGTTTAAAGCATAAAATATGAACAGATAATTTAACAGTCAACAGATAGATATGCATTTAACTAGCACAATCAATCAATCAGTTCAGTATTTTAGTCAATCAGTCAATTACTCATGCTTAATCATAGATTAGCACTGATTAGTGGTCTTATCCATAAACAGTGGTGAGGGTTATTACAGAATTTGACTTTCATGAAAATTCTTGATATATGGTAATGTGACTACATGTTTTTTCCTATGCCAAAATGCAGTAGGTAAAGTAGAACAAACAGTAGTTTCTAATTTTAATTTAAATTCATTAATTTGAGAAATAATAACTGGATTAATTAATTGTTGATCAATTCTTTTGTAATTAATTTCTTCTTTAAGATATTTTAAATGACGAGTTAATCGATTAATCGTTTGAGAAATAGAACAATCTTTTAATTGATTTAATTCTAATATTTCAGGAGGAGATAAAAATTTAAAAGTAATAGATTGACCTAAAACATGAGTAGTTATTCCTTCACTAGAGGTGGTAAATGGGTATGGTAAAAATATAAATAGTGTTCCTATCAATCATATTTTTAACCAAAACAAATGAAGTTTTAAAGCAAACATTATTTTGACATATATGAACTTTAGGTATTTTATATTTAATATGCATTTTACTACCATTAGCAGAAGTTAATTTTTCACAACATTTTTCATAATATTTAGTAGGGAGCAATCCTTCTTGAATACAATTAAGATCGGCACCAGTATCAATTAAAGCGATAACATCTAATTCAAAATTATTAATAACTATTTTAATTTTAGAATACCATTTTTGAATATGGATTTTATTAAGGAGATTTAATCTATTATCTTCATGATTATGAGATTGAGATTGAAACATTATTGGTTTGGAAATTATCTAAATTTTTATTAAGTTTTAATGTAATAATTTCATCTTCTAAATGTTGATATTTATTTTGTAAATCTTTAATGGTTTGTTTAATCTGATTAATTTCTTATTGTAAATCTTGTAAGGTAACTTCTTTGTGTTTATTTTTAAATCTTTCTAAGGTTTTAGATAGACTAATAATAGGCTTATCAAACTTAGGTTTATGATTAGTATTGATTAACAAAGATTTTAATTTATCAGTATATTTCTTTTTTAAGTCAGAATCTTCAAGTCTACTAATTAATTCAATAAGAGCAGTTTCTTCTTGATTTTATTTAGTAAGAACAGTAATTTATTTAACAGGTTTACAACAAACATCATTACATCCTAATTCTATATTATTATTAGAATCTTCACTAGGTGAATTGTAATTAGATGAAGTAGTAGGATTATCAGAAGAGGAATTACTAACAGATTGATTTAATTGAAAGATTTCAAATAATTGATTTTTTGATTTATCATTAATTTGAAGTTGATTAACTTTATCTTTTAATTTTTGTTTTTCTTTACATTTATTAGAATAATGACCTTTTTGACCACAGTTGTAACAAGTAATATTTTTATTAGATTTAGCTTTTGGATGTGATTTCTTATAATATTTCTTTTTAGGTTTTGTATAGAATTTATCATTTGATTTAGAAGGAGAATAATTCTTTTTATACTTGTTTGAATATTTGTAATGGGATTTACTATGTTTTTTATGTGTTTTCCTACGAGAAGGTGTAACAGGAGGTAAACCATATTGTTTACAAAAATTACATAATTCATATTTAGCCTTATGTTTATTTTTAGCAGCTTTTTGACTAAGTTTAAGATCAATACACATTCTTAATCCTTCTTTTTGAATAGTGCTAATGATATCACCATAAGTTAAATTGTCATATTCAATGACACCAGTAGGTTGACTAAGAACATATCTAATTTTGTGAGCAAACAGACTAGGTAATCCGTTAATAATTTTTTCTTTCCAAAAGGATTTAGTACAATATTCTCTTAACATAACTCTAGAGGTGAATACATCTTTATACCATCTAAAATCACTTAATTTTGGACAAGTAAGGTTACTAAATTGATAATGTATGTGTAGACACCCCATTTTTGACCGACCTTAAGACTCAGACGTCACCGATTGAGCGCTCGGTGATGTTGCATATTGTGCTCGTTCAGAAGTCTCAGAGTCGCGGCCGTGCGCCCTGCCTCCGAACTTCCGAACTCTCTTCTATGCTTTGTCTCGGTTTGCGAACCAGACTCGGTTTTCCTTCCTGAGGAGAGGGAAAGGTCCCGTAGACTATCTCCCAGTGGCCGTGGGCTACATTTCGTGGCCGTAGGCCATTTTGCCCATTTCGGAGCCTGGTTTCCGGTTTTCGGAGCCGTCAGGCCGTGTGCCTTGGTTCGGGACTGCCTAACCATCTCCGATTGCTCTGATTTTTGGCATGCATCTTATTTACTCCCTTTCGAGGGACACTGGGGTCTTAGATACCCACTTCGTGGCCAAACACCACTTTCGGTGCTTAACGGCCGGTTTTTGGGCCCCGAACCTCGCGGTTTGGCCCCCGAGCATTCGTTTCGCATCGGTTTTTGTTCATTTTTGGCAGTTACCTCTGTTTTGTCATAACAAGGGACACTGGGGTCTTAGATACCCACTTCGTGGCCAAACACCACTTTCGGTGCTTAACGGCCGGTTTTCGGGCCCCGAACCTCGCGGTATGGTCACTACCACTCCCCCTTCTCAACCAAGGCCCGTAGCGGCCACACCCTTTTCCAGTACCTCCGAGAGCAGTAACCAAGCCCCGAGATATCAATCCAGAGGCCAAAGAACCTTCACTCCACTATATATGCCCCTGTCCAAGGCTCTGGGGGTGTTAATCAGGAAGAAGCATCTGACACCCCTGGAACCGAGGCCACTACCGAATCCACTCCCCCCTTCCCACAACCCAGCCAAGGCATCTTGTGCGTACCGCAGAAGATGGCCATGATACGATCAATGTTTAAATGCGTCACGAGATTCAAGACCTCGTTGACAAGAATATCATTGTGCTCCCGAAAGACCCAACGTCACAACTAACCCACTCAAGCACATAACCAAGATCCACCACCCAAAAGGTCAACCTCATCCAAATGGGTCGTTTCCTCGATCCTAGTATCTATATTACTCTCTCACCTACCGGGAGGTGGTCCTTCCTGATTGCACTGACTTGTGCATGTTGGACACCTTCACAACCCAATCTGAGCCAGAGGTGGTGACCTCCGAAGATGGAACGGGGCAGGTTTCAGAAAAGAACAGAATTGGTGAGTCTAGGATGAGACAGCCCGGGGATTGTGCTGGAAGAGCTTATGATCCAAGTGGATACATTGTATCAGTGGGCCGGTCTGAGCCGAGTGTGGGACTGCCAGAAAAAGCTGAATTGTGCATGATTCGGGGGGACGGACTAGAGCGAGGGGCAGATGATCTGACAACGGTGGAAGAAGATTTTGCTAACCTTCAGTTCTTCAACGACCAAGAGGCAGGGGATGCAACAAGCCATTGGTTTGAATATGGGGAGTCGGCAGAAATTACCGGGTGGTTAGATGACCAGCCAGATGTTGTGGAAATTCAGCCAGAGCAAGGCCCGACAGGGGCAGAAGTATCAATGATGGCCGGAAGGGCCGAGAGTCAGAATGAACCGCCGGAGAGCGCCGGTGCAAAGAATTCCGCTCGGGACCAAGATATTGTGAAAACCGAACAACAAACCCTACTAACACAGGAGGAGCAAGAAAAGAAGTGGAATTCTGAGAGAATCCGGAAAGCCAAGAATCATGAAGAGGTTGAAAGTCTTTGGCGCAAGAAAGCGGGACATCTTTGTGAGCATGTGAGATGAAAGTACTGAGAGTACAAACTTGCCAGAACCAGATAGGTGTCTGTTAAACGTCAGTGGGATGTGGTGGGAAGACGATGACTTGTGTCTTGCCCACACAGATGAAGATTGGGCAGGTGCCCAACCAGATGATACTTGGTACCTCGATGAGGTAGACCACATAACCAAGAGTGGGCGGTATTTCAAACCCCCACACCTTGACCAACCTGAAGCATCTGGGAAAGATAAAGAGGCAGAAAAGCAGAGGGAGAAGCAAATTGAAGAAGAAGCTGTGCTCAAACAGTTAAAGAAAATACAGGCAGACATCTCCATTTGGGGACTGCTTATGGCTTCAAGGGTGCACAGACAGGCTGTCCTATCTGCTATGGACAAGGCCAAACTCTCCATCGAAACTACGCCAGAGCAGCTGGTTGGGATGGTTTTTCTGGGAGGGGGTTCCCCGGCATTAACCTTTTCAGACAAGGAATTGCTGCATGAGGGCGTGAATCACAACAAACCTCTCTACATCTCCGTGGAATGTAGAGATAAGTGGATACCGGTGGTACTTGTTGATACCGGGTCTGCTATCAATGTCTGCCCAGTCAGAACGGCATATGCAATCGGGTTGAAACCCGCAGACTTTATACCAACCACCCAGGTGATCAGAGCTTATGATAATACCAGTAGGGAAGTGATGGGGACTGTCAAGGTTCAGACCCAGGTTGGTCCAGGACAACACAACATTGAATTTCATGTCTTGGACGTTCCCGCAACCTTCAACTTGCTCTTGGGGCGGCCGTGGTTGCACCAAGTAAAAGCAGTCTCTTCCACTCTGCACCAGATGTTGAAATACCCTCACGGGAAGGGGGTTGCAATTGTTTTCGGAAATTCATCCATCCATCCGCCGCCAGAAGTGTCTACGCCAGTTTTGGAAATCGAGCACGGCACGGAGGATGTGTTCTTATCAGGGTTCACTTTGGCGGAGGCCCGGGTAGTGCAGAATATAATGGCTGTGAATGAAGGTGTGTACGTCAGTGCTCAATCCGTCTACCTCATGAACAAGCTACAACATATTCCCGGGATGGGATTAGGAAGGAGCGGCAGGAAAGGAGTTGCTGCGTTGGCCGAAGTGCCACACAACCCGCATACCTTTGGGCTCGGTTATCTGCCCACCAAAGAGGACTGGATGAGGAAAGGAAAGGAAATGGCCGTGAGCTAGAGCGAAAGCTAGAAGCCTTGATTTAATGCACAGGCCCATCCAGTACCCTGAGCAGACGCTTCGTCCGGAGGGAGGACTTTCCATTTTGCGCTTCCCGAGCCATGGTTAAACGGAGAAGAAGCGCGTGCAGTTTAGAAATCTTCTTCGACTCCGCAACTATCCGGGATGATGTTGCAGAGCATGCACCCAACAACTAAGGTTGAGCAGAATAAAGCAGTGGATCCTGAGGGCACAGAATTGGAAATGGGGGTAGCACTGGCATGTCTCCTCTCTGATCCTCCGATCAACCAAGAGTGCTTGGGGGATAACTTTGTGGTTTCCATGATTGGGGATGAAGCAATTGAGCCGACCCAGCCTATCTTGGATGCATCAATCGCACCCTCTCACTTGGCGAGACGAGGAGGATTTTTGTCCAGCGACTTCAGTAGTGAGCCGGAATCTGATTCCACCGAGTCCTGTGAGTCGGAATCAGATTCCAGCTCGACTGAGTCTGAGTTTGGTACTCCCGGGGATGTTAACCCGGATGCCACAGTCCTGTCCAGGTCGTCTTTTTCCTTTTCATTTGAGTCTGTTGTAACCGATGAATTGGACGATTTGGATGTACCTAATGAGAATGAACTATCTGTGGTTTCCGAGTACTTTTCTGTGCCCCTAATTTATTGCATCAATTCAGACTTTCAAAATTTTGATCAAAACGACGAGGACGAAGTTCCTCCGGTTTTACAACGTTTAATTGAACAAGAGCAAGAGAGATTTGTTAAACCATTAATGGATGAAATAATTTCTGTGAACATTGGTACTGAGGAGGACCCGCGGCTGGTCCAGATCGAGTCCACGTTGTCTTCGGAGGAACACGAGCGCTTAGTCGCTTTATTAAAAGATTTCAAAGATGTTTTCGCGTGGTCCTACGAAAACATGCCTGGAATCGATCCTGAGATTGTACAAAGATCGGATCCCCTTGACCCCCGAGGCACATCAAACAGAAACTCAGAAGGATCCGCCCGGATTAGGCTCTTAAGATTAAGGAAGAGGTCACCAAGCAAATCGACCTAGGCTTCCTGTTGGTATCTGAATATCCGACTTGGTTGGCCGACATCGTTCCGGTGCCGAAGAAAGATGGCAGGATCCGGGTGTGTGTAGACTTCAGGGATCTGAACAGAGCTAGTCCGAATGACGACTTTCCCTTACCGCACATCGATGAGTTGGTAGATTTCACAACAGGGCATGCATTGCTCTCATTCATGGATGGCTTCTCAGGATACAACCAGATAGTAATGGCCCCAGAGGACAGGGAAAAGACTGTATTCACCACCCCGTGGGGGACATACTGCTACCGGGTAATGCCGTTTGGGTTGAAGAACGCTGGAGCTACTTATCAACGGGCCGCGACCACAATATTACATGATATGATCCACAAAGAGGTTGAGGTGTATGTGGACGACATGATTGTCAAGTCCAAAGAAAGAGAGGGCCACTACACCGCCTTGCACAAGTTTTTTCAAAGGATCAGGGAATTCCGGTTGCGGCTAAACCCTCAGAAATGTACGTTTGGTGTTACAGCGGGAAAAATGCTAGGGTTTCTGATTACACAAAGGGGCATCGAGGTCGACCCTTCCAAAATCAAGGCCATCCTAGAAATGCCACCACCGAGGACTGAAAAGGAGGTGCGAGGCTTTCTGGGTAAAGTGCAATTCATAAGACGGTTTATTTCAAAACTAACCTTGACTTGTGAACCACTTTTTGGCCTCCTCAAGAAAGGAAAGAAGTTCCAATGGGACGGCTGATGCCAAGTTGCATTTGAACAGATCAAAGAATATCTACAGAACCTGCCCGTTTTATCACCACCAGAACCAGGGAAACCGTTGATTTTGTATCTGTCAGTGACCGAAACTACAATGGGCTGCATGCTTGCACAAGAATCAGAAGACAAGGCAGAAAGAGCCATCTACTATCTCGGAAAAGATCTTTGGAGTATGAGACCCGATATACACACCGAAAAGGCTTGCTTAGCTCTGGTATGGGCTACCAGGAAACTGCGGCACTACCTGTTAGCTCACTCTGTAATGTTGGTTTCACGACTTGATCCCATCAAATATCTCTTCGAGAAACCAGCGCTTACGGGTAGGCTAGCTCGTTGGTTGCTGTTGCTCTCCGAATTTGATCTCACGTACGTGACACGCAAGTCAGTGAAAGGAAGAGCAGTGGCAGAGTTCCTTGCCGACCACCCGGTTGAGGGGGATGAAGCAGTTGAGTACCTGTTCCCGGATGAATCAATTCTGCATATCGACGAAGAAACTTGGACGATGTACTTTGACGGAGCGTCAAATCAACATGGGTATGGGATAGGAGTGTTGCTAGCTCCCGATGATTCCCGTATCCCTCTCGCCTTCAAACTCCGGTTCAAAGTCTCGAACAATGAAGCAGAATACGAGGCGTGTATCGCTGGTTTAGAAGCAGCCCTGGAACTAGGGGCAAGACGACTGGACGTTATTAGGGATTCGAACCTTGTTGTGTCTCAAGCTAAAGGAGACTGGAAAGTGAAAGAGGAGAAGATGATGATGTATCACCAAACCTTGGATTTGCTGATTCCTCGGTTTGAAAAGCTAAGTTTTACTCATCTACTAAGAGAGAACAACAGGTTTGCAGATTCTTTAGCAACTCTATCTTCGATGATAGACATCCCGTGTGGAGTCCGAATCGTCCGGATTATCGTGACGAAATTTGCTTTGCCTATGAGTCGATTGCAGCCATAGATGAAGTTCAGGACGAACACCCCTGGTATTACGACGTCTGGAACTTCTTGGAGAAAGAAACATACCCGCCAGGGGTAAATGCCAAAGACAAGAGGGCAATCAGGAGAATGGCAGTTCAGTTCATCATCTGCGGGGGTAAGCTGTATAAACGGGGTCATCTGGGAATGCACAAGCTGTGCGTTGATGCTGAAGAGTCAAGGCGTCTGATGGAAGCCATCCATGGGGGTGAATGTGGTGCACACATGAATGGGTTAATGTTGGCACGGAAGATCCTTAGACAAGGTTATTACTGGTCCACCATGGAGGAGGATTGTATTGGCTTCGTCCGGCGATGTCACAAGTGTCAAATTCATGTAAATCGCATGAACATCCCGCCGTCAAAGCTGTACAACATGACTTCGCCATGGCCGTTTTCTGTCTGGGGAATTGATGTAATCGGAGCTGTTACGCCAAAATGGTCGAATGGGCATGAGTTCATCTTGGTAGCGATAGATTATTTCACAAAGTGGGTTGAGGCCCAATCTTATGCAGTGTTGAAGGCTTCGCATGTAGCAAAATTTATCAGAAACAACATTATCTGTCGCTACGGGGTCCCAAATGAGATCGTTTCAGACAATGGCTCCCACTTCAAGAAGGAGGTGATCGACTTGTTGGAGAAATATAATGTGGCTTTTCATAAGTCGTCTACTTACCGGCCGCAAACCAACGGAGCAGTTGAGGCCGCCAACAAGAACATCAAGCGCATACTACAGAAGATGGTGGAAACCTATCGGATCGCCGACATAAGCCGCTTAAGCTGTCAGACTACAGGACTTCGATCAGAACCTCTACTGGGGCGACTCCGTACTCATTGGTTTATAGGATGGAAGTCGTTTTGCCTATTGAGATTGAGGTCCCGTCATTACGAGTATTGGCTGAATGCCAGATAGCCGAAGCGGATTGGCAGCAGAATAGATTTGAGGAACTCATGCTTTTCAATGAAAGAAGGCTGAAAGCACTGTACCATATCCAAGGTTATCAACGCAAAATCGCTCGGGCTTTTAACAAGAAGGTTAAGTCCAGGAATTTGAAAGAAGGAGATTTGGTACTCAAAGACAACCGAGCTCCCATCCACGACCCAAGGGGCAAGTTCAGACCCAATTGGACTGGTCCCTATATTATCAAGTCAATCTGGTCAGGTGGAGCTGTGGTTCTGATGGATCTAGATGGCTTGGAGTTTTCTCAACCGATCAACATGGACAAGTTGAAGAAATATTACCCCTGAGAGGCTCGCTAGGCCGAAAACCCGAAAGGGCGACCTAGGCAAAACTCAGAGCACAGAAAATTTGAAATTATAAAAACTGAGCTCGCAAGGTTGAAAACCCACAAAGGGCGGCCTTGGCAAAAGTTAGAGCGCAAAAGGAGAGTAAAAATAGCCGAGCGAACCCAAGCCCGAACTACGTAAGGCTTGATTCCCATCTATGGGATACGTGGCGACTTCATCTCAAATTTCAATCTTTTCCCCGATCAACTTTGTCCACATTGATCATCTCAGTCATCTCTATTCATCAGCATTTATCGTGATCTCCGGTACAGTGTTATTCAGACTAGGGGCAAGTTTCCGTTGCATTGAAGTGTTGCGGCACCATCCAGACTAGGGGCAACTTTCCGTTGCTATGAATCGTCGAGGCACTTTTCAAACTAGGGGCAACTTTCCAGTTGCTAGGATCCGGGGTTGTGTATCTCAGTAACAGATTTCAGACGTGTCCAGTTCTGATCCATATCGAAAATAGTTTTGAAAATTTTTAATAAAAATTGACTTTGTTCAAATTAATCTTTCCACAACTAAGACCATTTTTGGACCAAAAACGGAGAATTTTCAGTACCACAACCTTCAATGTCATTGATTTCAAAACAGAGTTCTCTTGCCCTTGCATACAATTGAAGTTGCTTTTTATTACATTCATAAAGAAAACTTGAAAGAACTAATAAAGCAATAAATCTGGGGCATAGTCAAGTCAGGTGTCCCTGCGCCCCCTGCCAGACCTGGTTGAAGCCTCCGATGCGAACCTAGGCCCAACCTGTGCTTCTTCATTGAGCCAATCCCAGCACTCGTCAGATAAAGTGCAACTGAAAATAGAGGCGGGGGACAGCAGCTCTCTAGCCCTCTAGGCCGAAGTATGTCGGGCAAGGTGTGCACCTCGAACCGGGAAAGTGGCTGGGTACTCAATCCCCTCCGGAGGGCAAGTCTGATCATGGCCAAACTGACGCAGAATGCAGAATGGGAAATAAAATACGCAATGAGTCAAGCCGACCAACCGGATCCCAGTATCCTGAAACATGCTATAGCTCATCGCCGGAAGGTTAAGCCAAGGACAGCGCCAAGCAATGCAATCAGCAGACAAATTGCACATCTATTCAAACCACCATCCCTCATCAAGGGCATCGACTAGGCGTTGTCGAAAGAAGTAGCCACGGGCTGAGTAAGCAGGGCAAGAGTCCACAACTCGCAATTTGTCCATCAACCATATTTGGGAGGGATGAAAAATGAGAGAATAAAGAATAGAGAGATATGCGATGAGAGAAAAGTAAGATAAGGGTTTTGTGAGAAAAACCGAGCCCGAGGGCCGAGTGATGTGAGCGAATACATATGTGAGCTTGGGTGGGAAACATTACCTGCAGCAGTAGTGGACTCCCCGCAAACCTGGTTGTCTCTTGGTGATAGAAGGCATCCAAACCCAACAGCGTCTCGGCCAGTGTCATGGCGATACAGCTCTTTCCTTCCCTCAAGCCTTGAGTGACTTCAATCAAACGGATGCTAGCCCCTCCGGAGCCCGAGACAAATAGAAAATGAGATAACATGCACAAGCAGAGGGCATGTTGTCGGAAACCTTGCCAATGATGGTCGCTGCGGTCACCGGCATCAGAGAATCGGTAAATCAGGCTCGGGATATCCAACATGCCATTACCAATCAGAGATCGAGCATCATGCGCGTTGAAACCACATATCCGCCCTAAAGCTTGGGCGTGGCCAAAACGAGACTGAGGCAAAATCTCTTCTGAGCGCTCAGACTCCATCAAGACTTGAAAATCTTCGAAAGTATGACATACCTCTTGTCCACCGAAGCTAAAGACATGCGTCACCGGGTTCCAAAACCTTGCCGCGGCACGGAGGAAAGGAAGGTGCAGTGGAGTTCGCCTCAACGTAAATAGTGCATTTAAGCCGAAACCCCGGAAGTTCAACTTTTCCGAGCCATCTAGAGAAGAAATCCAAGATGTGAGATTTTCTGCGAGAAATGCCTCCATTTTTGTGAGAAACGGTGATGAAATGAATAAGTTCAAAATTTGGGGCTTTTATAGGGGGTAAACACTATTCAAGGACAAGTGTCAAAATTGGGGTTCTTGGAGGAAGTGGCGGCCGGCCATCTATCCTAGTAGTGGCCACCCTCTAATTTCCAAATACAAAATGTGTTTGGCGTGTTGATCTGTTTCGCCCTCGGAAGGAAGTTTGAGGCGATTCTAGGCATCAGGGCGTCGAAGGCCTCCATTTCTCTCAAATTTGGATGCGTTTCATCACCCAGATCGTCCGTTCGAAGTACGCTTTGTTGTATTTTGCTTATCGAGTTGTTGTTTTGTTTGTCGAGTTGTAAGTTTTGTCGAGCTGTCGTGTTTTGTGTTTTGAGTTATTACTTTTTGTTTATGCAATTTTGTTAAGTCTTGTTTATCGAGTCGTTAACATTGATTGTACTTTGTTTATCGAGTTGTAAACTTGCTAAGATTCTGTTATTTCTTAGTGAGCCGAGTTTTGATTTGTTGCGTCGGTTCATTACCTGACCCGGTAAATACACAAGGCACATTTTCATTCAATTCCATTTTGTGCAAAATGATGCGATGCGATGTTAAGAATTTCAAATACAAACATCTTTTCAAAAGCTGTTTCATTCCATCATGTTTTTCAACAAAATAAAGGTACAAGTTTTACAAGAAATAAAACTGCCTAACAATATGCAAAGTGCTACAAAACTACTAGCAAAAAGTAAAATAAAGCAGGAAATGACATCAATCTCCTCGGGAACGGGAATGAGGAGGTCCTCTCATCCTCTTCTGCGGGACGACCTCTGCACCATCATCATCATCCGGAGCAGAAGCAAGGCAGTCCCTGGCTTGCATGCCAGTTTTACAGCTTTCTTAGTTAATTTGTTAATTAATTAGGAATTTGTATATTATTCGGACTGTATATCTCGAACTGTATTATTCTTTTATTTCGGACTGTATATTTATTCGTACCCTCTGCGTGAGGGCATAACTGTAATAAGTGTGCGTGCGTGTGATGTATGTCTTCCAACCCCACGTCTTTCTTCCCTTTTATTTACCTGCTTACGATGGTTAGATATAGGACATGTTTCCATTAGCATACAGTATGATAGCATGTTTGCATCATTCATCTGTTTTGTACGCATCGGGCTCGGCGCATCATACAAACTGCATTTGTATTTCAATTCCAAATTGAATACATGTTAGTTGTAGCATTCCATGTGCCATGTTTAGAATAGCCGAGCCTGCTATAGTTTGCATCTTCGCATGTGTTGCATTAGGCATTTCTGTGTATCTAGGATCATGCATGATTTCTAATCGGTTTTCTGTTTTGGCTTGGAGTACTCGGTGAGTTTTATGCTTTAGCATCCTTGCATGCGTGTGAGTGTTGCCATGAATAGTATGCTTACCATGAGGCTATGTGCTTATGTGATATAACTGCCTGAATGCCTGTGGGTGGAGGTTGAGTTACTTGAAGTGGAACAAATCATTGACTGTTTGTTTTAAGCCCACTAGATAGTGGCAAAATCTTTTTTTCTAAGCCCACCTGAGGGTGGCAAATCCGCGTCTTAGCCTACCTGCGGGTAGCACCATCAAACCATTTTCAAACAAACAAACATGAAATGTTTTGTTCCAATTCAAGCGATTCAGTCTATACTTGTATGCTGTGCGCATCACATAGTAACCTAGGCTAATAACCGGAATAAGAACGCACAATATTTTCAAAAACAGATATCATGGTTAGTAGAGGCCGGTCTTTGACCGGGCGAGTGGGGGTGCTCACGAAGTGACCTTCCCCAATCGTACCCAAGTTCCCGAGCCGAGGCAACTTTGGTGATGACGGACACGTGGCCTTTTGGCACCGAGTCAGGGTTTCCTAAATTTCCCATTTTAAAATATTTAGGTGGCGACTCATGTGTGGCCCGATCCATGTTTGGCTCTTCTTTCAAAAATCTGTTTTCAAAACGATTTGCCGGATTTGGACTCTTTGGTTCAAGATTAAGAACCGTGACATTTGAGTCCTTGAACTGTAGTAGACCCAATATCGAACCAGAACGGGGGGGACTCGCACTCCCTTTCCCCCGGGATGCGTTCGGGGACGTCTACAGTATGTGAGAATATATATTAGTAGGAGTACCTATGAAATGTCTAACTATGGTATAGATTAATGTGTTAACACCATCAGGTTTGTAATAGCCAATAGTTTCATCAAAGATTGGTAAATCATTTTCATCTTTTTGATTAGCATGTAAGATTGATTCTCTTTGATCTTCATTAAGGTATTTTTCCCACCAAGATTTGAGCATATCGGTTAAAGCAGAGGTAATTAAAGAAGTAATTTCAGGTTGAAAGTAATCAGGGTAGTTAGTAAGATAACTATTTGCAACCATAGATAAGTAATTTAATTTTTGAAGTATTTGATCTTTACTAAGACCATCAATATTCCATTTGTATAATTTTTTAGCAGATATAGAAAATTGATTAGAAAGATTAGTTTCTTCATATTGGAGATCAGGTGGAGTAGGTCAAGAATACCAATTTTTAGTAAGAGTAGTCGGTTGAGGTTTAGGATAGTGGAGTTTATTCATATTAGAAGATTGAAATTGTTGAGCTAATTGATTAATTTCATTATCAATTGTATCAGTTTTTGATTAAGTAGAAGCCTTGTCTAAAGGTTGGTTTAGGACAGTAAGACCTTTTTCCTTAGATGGTGAAACTTGTTCAGAAGTAGTTAATTTAGTGAATAGTTGTTCTATAGCTTTAACAGTAGAAGTATCTTGAATGACTAAACTATTTCTTTTAGAACGATTACTGGGTAAGTTAATCAAAGGTTGATCTAAAGATTGTTTAGTGGATGTAGTGTTAGCAGAATAATCATCTAAATTAGTTTCTAGTTTATCTAATTGTTTACCAATTGTTTTTAAACATTGATCAGTATAATTATTTTGTTCAATAACTTTTTTAATTTGAAATCGATGCGGACAACGTAAAAGGAGAGGCTGGGACTTCAGATCCTTGATGTTCAATAATGATATTAGATAAAAGAGGATGACTAGAGCTAACAGTTGTATTAGGAGAAGTTTTCCATTTATATTTTGTGATTGTATTTACTTTTTTGTAATAATTTTCTAAATATTCAAAGAAAAGAATTTCCATACTGTATTCAATCATAAAATCATACCATTTTCTAGTTATTCTGGATTGTTGATTAGAATCATATGTATCACGATAAGCATGTCTTTTAATCCTATTTTCTTTAGATTTAAATGCAATAAGTAATTTATCAAGATCGGGAGTAAAAGATTTACTAATTGTCATTAATTGAGGATTGATTGGAGGTGTAACTTCGAAATCAGTTTGAGTAGGGGAATCTTGGGATTCAGTATCATCTTCCAGTAAATATGTGTGAGTAGAGTAAACAGGTTTACCAATTTGAGAAGTTGTGGAGTTATCAATTCCTTTTAGTTTACTATGGGAAGTTTGACCAAGATTGATTTGACTATTTTTTCGAAATAAATGAGTATAAAATATTTCATCTTTAGTTTCAGTATCAGTACGTATACTAGAGGTACTATGTCTAGAAGATTGACTACGATTAAATTTAATACGAACTGAACCATTAGTAAATTGTTGAATATCTTGGATATCTTGACTAGTAGATTGTTGTTGATTATGTTTGTAATTTTCATTAACTGTAATCCATTGATTAGGGAGAGTAATATCTTTCCATTCAATCATTTGAGGAATGTTAATATTAGTATCATTACTGCTACTTTGAATCAATAAAGTTTTATCCTTTGGACTTTTATGTAAAGTTTGAACATTTAAATTGGTTTTAATACATTTATAATGAACATGATAAATTAAAGCAATATTATGAACTTTATCCTTCATATTAGTAAATGAACCATTTAATTGAATATTCAAAGTTAATGCATCTAATATATATAGATCCTTAAGACTGAGAGTAAAATCAAGAAAACAATTAAAATGAACGGGTCCTTTGTGGAGACCAGTTTCCATCATACCCATTAAACTATCATTGTAATCAATAAAACGAGCATGTCGTAAATATAATAAAATAGTAGAATTTTTACCTTATTGAGTTAATGGTTTGATTCCAACTTGAATTAATCCTAAATGAATAAAATTATGACCAGTTTTTAAATGGCGTTTAATAGTATTAGCATCAAATAATTGACAGGTTTCTCGAGGTTTAGATAAAGCGTAAACTTGTTCCAAAGTTTTAACATGCAAATTCACATGAAATGCAGATTGTAAAAAAGTAGTTTTGTAAATTTCTTTAACTAATAATTTTGGTATATTCTAACTTAAATCAATTTTATCATTTTGTATTTCAATAGCTTCTTCATTAATTACTAATCCTTGATTAGGTATTGAGGGCAACGTAGTTGACCTAGAGCTAACTGACGAATTACTTCTAAATAATCGACTCATAGTTCAGACTGGGTAGATTACTTATAGGAATCTTAATCCATTGTCTAAATTTATCACGTTTTCACATACTAGGCTTTTACACATACCTATTTCGGATGACCTCTAAAGTTCAACACTGCCTAACCAAAGGACTTACCAAAGACTGGGACGAAGGTTAGGTGGCTAATCACAAAGTGAAAAACACAGATAGAATTTTGACAGATTAAGATGACTGAAGGCAGAAATGAAGCATAATAGAGAAAGATTAAGCAGAATTAACAAGACAGTTAACAATAGATAGCAACATAACTTGGCTCTGATATTTACTTTGAATGATAGTAAACTTTACTCTGATTCAGAGTTTAGAGTAAAGCTTACTATCATTCAAAGTAAAATTTTATATCGTTAAACAAATCAACATGTTTTTAACCAGAGCAAAATTTTACTTTGAATCGTAATAAATTTTACTCTGATTCAGAGTAAAACTTTTTTACTCTGAATCAGAGTAAAGTTTATTACGATTCAAAGTAAAATTTTACATCGTTAAGCAAATCAACATATTTTTAACCCGAGTAAAATTTTATTCTGAAAGTACAATTTTACTATCATTATATAATTCAAATCTGCAATGAATTGATAGTAAAATTTTAGTGTCACTAGGAGTCCAAAAACAAATAACAGAAGTACACAATAACAGAGTAAAAGTTTACTATAATTGTATAAAAAGATAATAAAAAACAGAATAAACAACACCAAAGTAAAAGTTTACTACCAGAGTAAAATTTTACTCTCATTTTATCAAATAAAAACATAGTACAAACTAGAGTAAAATTTTACTCTCATTTTGTCAAGCAAAAACAGAGCATAAACCAGAGTAAAATTTTACTCTCATTCTGTCAAGCAAAAACAGAGTAAAATTTTACTCTCATTCTGTCAAACAAAAACTAGAGCACACACCTGATTGAACTCGGCAAATCAACAAAAATAAATCAATAATAAAAACAAAAAAACTAATCAACATATGTCGAAAATCAAATAGTTATTGCGTCTTCTGTCATTATTGTGTCCTCTCTCTCTCTCTCTCTCTCTCTCTCTTACACACACACACACACAAATCTTCACCATATCCACATATCATCTCTCTTCCCTCCACCATCTCCATCGTCAATTGGCGTTACTCATCATCATAATCATCCGAAAAGAAAGTTACGAGTGATGAATTTTTCAAATCTTGAGACAGAGAGCTTATTCTTTAGGTGCAAACAACGAAGCCATTGATTGAGGATAAACTTTTACTATTTTGATCTTCTTATCGTTTTTATGGAGGCATTTGCTACCAGATCTAGTCACTCTGACCAGATCTCCTTTGAAACCCTAGCCATGGCATCATCGTCTATGTATAAGCAATAGTTGTATCAGACGAAGCTTGAGAGATTGAGATGGTTATTAGGTGTCACGACCCAAACCTGTCCCTATAGGTTTAGTATCGTAACCGGCCAGTAATCCGTGATTACCGAAGGCTTGTTTAACAATACTGACAATAATACAATATAACGGGGCTGGCGGAAGCCAATCAATAACAACATACATCGTCCAATGAGCTGTGAGGACCTAAATGGAGATAAACTTTCATGTGCATAGCCATATTCATAACCATTTATGCCCATAAGCATATATATACAAGACAAAACATAAGTGTCACGACCCAAACCCGCCCCTATAGGTTTGGCACCATAACCGGCCAATAATCCAAGGATTACCTACGACCTCTGGACAGATTAACAAATAGTAAGGGGCTGCGGAAGCAATTAAGAATATACAACATCCATTGAGCTATGCAGACTTATATGAGACAGAAAAAAATTTAAAACTTTTCATGTACATACATACACATCATCCTCACATCATAATATATATACAGATTAGGCAGAAAGGGACTTAGTCCTATTTACAAAATACACAAGACTTGTTCAACCAAACAAGAAAACAGAACTTAAACCTTAAATTACTTAGCAATAATCACTAGACACATCCAGAACCTCCACGGGAGGCACATAGGTTGGCTGACAGAACAGATTCTAGACAGATGCCTCTAAGCTTGGTTACGCGCCTGATCACCTACATACATAAATAATACGGTAAGCTAAAGCCCAGTGAATAATAACAAAGTAAAGGGTTTAATGAATGAGTCCATACAGATTTCAGAAATCAATTCATATTGTATCAAACCATACTTGATCAGATCGAAATCATAATTCAGTTTTATCAAATCCATACTTGATCAGATCATATACAGTCAGAAATCATAAGTCATAGTTACATTTACGTGATATATCCATTAGCATAACTAAACAGGACGCGCAATGCGTAAGGTTATGAATAACCTCCATAGTTCCCGTGAAGGAACCTCCGGATCCAGGTAACAAGACAGCTAAGCCCCCATGGCGGGCCTCCGGTACGGGCATCAGTGCACAAACAGGACGCATAAAGCGTAACATAACAGGACACATAAAGCGTAAAGTTCCACGAGGAACCACCGATACCGGGTCACGGCTGTAGATAACACATGATACTAAGGATGTCACGAATACATGTCAAAAATTGGACAATCATTCATTGTACATAACATATCATTTCCGAAAACATATCTCATTTTATCACACAGAAAGTAAGTACAGTTGAACATATCTTTACTAAGTTATTACTCACAGTGGGCTGCAGAAGCAAATCAGACGGACTAGACATATCAGGAAAATCAGGCAGACAATGGCGCGTGACCTACACAAGTACATCACATATACACATTGAAATACAATATTACTCCCTTGATTAAACTTGCCCTTTCTAGTCCGAAGTTCTACTACGTTTAGGGTATGTTTGGTTTGTGTTTGAGAGATATGTTTTAGAGATAAAAAGTACGAAAACATGTTTGGTTTGGTTTTTTTCAAAAGATGTTTTGGAAAATTGTTTTGAGAGAGAGTTTTGGAAAAAGTGATTGATTTGATGTGTGTGAGAGAGAGATTTGTTTGGAAAACTTGTTTGGTTTAGATGTTTTGGAAAAAAATTTTGGGAAAATTTGTTTGGTTTGATTATTTTTGAAAACTTATTTGTAGAGAAAATTTCCAAAATTTTTTTCCGAAAATCAAACCAAACGAGCCCATTCTTTCTCATTTAAATAAATTAAGTTCTTATTTCACATATTCTTTCGTTACTAAGTCCTTCTTTTCCAAATAGATTGATTTTTTACTTGGCTTCTTAAACAATTACCACAAGATCAATGATTCAATCTTTTAACTAACTAATCTATGTTGATTAGTGGCCTATTATTCTTTATTGAGTCATGAATTATGTCTAGAATGCATTGGAAAGAGATGAGGATAAAAATATGGACCAAATGTAATTTTCCAAAACATGCTGAAAATGGGTCTCCGCTCGAGTGCTACTTTGGCCGCTCGAGCGGACTGTAAAATTTGAAAACTACTGGGAGGTCGATTTTCACACTCGAGCGGGACTTCCCTCGCTCGAGCGGACAACGAAAATTCAGAAATTCTAAAATTGAAATTAAAGTTCAAATTTGGTATTCAAAACTTCAAAACATGTAATTGTGGCGCACAAAATAGAGAACCATTGTATGATTTGGTAAACACTTTTATTTAGAAAACATTCATTCAAAATCATGTTCCAATTGCCCCAAATTTAGTTTTAAATCATCTTATTAATATCAACCCACAATTCTAAAATATAAATTAAACTTCCCAACATATTGAAATTCCATGATGTATGCAATACAAATAGATCCAATCTCTATTATTGAAAACAAAATCAATTTAACTATGAATTACACAAATCAATTTCTTAGAAATTCAACTTAACTCAATTTCTAACCAAAACTTAATTTATAATCATGGGCGTTCTAAAATGCATCTAAATTGAATAAAAATCTTAAATTATCTCACATGCATGGATTAAATAAAAATCTAATTATAAAATCAAAACTTTAGGATAAATTCCAAATTTCCAAAAACTTGATTTTCTTAAAACATTTCCTTTGCCTCTTCAAAATATGAACTTTAATTAATTCAGATTTTTCATAGTCCATGATGCATATATAAAACACTTATCAAAAATCCAATTAATTCTACATTATTTGACTTCTTAATTTATATCATAATTTAATCTCAAGTTCATAAACTTTAAAATATGAATTCAATTCTAAAATCTTGAAAACTTACCATGCATGTAATAGAAAACTTCAAATATGTGGAGGATGAAGAAAATCAAGCTCAAATACTTAATCTTAACATCAATTTCTTAATAATTAGTTTCTAATGTATTTTTCCATAAACTTGATTTTACATGCAACCCTAAATCTTAACAATTGATAATATCTACAAAGCTTTATTTTTAATTCCTTCAAAATTCATGATGTATGTATCAATTTAGTCTAAATTCCTCTCCATAGCTTTCAAATTATGAGATTGAACTTCAACATAACTCAATCCTAGAATGCATGTAACATATAACTTCAAAATCCAACATATTCATGTATGTATGTAAGGAATCATCTTCTTCTTAACATGCTCAAGCAAAATACATGTAATGGCTCATAAATCCAACTCTATACCATAGGATCTTCAAGGTTCGAGAGATAAATCCTTACCTAGAGTCTTCATCTTCTTGCTAATTTTCTATTAATTACATGATTTTGAGTCTAATTTCATTTTTAATTTCTAGTGTGATACAAGAATTCTACAACAATTAAGGTTAAAATCCTTACCTTAACCTCCCATGATTGAATCTCTTGAGTTCACTCCTTCCTATTTCCACACAAGACTTGAGTTGCTCTTTTTCCTTCCAAAATTTCCATCAAAGTGTTTTTCCCTCTCTCGATTTTGTCTCCAGCCGAGCAAATTGTTGAACTAAACAATACAGACCACTTCTTCTTCTTGACTTCAATTACCTCCTTCTTTATTATTATTATTATTATTATATTAGGTAGTGGAACACTTGTCCCAAGCAACACAATCCAAAGGCATGCATTTATATATATCATTTGTTGCCTTCCTCTTTACACGGCACACACACACTCTCTTATAAATCATAACCAGATTTATCAGTACACCCACCTAAATTCTCAGAGCACCCACACCCAAAATTCTAGTTTGTTCCACAAGACAATTTATGCTTAGGATTAATTTTAATTAAGCAACCCTTGGTCTTAATAAATCTTGGTTAATACGCAAATAATTAATCATAACAAATCACAATTCCCATAATTTAATTAGTCTAATTTGACTTCCATTAAAGCCTAATTAAATATATTTAAACTTATCAGTCCAAGTCAGATTTTTAATCTGTATCCCAAAATGCTCCAATTATTAAATTAAACTTATTTCTAACCTCAATTTTGGTTTCTTAAATCATTTAGGTCTTTAATTTCTGATTAGACTCCAAGTTTCCGTCAATTAAATTACATATTCAAATATGACACCCCATAAATAAATTTAATTTATAACAACCACAATTCTCAATCCTCATGACTTAATCAACTCCAATTAGGACCTAATTAATCGAATCTCAATCTTACAAAACTGAATCGAATATTTAATTAAACTTTCAAATGGGTCCATAATTAAGATTAAATTGATTCGATTTCTTGACTTCACTTACTTAAACCATTTGGACCTTTAATTTCTAATTCCAAAATAAACTTTCAATAAAATCATGTACGAGTCAGATTCCACAATCTTCATAACTCCCAAATAAATTATAATACTCGGCAACTAAATCTCAAATCCTCTTTATTAATCAAGTATTAATCATTATACGTGATAGAGCCGTTACAATAAGTTAGGGAATCAATCCCATCATCTGGAACAGTATTGACATTAGTCTTAAAACATTCTTTTCACTTAATAAACTCAAAAGGGTGAAGTCGAGCCATCCAAAAACACACTACGCCAAAATTGGGCTTTAGCGGCGGTTTTTTACCGCCGTTAAAGGCTGTAAAACCGCCGTTAGCCTTTAACGGCGGTTTCATTACCGTCGTTTATGTGCGTGTCGGAAAAAGTACAACTGTCATAAAAAAGTAAATTACCGTCGTTAAAAGTCGACCAAAAACGGCGGTAATATAAGACCAAAAACGGCAGTTTTTTACCGCCGTAAATATGTTCAAATTTTTCAAAAAATAATTCTTTCTTCTTGCACTCCCCAAGTCTTGAACCCTCAACCTCTCATCCACCTACACCAACCACTCTACCATAGCCACTCTTCATGAAATATATTCCCTAAATAAATATTTAAACATTACTTTTACTTTATTGTAGATGGTTTCGCCGGAGTTTCGCCGGAGCTCCGCCGGCAAAGACCGCCGTCATTAACGGCGGTAACAAAACCGCCGCTAATGCCCATTCATTACCGTCGTTAAAGACACTTTAGTGAAAGTTTTTTAACGGCGATTTTCGTTACCGCCGTTAATAGTACCTTTAACGGCGGTAACGAAAACCGCCGTTAATGCCCTGTTTTGGCGTAGTGACACCTTGACACATGCTAGTTCGAAACCTCGCAATGATGGGCAATAGCTGGCTTGACAAAACAAGGGTTCGGGTCGACGCCTCTAGCTTTGATCCGGTGCCTGGCCACCTACATATATATAATAAGCTATGAGCTAAAACCCAGTGAATAACAAATGTGTAAAGAGGTTAAGAATGATGTCATTTACAGTCTTTGAAACAATCGATTAGCATTAGAACACTTCAATCACTATCATTTGCCAATCAATCGTTCAATTCAATCGATTCAATCAATCTTATTCTTATAGGTCATACGTAGTACATCTAATAGCAACAATATACTAGGTCTTAAAAGACTGAACAATCAATTGATGGCCATCAAACAATAACACTAGTTCTAAGATTTGGAATTGACAGAGATCTCTGTAACAATAGAAATATCAATAACAATAACGATAACACTACGCTATGGATGTCACGAATACAATTCAAAAGAGGATTATCATTCAATCAATAGAAAGTAATTATTCAGAAACAATATAATTTATCATTCAAAAAATAAATACAATTTGAACATATCTTTACAACATTGTTACTCACAGTGGGCTCCTCGGTACACGTACTAATGGTTCGGCGTCCGACCTAAACAAATAAAGTCAAGCACAACACAATTACAATTACACTCTATAATCTATTTAATTCGGTTACTTGTTTGTCTTTCGGTTTCTCTCATTTGATTCTAATTTTTTCTTCGGTTATTCCTATTTATTTTTCTCCATATCAAACCCAATTTTAAACCCACAAATTTTAAAACATGAATTAAACTTTCAAAACTCTTGAAAAATTCATGATGCATGTACAATTGAAATTTTAATTTAATTTCTATAATTTGAATTTAATTCAATTCCTTCACTCTTTTACTAATTTCTTTGAGATTACATGAAATTGATTCTTAATTCTTTTCTATTTTTCTTTAAATCATGAAATTGGAGTTATGAAACTTTGCATGTATGAAATTAAGATCAAAACTAAATAATTTTAATTAGAATAGCTCTAATTTGGATTATTATTAATTTTCTTTACATCAAACTCAAATTCAAATCCATAAACCTTTTAAATATGAATTAAAATCTCAAAGCCTTGAAATCCTATGATGCATATTTAATTAAAGTATTAAACTTGTAGAATTTGCCCGTATGTGACAATGAGGCTTAATTTTATCCAAGACTACATCGTCAAATTCAAAATAATTAATTTTCATAACCATGAACCTACTTTAATTTCTTCATCTTTGTTTTCTAATTTCTTCCAAATTATGTGAAATTGAACCCAAACTCATCTTTAATTCAAGTGTAATACAAGAATTCTACAAAATTCAAGCTTAAAATCCTTACCTTTAATCTTCAATTTGATAAACTTCTTGATGATCTTCCATTTTTCCTTCTTGTTTTTCTTCTTTTCTTTAACCTTAGCCTTTCTTCCAAATTTTCCATCAAAATTCCTCCAGCAAGACGAAGGTGAGCTCTCTCACACACACGGTTCTCTCTCTCTCACTCGGCTGCTCTTGTTACAGCCAAAAACAAAAACATAAATGATGTAGAGCTACACCCATTTCTTTATTCTGCTTTCTTTTCCTTTTATTTTTATTCTTCTTTTTATATATATATATATATATATTAAAATAGTGGGACACTTGTTCACCTTAAATTAATCTATGGGGTGATATATATTAGGATTAGTTTAGCACATAATTATACATTAGCTTAATTAATCACTTCTTAATCTTGATCAATCCAATTGACTTCCATTATGGCTGAATTTATTATATTTAAATTATTAGTCTGAATTAGATGTTTAATCAAACTCTCGAAAGGCTCCAAATCTTAAATTAAGATTATTGTCATCATCAATTTTGATTTCTCAAATCATTTAGGCCTTTAATTTCTAATCAGACTCAAAATTTTCGTCAATAAATTACATATTCAAATTGGACACTCCATAAATAAATTTAATTCATAATAATCACAATTCTTAATCCTCATAATGTAATTAATTTAATTAACTCTAATTTGGACCTAATTAATCGAATCTCAATTTTACTAAACTGAATCAAATATTTAATTAAACTCCCAAATGGGTCCGTAATTAAAATTAAATTGGTTCAACTTCTTAATTTCATTTCCTTAAGCCATTTGGACCCTTAATTTCTAATTCCAAAATAAATCTTTTATAGAATCATATACGAATCAGATTCTACAATTCTCATAATTCCCAAATTAGATTAGGATAACGATTAATTAAAATCCCAAATCTCCTTAATTAACCAAATACAAAATATTACATATGGTGGGGTCGTCACATTATGGAAGATTTAATTGAGGGTATAATAGTCTGATAAAATATTTAAATAATAAATTTTGTCCTTTATACAAGATTTTATAATTATGAGGGGGTTTTAAAAGTATAATTTTTTTCTTAATCCTTTTAACAATAAAAGGAAGATAAGAGGGGTTTATAACTAAATTTCCCTATAATTTAATGGAATGAGGCCATGTTTAGTAACTATTTCGTTTTCAATTTTCAATTTATATTTATAAAAAATTTTAAAACTGTTATAAAAACTTATTTGATAATTTTATTGGTTCATAAATAATTGTCTAAGTTTATAAATTTGAGAAAAAAAAACATAAACTCGAGTTTACGTTAGTTTTTAAACAGAAATTTAAAATTTTGACTAACAATTTTTTTTTTCAATAATTTTTTTTTCAAGTAATTTTTTGTTCCAATTAATTTATTTTAATTAATTTTTTTAAAAATTATAATATGTATGATCCCATTGTCATAAATAATAAAAAAATAAATATAAATATTTTAAGTCTGAACAAATATATTTTTTAATTTATGTTTTTTAAATTTTTCAAACATTTTGTTCAAACCAAACGTGTTTGTAGTTTATGTTTTTCTAAAAATAAACAAAAACCAATTTATAAAATTTTTGTAAACATAAATAAAAAAATGTAAACGTTATCAAACGCTACCTTAGTATTTAGGGTTTATTTTAATTATTTTATTTTATTTTATAGAATGATCATTTTCTTAGAATGGTAGATAATGATTTTATTTATAATATATTTTTTAATTAATCAAACACATGATAATGAATATTTTAATGGAATAATCATTTCATTTCCATCTATTTCAGTGAACAAAACACTATGTCAAAATTTAGATTTTCTCAAGTTGACCATCTCAACTTGAGAAACTGTTTAGTCTTAGTTGGCCTATTTTGAGGCCAACCTTGATTATCTGAAGCATTCAATCATTTATTTATTTTTAAATATAAATGTGATTTAGAGATAAAGGGTGTATTTGGTTTGTGTTTTGAGATAAATTTTCAAAAAAGAATTTGGAAAGAGAGTTTTTTTTTTTTTTGATTTGTTTGGTTGTATATTTTAAAAATAGTTTTGGAGTTTGAGAGTTTAGGATGGTTTGATATTTTGTTGTAGTTAAGTAGATGTGTGTGAGAGAAAAAATGATTGAGAATAAGAGAGGAGAAAAAAAAAAGTGATTGGTTGATATGTAGGAGAGAGAAACTGATTTTAATATTTTTTTAAAAAAAATTTAAACCAAACAAAATTTTAAAAAAATTTCTCAAAAATTATATTTTGAGATACAAACCGAACAATCGCATAGTTATCAATATTCAATCATTTTAATATTTTTGCATAAGTATTCTCTATACAACAAAGATTTAAATCATCGAAGTCAACCCCACAATAAGTCTGCCAAGCTTAAATATTATGGGGCTGGCTTCCCTTCAGTTCGTGATCGGACTAGAGGATAGTGTTGGGCTAGTGGGGGTCTATCATGGATCCCGTTTTGATAATCTGAACCGTGAATGTATAGAACTCGTCGAATATTATATGCCTATAAAAAATTACGTTGATTGGATATTGATAATTATGTGATCAAATCAGTTTTGTATCATAAAAAAAAATAGACGGTAAAAAAATAAATAATTGACAGAAATCTGATCCGATGAGATATCTATCGATATCCGATCAATATAATTTTTTATAGGTTTATAATACTCGACGAGTTTTATACATTAAACGGTTCAAATTATTAAAATGGGACCCATAATGAATCTCTACGAATCAAACAGTATCCTCTAGAGGGAAGCCCAATCCAAATATTATCTCAAGTATGATGACCAATCTAAGAGAATCTATTTTAAAACATAGCACCATATTAAGACACATAATTTTTTAAATAAAATTGACATTATTAAAATGTTTTAAATTAAAATGATACACAACTCATACTATCGTGGTCAAATGTAATTAAGTTAATGCTATTCATACTCTATGTTTTTTCTCACAAATAAAGTGTGAGTGCAAGAAACTAAAAAGAAAGTGTGAATATTATCATCCAATAATAATCACTAAAAGTGGGAGGAGGAGGGCAAGGAGGGTAATGACAAATTCCTCATTTTTTAAATATTGAAAAAATACACATCATCATATCTTTCTAAAAAAAAAAATCAAATCAATGGCTTTTTTATTATAAATATTAATAATTAAATTCATATATTTTTTTTTTTATTAATCTACAAATATTTTATAAAAACTATACTTATGTGTAGTTTTCCCTAAATATTTATACTCATATTAATATCTCTTCATACTCATTCATATTCCTCTTGTGAACTTCAATTCAGACGCATATCGATATTATGAACCGTCTAAATTATAGATCCTGCAATAAAAGTCATTCATTCAAGCTAAAAAAAATAATTTTATCTAACATTTATAAATACAAAAATAAATCACATTTTATTTTATAAAAGGTAAGATTTATTCTCATTGATTTATACTATTTTGTATACTTTTAATTTTGTTTTATTTATTTGAAATTATGAGTTTTTAAAAATAGTTTCATGACAAAAAAGATGATTTCCTTTTATTTTGAACAAGAGATAACCAACGTATCGGTGACGCTTGTTGGGACGGTCAACAAATCGTCTTTGGGCCTCCGCACGCTTGCTGGAACGTTCTTTTCTACTCTAACCTATTCACAACGAGTAATGCTAGAGATTTCAAAAAAATTTATTAAAATTTTTATTAAATATCTCATATGGTGTAAGACTCACATAATGTGAGTCCCATACGAGTCCCACAACATGTGAGATATTTGGTAAAGTTTTTGATAAAATTTTTAGAATTTCTAGCATTTTTTATTTACAATTGGTTAGTTGAGATTTAAAATTTCATATATTTGTTTAAAAAAATAGTTTGATAAAATAAATAATAAATACTTATCATTTTAAAAGATTTTTTTTTAATATTTATTTTCATCAAATTAATTTTTATTTAAATATAAATAAAAATAAATAACAAATTCTGACAACTCAACCAAATAAATTGTTTTCAGATTTGAGAAATTGTAGTTAACTAATTATGTTTTTATTTTCAAAATGGATATTCAAATATAAATTCTGAAAAAAATAAATTAGAAATTATTGATTGCTCTTAAACTAATATTTCACTTCACTATTAATTAACACTTTTACATAAAATTTCATTTCTTACATTTTTTTCT
Source organism: Camellia lanceoleosa (assembly GCA_025200525.1). Classification (NCBI taxonomy): domain Eukaryota; kingdom Viridiplantae; phylum Streptophyta; class Magnoliopsida; order Ericales; family Theaceae; genus Camellia; species Camellia lanceoleosa. Next base: position 181,988,090 of record CM045760.1, read on the forward strand.
CACTGTTAGAAACAAGTGATTAAATTCCATATGCATTTATTAATGAAAGTCTCATTATTTTATATCTAAAATTGAGAAAACAAGATAAATAATAAGATTGGGCATAACCTTACTTTCTTACATTCTTGAAAAATGATAGAACTTCTCTATTTAGACCAATACCTATCATTTGAAAACTTCATTTCATCCAAGACAGTTTTCAAACTTCATTTAAGCCATTCCATTTATGGATGTTCTTATACAGTCTTGTTAAGGTGTACAAAATTTTAAAATTTCTTTGACATCACCTTAATAATATTCATATTCATATATATAAATATTATTTATGTACAAGCACTAGAACCAAATACATACTCAATGGACATTGCCCATGGCCTATATAACCCAGAAAAGAGGAGTATAAGAAAAGAGAAGACAAATGAAAAGAGAAGGGAAAGACTACTTTTATCATTGAAGGGTTAAGAGAGAATCTACAGAAGCTACTCCCAAAAAAAGGAAAAAATACACAAAAATAAATTACAAACAAAAAAAAAGAAAAAGAAAAAAAAACATGTGTAAACTAGAATGATGATTAGGCGATTTGCATCTGTTGTGACCCATCAGAAGTTTCCAATGTCTGTTGCGGTCTGTTGTGATCCATCGGATGTTGGCAATGTCTGTTGCGATCCATCAGAAGTTGGCAGTGCCTGTTGTGATCCATCCGATGTTGGCAACGCCAGGGACTCATCATTTGCTAGGGATACACCGTCGCCTACAGAAAAATCCTTCCATTGCTGAGTCACTGTTTTGATATGGGTGTAAAACTGTACTCCTGCCTTGCCTGCAAATTCACAAAACCTTCAATTTCCGCAAAAATTCAGAAATATTACAGTTATCATATCCACTTGTAAACTGCTCTAAATAGCATGTTTTCTTGATTTACTATATTTTTACCAAAGAAATTGAGATCTCCTGCAAAAGATGCCTTGGAGCCAGTAAATGAGAAAAAGGGTAGCGGGGCTGCAACAGGGACATTTATACCGACCTGAGTCCAAAACAGTTCACGTTAGAGCTTCCTATAAAAAAAATTCGAATGAAAACTGATTGGTTATTTTCGTTTTCGTTTTTTGTGTTTTCAGAAAGGAAACAAAAAAAAGTTTGAAAACACCCATTGTTTTTACATCGTTTCACTTTTTGTGCCAAAACAATTTTGGAAAATTCAAAAACAACTTTTTGATGTTTACTATAAAGTGGGTTGTTTTTCAGAAAATTTTCCCCAAAACAGTTTTCAGAAATAGTTTGCTAAACAAGTTCTGTGTTTTCTGGAATCTCGGCTATGGGAAACTGGCAATTCCCCATTTTAATTTTAAATTAAACTTGCATTTTGATTTTTGGATGGAACCATCTTTCCAGATTCAGCTAATTAAACTAGCATCAAACGTCAACCTAGAGTAGTAAAAAAGGCAGTCCAAAAAGACCATCACGGACTTGCAGTAAGCAAACAAAACTCGAGAGCAGTTTGGGGTCTAAAGTACAATCAAAGCATCTGTTATTCGAGTTGTTGACCAGTCAAAGGGCATGCTAAAAAATGTCATGTTACCTGCCCCGCCTCAACCTCGGTCTGAAATTTCCTAGCAGCTGCACCAGATGTCGTAAATATAGAAGCTCCATTGCCATATCTGCCCCAGGAGAGCGGGTTAGCATCTAAAATAAAAATACAACGCTCCAAGAATTTCAAAATTTATAAAGATGTTCAAGGGAAGATAAAACCGGGACATACTTGTTTCTATTAACAATGTTTATGGCCTCCTCTAAGTTATTAGCCTGAAGGTAACAAGGGCAAGAAAACAATTATGTATTTAAATTTCCATAATAAGCAACAGCACCTGATTATCGAAGAGAATTGTAGGGATGATATACCAACCTCCATGCAAAGAAGCACCGGGCCATAAATTTCCTCCTGCGCAGACGAAGATCAAGTGTTGTCAAGGATCAAGTCCGTCCTTCCACCGGATATCACAAAATATCCTATGTCGATTTTGGAAACATAAAGATAAGATACCTTGTAACACTCCATGTCAATTCTGACGTCAGACAAGATGGTGGGACCAATAAAGTTGCCCAGTTCATATCTTGGAACCTATTTTTGTCATCCTTGAATAAATTAGTTAAAACTTAAAAGTATAGACCACCTTGGATAATTCAAAAATGAAAGCACAATCGGGAACAAGCTCCTTAAAATTCTTTCAAACAAATCATTACACCACCACAAAAGCCAATATACATGAGACTTGTTCGAGGACTGAAAATCATACCCTTCAGTAGTCTTGTTTCAGTTTCTTATGACTCACAATTTTTATGTCAAAGCAGCATCTATCTGTATCACTCTAGACATTGATCTACTCAGCCCACCAGATAGAAGGATGAGGGTTTCACACACTAACTAGGCCATTTCTAGTTGAAAGGATTTACAGGCCAGAGTTGGCAAACTGTTCCAAATTTTCTGTTTGAGACATGCTCAAGGAAAAGTACATTTTGGATAAGTATTCCCCAAAATGTTGGTTATCCCACTCCTGGTTCCTCAGTTTCAACGACCAACTTTGTTCCCAATTCTCCATTCCCATTATAGACACAAAAAATGATAAAAAATGGAAGAGGCGAGGGGAAGTGGGTTTTTATAGCCAAAATTAATAATAAAAACAAAAAATTTAAAGTTAACTGTTCCCCTCTTTATGAAATTTCAGGCTAGGGTGGGCCGGGCACATAGCCCATTTGAAAAACGCACTCAGGGTTGGGGCATCAGGAACAGGTACCAAATACCTAGGCCCATACCCTACCCAGGGGGTGTGAGCTAGGGAGGGGCCCAGACTTGGGCCCAACAATGGGCTGTGGCTGTTTCAACATCCTAGTTCCTCTATACCCTCAAACGACCTACGAATAGCTCATCACAAACTATTTACACCATCAATGCAAAAGAGCTGACCCAAGCCTTCTTTCTTCCCTTCCAACTCTCCTAAGGAAAATCAAATGCACCCCAAACAAAACTATGTGGTTGTTTCAACATCCCTAGTTCCTCTATGCCCCCAAAAGATCTATGACTCAGCTCATCACAAACAATTTACATCATCAATGCAAAAGAGCTAACCCAAGCCTTCTTTCTTCTCTTCCAACACTCCTACGGAAAATCCAATGCACCCCAAACAAAACTAAGCAAGTCCCAAACTCTCTGGCCACTAGGCAATGAATGAGAAGATTAACAGGTCTCTATCTTACTTGCACGCACACCAATTAACCAAAATGTGACAACTGTGAATCAAATCGTCAATAAGCAATAGCTACCCATGCATTGTTGACCCCAAAAAAAAAAAAATTCCACCTTAGACAGTATCTTTTTAACCTAATTCAGGAAAATTCTCAAGGGACAAAAAGCTTCAATAAATTTTCACAAATCACAGGTGCAATCTGATAAAATCCAAAAGTACAGGCATCAAAACAAGAAAATAACCACCTGGGCTGATAGCTGCACTGGTTGAGTTCCTAGTAAACCCTAGGTTGGGGGTCCAAGCACCATATCATGCTATGCTTTAAGTTCTTTAAACTAATCCCCGCCCAAATAAAACAAAAGAAAAATAACGTAGCCATGCATGTTCTATGTAAAGAAAATGGTACAATCAGATTTATCCTTAATCATGGCTTGAGAGTTAGCACATGGCCCTCATTTGTTAACAACATAAAAGCCTAGGTAGATTCATCAACAGGAATGGTGTAATGCTTCATATGCAAATCTGCTACCATCAGAAATAAAAAAGACGAAACAAGAAAGATACAAACAGATACCACAATGTTTCTTCCATCAAGTGCTAGTCTGGCACCACTATCAATACCATTCTGAATTAATCTGCATACATGCTCTTTTGCCTGTGGATACAGCAGAAAACCCAAGCAATATAAAAATTTAAGCAGAAACAAGAAGTGGTCAGGAGTGCTGCAGCTCATAGAGCCAAAAAACACACAGAACAGATTATTTTTTTAATCATGAACATTACAAAAAGTATCAAGATCATAATTGTTAGAAGTAGATGCATTTAATTTTATCATCTTCTCAACATTGATAATGTGGATATATGATTAAAACATTTAACAAAAATGCTAGAGACCCCAAAAATTCTACCAAAAGTTTTACCAAATGTCTCACATGGGTGTGGGACCCACATTGTGTGGATCCCACACCCATGCGAGACATTTAGTAAAAACGTTGGTAAAATTTTTGGGGTCTTTAGCATTAATCAACATTTAAACTATGTATCAACCTGTTTGCTAATCACAGGACCAAGGTCTGCATCTGGTTCAGTTCCAGCATTTACTTTAAGTGATTTAGCACGCTCCACTAGTTTATCCTCCCTGAAAAGGAAATAACAGAGCTCCGGGTTATTCTGATGCATCTCATTTCCAGCATGAAACTGAAATTAAGTACTCCCATCATCCTTATCAGGTTTCTATTCAGAAAACTAGATACTTCAACCAATAGCATATGTGATATTGCAAGAAGTGAATTTGCACACAAATCAATTTCAACTTTTACAGTTAAATAGAGTTCAGTACTTTAGGCAAATTAATCTTAATGGGAAGAGACTGAAGAACATAAAAAGGAAACAGAGGATATGATTGAAGGAAGGGAAGAGACTAATCCTTGATAAAAAAAAAAAAAGGAGTCGGATAGCCAAGCATGTGAAAGTGAAACAGAATACCATGAATTTGAGCTTCCGACAAAAATAACTGCGCTGATTGCCATGCACCTCTGTCCTGCAGCACCAAAACCAGCGGCAACTAATGCATTTAAGGTAGCATCCATGTTTGCATCGGGCAGGACAATTGCAGGATTTTTGGCTCCCATATTGGACTGAAGAGAATAGTCAGCCAACCGAATCATGACAACTTCAACAATTATGAGCATGGAAGGTTAAAATATTTGCTCGTAAGTCAAAAGAGAAATGCATGTTTGTTCCCAGGATAAGATAATCTGCTACTACCTGAACACGTTTACCACTAGCTGATGCTCTAGCATCTAAATACCTGCCGGCCTTGAAACAAAATAAAAAAACAAGGATATAATTAACAAAAAGTATGTGACATCAATTTAATAATTTTTTATTTGCCCTAGACAAAGTCAAGTATCAATGACAAACTCCACTTATTGACGGCACAAAAATGCTGAGTATACCCACAAATATTTGAACTGAACATTTCAATTTTAGTGAAAATGACTATAAGATGCCTACTATATCTTAATGACAAATAAAAAAAAGAATAAAAAAAAAAAAAAAAAAAACCAAGTCAAACACTCTCATTTTGACATATAAGCATGAGAAATGATTGTCTCGCGAAAAGAAGAAAACAACTTGATTAAGCATCAGTGTACTTCTCAACATTAGAATCCATTCCAAGCATATATGAGTCGCTGTTAGGGGTAAAAGATGGCTAAAGAATTAAGAAACACACACAGGCACTCTGTCTTTCTAAAAGTCCCACTGACTTTCTCTCTCTCTAGTTTCCAATTAATGAACAACTCAGACAACTATTTGACAATATTAATGCTTTTACGTTATTTTGTCGCTCCATTTCTCTTTGAAACAACAAAATTATCAGTTTACTTATCTCTCAAAATTATTGCTTCTAAGTGTAATTAAATGGAAATTTGCAAAGACAACAAAATTTACAACTGTACAACAAAATTATCAGTTTACTTATCTCTCAAAATTATTGCTTCTAAGTGTAATTAAGTGGAAATTTGCAAAGACAACAAAATTTACAAAAGGACAAGTCACAGTTAGGATTTTTTATTTTCTTTTTCCGATAAATAAACAGTAACAGTTAGAATTACTAATAGCCAATACCTTGATCCCTTTACATACTATTCGTACCTTCTCACTGCAATCTCTACCAATGAACTGTCCCAATCATAACTGCTCAATAAAAGCTCCGACAAGACCATCTCCAACTACTTTCAAAATCATGACTTACCACTGCATTCATCCAGACTCATTTCTTTCTTTCCATCCACAAGTGGATTTTGATAGATTCGTGGAATCTACAAGCACATTTTAATCAGAAGAATTTTCTTTTGGCAGTGATGATTTGTTGGTGGCAGTAATGAAAATCAGATGGTGGTCCTAAGAATTGATTAGAAATTCTTTCATGGTAATAATGAGATTACACCAATTCATGCTTTACTACTTCACCTTTTTTGAGGTGTGCAATTCTTTTATAGAAAAGGTATTAAGTTGAATTCTTTGTTTGATTGTCCATTACATTTTGATGAGTTTTTATAACTTCTTTAAAAATTTGCTTGTCTTTTTTCTTTATGGGTTATAGTTTTTTAGTTATGGAATTTGTGCATTCTTATTACACAGTTCTTATTATTTTCTTCGCTTTTTGATGTGCTTTTCACATTTCCACTTCAGGTCATCAATTCTTCATTACTAATCTGGAATTTATATAAAATAAAACTAAAACTAGGAATCAGATAGAAAAGGAAAAGAGAATAACAATCAATCAATTTGGAGTCAAGGCTCACAATTGGCAGCTGCAACACCTGTGTCAGATAATCGTTAAACTTTTATTTTCTTTCCCCTTTCATTTCACTTTCAATAGAGCAGCATTCATTCATTTGCTGATGGATTCAGTTAATGCAGATTTACCAGTTTTTGCAGATTTGCAGAAACACATTGTAGAAAATTCATAAGCATATCATTACATAGAGCATTCTATAGTAACTAAATAGGAATTGAACACCAAGGAAAACAACTCACTGTATCGGAACCAACAAATGATATAGCTTTAATATCGTCATCATCACAGATAGCATTCATGATCTCCTGCCCAAAGTTGAAGAAAATAAATGCAAAATGAGACATCAACACATCAAATTACTAGTTTATGGCAACTGATAAATCAGTAGGAAAATATGCAATAAAATGACAAATTTTCTTAAATAAAAGAAAAGGTAAATAGAGAGTACAATGGAGGCTGAGAAGTCAAGTAAATGAAAAAAGAAAAAAAAAAAAAACAAAATCACATAAATAAAAGAACAAATAACACAGGCCCATATGCTTCTGATGTACTTCATGTCCATCTTTCCATTCCCAACCTCCACAAGAAAAAGAAACACTTCAAAGGGATTGCTTCTCCTTTCTTCCTTTCTTTCAAAGGGACATGTTCAACTATGGCTTCGTTGATTAAGGCATGCACTGTGCACCGGTAATTATATATATAGCACATATATACATGTTACATAAAAGCACCGCAATCGACATAAATGGTGGTAGTAATGATTCAGTGAGAGAGAAAGAGAGGGGTGAGAGAGAGAAGAGGCATGGTGGGGGTGGGGCTTGGGGTTTGGCTGCAGGGGCTATGGTGGAGAGGAGTTGTGGTAGTTGGGGGGGGGGGGGGAGGGGAGAGAGACTTCAAATAGAGTTGATGAAGGGTTGAGGAGGAAGGATAAAAGACCTCGGGGTGTGAAGGGGAAGACATAAAATTTTATATTTTTTTATTATTTTTGGGTATGATTGGTATTTTTGTCATTTTACATTCCCAAGTAACACTGTTCACAAACATGGGGGTGATTGTAATATCTAGAACCACAAGGAAAAATCTATATTTTTCATAAACATAAGTAGTTTATTTGTAATTTACCATTAAAAAAAAAATATTGGCACGGTTGGGAGGAATTCTCCAAGCACATTATGTAATTTTAATTTGGGCATTTAGTTAGATTTTGGATCAATATTGGTCTGCTAATCGCCCCTTGAAGGAAGCACTTCCAGACTTATTCAGGACTGCAGTTTCCAAAAGCATTTGCAGTAGATACTTCCATCCTCACTGGAGGATGGGGGTGTTAGTCTGGAAGCTTTGCTTTTGTTGAGAGTTGCAAGTCCGGTTGAGGCAGTAGAGGAGTTCTATGCCATGCTTTATGGCTTTCCTAGAGTTGGAAAAGATTCACTGGGATTTACTACACCTATCACTATCTGGGACGCAGTGTGCGCATTATATAAGGGTTGGATAGTTGGAGGAGGTGTAGAGCACACTTAATTATTGTGCACCTATCATTATTTTATGTACACTGCATGTCCACATGCATGCATAGTGTACCCTTTGCCCGCTTTAGTGCAACTTTCAATTATCAGGAAAGGAAAATAGAAACTTTTTTTTTTTTGATAACCAGGTGTTTGGGCCACCTTATACGCACTTTGACTAATCCCAGTAGACCAATCCCACCGCCCACTTGCAGGGGTCTCATTTAAAGCTAGATCTCTGTATGGACTGGCCCCAAGGAGTTTATTGCAGCTAGTGAGTATTGAACCTAAGACCTAGAGGGAGTACACTCCCAGGCCCCAAGTTGTGCCCACTAGGCCAGCCCCTTGAGGTTAGGGAAATAGAAGTTAAGATCAATATGATATAGCAAACTAACCCATAGGATGGTTCGAGGCTGCTTAGAGTGCACATAGATGCAGCATGCCATGGTGCATTCATCTAGTTACAGGAAGCTGAGAATGCATGTATATATATTATTTTGCATCTATCATTATTTTTTGTATACATCTTGTTTACATGCCACCCTCGTTTGGCACTCCTTCATGCATCATTTTTTTTTATCTATCAGGAGTCCAACAAAAAAATAATGAAGGTCAATAAAATATTGCACATTAACTCTTGAGAGTGTCAAGGGATTGCACTCAATGAGATAATGCCTATCACAAGTAATTCAGAACTTACATTGGTGCCATGAACAATGCTTAAGACACCATTGGGCAACCCAGCCTCCACTGCTAACTCTGCAAGTATAATAGAAGCTCCTGAAACAACAACAAATAAATGTCTTATGAATGTGTACTAACAAAACAATCAAATAAAATATGATATTATATATATATATATATTTTGAGCAAGGTTTTAAAAAGCGGTTTACGTAACGGTTATGGTGGTTACCACCACCCGTTACGACCGCTTTTGCAGTGTGATTGAGATTCACAGGTGTGTCGGCCATAGCGGCTGCCGTAGCGATTGTAACGGTGCTGTAACAACCGTAACGGCCTGTTACGCATTGTTACGTAATGGTTCCGAACTCTTCTTTCGAAAAAATACACACAAAAAAAAACTGAAAATGGGGAAGAGGGATCGAGAGAGCAGAGGGAAGATGGAGGAGCAAGAGAGAGAGAGAGAGAGAAGATGATACACATGTTATTAATTTGTTGAAACTGTAAGACCTATGCTATTTTATTCAGTTGCTATCACTCAACCATTTTGTTTGTGTGTGTCTATCTATATATTGTTTGAAAACAATAATAATAATAATAATAATAATAATAATAATAAGTGTGGTTATTATCTATTTGGCTTGATTAAAATATATATATATTTAAGCTCTTATTTATTCTTACTTTTGTCATTGTTTATCTTATATATAACAGTTAGTGATTGATTTTTTGTATAATATAAAGTCATTAATTATTAAAATAAAATGTAAAAAACTCAGTGTATAGTGATTTAAAAATATGAAATATAGTGGATCATACTTAAAAATTTACAAAAATTGATCAATATTTATTTTAAAACCCAATAAATATAATCATGGAAAAAAAAATATGTGTATCGGTAAGTTTTTTTCAAATTGTGCGAAAAATAAAAAAATTCACGGTTCCGGTTATCGCAACCGTTACGCTATGGCCTTTACACCCCACAACCGCAACCACGCCACCGCCACCGTTACGGCGACCACAACCGCTTTTCAGAACTTTGATTTCGAGAGAAGCCATGTAGAATAATGAGAATGCATAACCAACAACCAATAACCAGCTTATGAATATAATGAGGAAAGATTGCAAGCAAATCAAACAATTAAGGATTTTCAAGGCAACAAGCTAATGTTCACAGAACCTCTTGTAAGATAGCCATTCACAGTTTTTCTCTCAAAACCCATCCATTGTGAGGCTGTGATGAATGTATCAAAAATAAATTTCAAAAAATTGAGAACAGAGTGATGGAAAAGCTTTCTAGAGAATTAATTATAATTCTTTAGAGAGGTGACATTTTTCTTTTTATTTATAAGAAACAGTCATTCAAGGAAAAAGGGGGAAACCAAAATCACATTCTCAAGCTTCCAAATCCTAGGAAAAGGAAGCAAAATTCCTAAAGCTCCAAAGCAATAGGTATTTTGTTTGGTGAAGTGCTAAAAAAGCTGGCTTTTCTACTTATTACGAAGAGACATGCAAAAAAATAGAGAGGTAGTGTGACCAAAATAAGCCAATAAGCTGGCTTTTTTTGCACTTCCCAAAAGAGAAAAAAAGCCTTAACATTGCAATAAGCATTTCCCTTCAACAAAAATCCAATTTGTTTTCATTTGAATTCCCAAAGAAAAAGCAACTGCACCGCCTTACTTCCCAAATCAAATGCACCAATTTAAAGCGAAGTCAAAAGCTGTTTGAGGCAATGATCAACAAGTCAAAAAGAAAGAAAAAATTGAAGATAGAATCCAAATATCCCACTTCACTTGGCGATGAACAAAAGGAATTTATTCACTGACTCAACAGTGTACTACATAATGTGTATGTTTAGATTTGATACCACTGCTAGTGCCACAAAACTCTTCTAAGTAGATATGTCTATCCTAAGAAACAGATTGATCCACACAAGATGGAGAATATTTTTACGCAATGCACACTTCAATTCTACTGCTAATTCATTTTCTCAAAGGCTAGAAAATCAATATATTTTCCTAAATTCACACTTAAACAATCATTTTTCCTAAATTCATTATTGCACAGAAATAGAAAATCAATATAGTTTTTCACTGGTCAAGAATAAAAATCAACAGTCATTTTCCAACAGTGAAAATTAAAGGAGAGAGAGGGGAAGTCTATTGAAGCTCGCAGACTCCATTACTAAGGCTTACATATCTGCTCGTTTTTTTTATTGTTACTTGACAAACTCTCGACTCTCGATTATGCTTGCATCATGAGAGTTTGAAAGGGGGTTGAACTTGTATTTTTAGGTCTGGTTATTTCATCTTTAGCATGGGGGTAATTTTGTACTTTTAGATTCATGGGATTCTTTCTATTTAATTAAAGTAAATTATCATTAGTAAGTGAATTAAGGTATCTGTCATAGAATAGAAAAGTAAAATCAGCTTCCAGGTTGCTGAAAATAGTACTTATCAGAAAAAGGTTGTTGAAAGAGTGTCTACTGAAACACAAAATCCCAATAATTTGAAGGAGACTAATGCACATATAAAAATTATGGACCAGTGACAAGCTAATCAGATGAATAGAGACATTAAATAGCTACCAACAGTCTGACACCAAAAAAAAGTTAAGCATGTTAAAAAACTAATGAATGTTGACCTTAGAAAATTTTCATGCTTAAGAGCTTCTTCATACATGCATCACTGGTGCTTTAGACGTCATTCCTACCAAGATGAATGAATAAATTGTCCAAATTTAAATTCATGTCATATAAGGCAAAACATTTCACTAAAAAAGAAAAGAACATAAAAGTAAAAATCTAGGGCAAAACCAGCTAGGATTCCACAAATCATAAAACTGGGAGGGAATGCTCCAGGAGTTCATGGAGAAAAATAATAGCAAGAGATAACAATCACCTGGATCTTTCTCAGAAGGCTTTAGAATAAATGTATTGCCACATGTAACTGCAATGGGAAACATCTGCAAAAATTGACACAAAATATGGAATTACTATTATCTCGAGTCGGGGTAATGAAATCCACTAAGCATCCCAAAACCACAAAATTTGCATTTAGTATCTAACAAAACCACAGCACAGACATGACCATGCAGTGCGCACTTAGTGGTATGAACACAAAGAAATGCGTATAATTTCAGTAAGCACAAAGAAGAAATATCCAGATAGAAACACCGAAACATGCAAGGCATGAAGAGAAATAGAAAAAAACACAAGTGTCTTACCCATAATGGAATCATTGCTGGGAAGTTGAAAGGACAAATCCCAGCACAAACACCAAGTGGCTCTCTAATGCTGTAAGTGTCAATTCCATTCGGTACATTTGAGGCAAACTCCCCCATTTGCAGACTTGCCGTTCCACAAGCATGCTCCACAACCTCTACAAGAGCAAGGCAAAATTTTAATGAACATAACCAACCAAGCACAAAACCTTAGATATTTTTTAGAGAAAGAAGGCAGAAAAGACACCAACCTAGCCCACGTAAAACTTCACTGTATGCATCCTTCAATGTTTTACCCTGCTCAGTAGTAATATTCAACGCAAGCTTGTCCTAGGACATAATTACAATTACGAATTATCATTAACGAAATGTGATAAGTTTGATAAGATTCACATCACTGACATCCCAATGCACTTACAATGTCTCTCCGGATAAGGTCTTGGAGCTTGAACATGATACGTTGACGGGTGGTAACTGGTGTGTTTCGCCATGATGGAAAAGCCCTTTTTGCAGCAAATACTGCAGCTCTGAATTCTTCAGGTGAGGTTAAAGGAACTTGAGAGACAACTTGTTGCGTTGCCTATTAATGATTAAAAAAAATTCATTTACCCATTACTAACTTAGTCGACAGAAGAAAGCAAGAAAGAAAGGAAGAAAACAGAAAGTAATTGGACATTTTCTGTACTTACAGGATTTATTACGTCAATGGATGCCAATGATTGCGAATCAACAAATCTACCGCCAATGAGATTGGGAACCCTCTGCTAGATATAATCAATGAGGTTTAATCTAGTATAACTTCTAAATATATAACCTCACAAGGAGAGGAGGGTGGAGTAAAGAAGCATAAAGGCTAATACATGATGATCTATTACTGTATATGTACACATGTAACATTGCCCCCTCACTAGTCAAGAACAGGCATTAAGTTGAGATCATCTAAGTCACATCTAAGCTTACCAGAGGGTAGCGCTGCCTCCAAGATGGCTCACTAGTTGACGGGAGATGTAAGTTTCCCACAACAGATGCTTGAGGTCTCAATGTCTTGAATCTCTTCACTGAAACACAAAAATACCAGTCTTTTGTGAGAAAAAAAGAGAAAGCCTTCAAGAACTGCCTAATTTACATCAGGCATACTTGGGGAAGGACAGAAGGGATAGTTTGTCAATTTCATAACACTGAACATCTTGAAGCAAAATAGAAACATTCACCAATTGTTTATGCCCTTTAGCAGAACCATTACAATCTCTCTCAGTTCACTTCACTTACAGACTTTAAAAACTTATAAAAAATAATAATTGAAATATCATAGCTCTCACTATGCTAATCTTATATTAACCATTGCCTGCGACATCATCTTCCAAAAGAGCATGTTTTCTTGAGAACAAACAGTTGAAAGTTTCACTAGATTGGACCAACACCTAAAACATTCAAAAACAGATTATAAAAGAGAACAGATCCCACAATAATGAGCATCAATCCATAAAATATTACTTATCACCACCTTTATCTGCATAAGCAATCAACAATGTGATATCAAAGGACACACCAATCATGAACAAAAAAAATGCAGTGCAGAATCCAATTTAAGCCTTGATGGAAAGTATTCTGACTTGTCAAGTAGGCATAGCAATCAATCATAAGACAATAGCACTGTAAAGGTACTATCCTACTTCTTAATAAGGGAATAAATACGACTAACAATTACAAAGCACGTCAGTGAAAGCGGGGAAGGGGAGAAGGAGGTGAAAAGAGTAATCAAGGATTGTAGCACACTGTTCATATAAAAATAGATTCAGAGCAGTCAAATGATGAAAAGAAAAAATAAAGAAGCTTGACATGAAGTAGTACATATCTTGTGACCATGTATAAATGATGAAAAGTGAAGAAATAAAGATAGATAGACAGCCAGACAGAAATGAACAAAAGAAAGTGTGTCCAACTGTAAGTTGGTAGAGGGGGGCTTGACCTGCAAGGTTTCCATGTCGGAGCTTAGCCTTGACATTGTAAACATGCTTTGGCGTAGATAAAAGCTCTGGATTGCTTTGTCTCAACCTCTTTAGAATTTGGCGTGGTTTTAAACCAGCTTCTGTCATCTCTTTAATTAAAAGCACTTCTGTCTCTGTGAAGCGACGAGCAGAAGGATGCTCTGAAATGTCCTTCAATGGTTCATGGTTGTGTGAACCATTTTTAATGGTGAGCACCCACAAGCCATCATCCTTTTTACCCACACATTCAAATGGACAATTTGTAAGCCGAGAACCTGTTTTTCTTTTGCGAGAATGTTCACCAGATGCCTCATCAATAGGTTTTCGTCTATTACGATAAACACCTCCTCTGTCACAGCCAAGGATTACCACTCTGTCCTTCTTAGATTGCTTGATAGTTACAACATATCCCTGGGATATGGCAAACTCCCCAACATGTTGGATAAGTTCTTCTCGATCTAAAAAACTTCCAGGTGGAGGTGGAAGCATCTGTAGGGTTTCAGATAACCCTGCGTAATCTTGCATGTCCATCAACAATAAAGAAAGTAAAAAACCTGCATCAAAGATGGAATTTCTTGCTGAGAAGAGGGGAAGCAAGTTGGACATCTTCATTTTCAAAGTTAAGTTACAGCAAAGACATAAGATTCAAATTTATTGAACTTATCCAACTGATTGGTTAGTGAAACCCTATTCCAATCAATTCTGCTAAATAGACTGGCTAGTTCTCTGGATTCTGCAAAGCTTTACTTGTCCATTTTAATATTCTGCCAATAGCAAAGCCGTGGAGAGTAAAAAGAGTCTCAGAGACCAACACCCAAGTAAAAATATTTGAAGACACTAAGGGCCGTACCAAAATGTTGTATCTCTGTGGTGGTGTAATTGCTGGTATGGCATAAAAAGGGAGAGGTCAGATGAGGGTTCAACTTTTATAGTTGTCCAACAGCAAAACAAGGGTCACCATGTGTGTGGACTAAGGGACTCATAATTTAAAATCCACTAAATCTCATATTTGCCCTTCATTTCATATATTTAAGTTGTTAAGGAACGCTTAGAATTATCAAATTATTTTAGAGTCATCAACACCGCTTCATTAAAAAAAGAAAAAAGGAGCACCTAAATGGTGTTCTCCCTTCATATAATCTCGAAGCCATACAATATTTGATTCTCTCAACAAAGTTGTAAAGAATCTAATGATTTATGACTTTTTTTAACAACTTCTGAATGGAAAATATGAGGTTTAATTACTGATCATTTCACCATTATTAGATATACACAGATACCCATGTTCCACAATTCTTTCCCTTACAATTCAAAAAGCTGCTTCAGGCTAACCGTCTCTCAATAACCATACAGACTCTCTCTTGATAACCAAAAGAAATAGAGGGATGTACCTAACTTCAAAGTGAAAAAAATCCCAAAAGATAAGGCCTTGGTCATGGCATATGGCACTTGTCTAGTAACAATCAAGTGATCAATTCTCATTTCTCACAAGTCACACCAGCCACTACTACACCCAACGCAATGATAATATATACAAAGATCAAACAAAGGGAGAATCTTGGGTCAACATAAACATTAAAACCCTTTCATTCCATTTCTTATGTAATTTTTGAATCATTAATTATAATTTTATACTATTCATTCTTATTTTCTTCGGTAATGATAGAAATCTCAATTCTATGTTGTATAGGATGATAGGACAATTATTATAGAAGGAAAAGTATGACAGGTGTGTTAAGTCTATATTTGCTATATTACATTTCTTTATTTTTCTCTCTTTTCGATTCAAATCTGACCATTTCTTTCTTAGTAATTTCCACATTATTGTTAGGCTAAGATATCATTAATCTTTTGCAACTTGAAAGTAATATTATATATATCATATAAGAAGATAGATGAGAAGTAGAGGATCAAGATTCTAATACAAAATGATAATCACTAAGAAGTGGTAGATAACTTAACAGAAAAATGATTACATACAATAGGGAACATGACCATTGTAGCAACCCGACCCTCTCTTATGCTTTAATTTTCTCATTATATATGTGATTATATGTGTGTTTATGTGCTTGATGTGAATGGCATGTTTAATGTGTGAATTACATGTTTATGGAATTGTATCTGTCGGTTATGAAAAAATCTGTTGAAATCATGACCTTTGGACTAAAAATTGATAGCCTTAAAGGCGCGATAACCAAAATTTGACTTTACAGTTAGGATTAGCATGGTTTTTAGGACTAGCATGATTTTTAGGACATAATATGAAATTTTGTAAAAATTTGATTCATAATGAATTAAATTGATTTATTGGGCTCAATGCTTAGTTAAGCTTGAACTTAGAATTAGTGAGCTAAGCTTTCTTGGATATTAGTCTTTCCCCTGCACCAAGGCACAGAAAGTACAACTTGCCGCTTTTACTCTTGAAGACGAAGCACAGAAATGGTGGATGCTCAAGGGTTGACTTGGACTCGATTTTTGGACTTTTGCTATGATATGTATTTTCCACAGTGTATGCAAGATAAGAAAGTGACATAATTTGAGACTTTGAGGCAAGGGAACAAAACGGTGGCAGAGTATGCAGCACAATTTTCAGAGTTAGTCCATTTCGCACCACACATGGTGGATACGGACTACAAGAAAGCAAGAAAGTTCGAAGAAGGACTCCGGAACGCTATTTTGGATCGAATTAATGTGTTAAAATTGCCTACCTATGTCGATGTGTTAGAAAGGGCGATAATGGCTGAAGGTAATATAGCTGTTCAAAATCAAATCTCTGAGTGGTGGGGGAAGAGACAAAATGCGCAAGCACCAAGGGGACCAGTGGCATCTCAGAACAAGAAACCGAACTTGGGAACCTCTAGTACTTCAGCTTCTACTTGTGAATCAGCACCAGCTTGTCCAGATTGTAGGAAGAGGCACCACGGGACTTGTTATCGGGTAACCGGGGCTTGTTTCAAGTGTGGAAAGACGAACATTTAGCAAGGGATTGCCCTCAGAGAGACCGACAAAACGGGAATAAAGCCACTACTAGTTCAGCCGGCTCAACTCCAGCTCGAACTACAAAGACCACTGCAAAACCCACCAATACTAGAGACAATGCTAGACGGGAAGAGTATTTGCTCTCATTCGTGGTGATGTTCAGAATACTGAGACTGTGGTGTCAGGTACCTTCTCTATCGATGGTCACTCCGCTCATGTATTATTTGATTCGGATTCTACCCATTCTTTTGTGTCGGAAACCTTTACTAGTAATTTGAATAGACCTAAGGAATCGTGGCATCATAGTAATTTTGGATGGTTATCCCTTTGTACATAATTAGATGACTTGGACTTATTTGTATATGACTTGGACTTATGTGTATATGGATCATGTATGTGAATATTCTAAATAGCGCATGATGTTTTAAGAATCCTGGCATATAAGCACTGCTCAATGAACATTCAGATTTTTTACTTGCTTTTGCTTTAGGCCCCGTTAGTGACTAAAATGTTTTTGGATAATTTTGTTTTGAGGCCTACGAACAGGCCGGTCATAGCTTAAACTTTTAAGGGCAGGTTTGGGTCGTGACAACCATTGTATGTGTCATATTTAAAAGTTCATAAACCCTGGCATGTCCATTCAGACCAATTATCCTTATTATTTTACACGTTTTTAATTATATTAAAACAAAAAAAAAAAAAAGACTTTTCAGTAACAAAATTGCTCAAAACAGTATAATGACCAATTAGGTCCAGGAAAGTCAACCCGAACCCATCCCGTTTGTAAACAGGTGCAATACACCAAGCCAAACCCGAATATCAAACTTTTTATTACAAATTTACAATGACACATTATCACAAGGTCTATTATTGAATTCCATATCATTAAATTAACTTTGAAGAATTTTACTTTGGTCTCGCACTTTTTCCTTTTTTCTTTTTTTAACTGAAATAATTTCAACTGAGACTGCTTTCTAAATATCACCGTGCTAGTTTCTTAAACTATATGATCCGCTTCTACAAAACTTGAACCATTCAGTGGAGCAGGGCATAACAAGAACAAGAAACATTGTAACTGGAAGAAAAAAAGGAAAATTTTTTGGTTACAAAAGAACTCAATACTTTATGTTGGGTTTATAGAAAGACAACATGACAAGTGTCATTGTTCAAAGGCCACCAAATAATCACAAAAAACAAAAAAAATCATGTTCCTGTAAGACATTTTTACACAAAAAATTATCTACGCTCCATTTGTTTTGACATAAAATGTTTTTGTTAAAAATATTTTACTCATTTTCCATTGTTTGATTGAACAAAAAGCAAGTAAACATTTTTTAAAGAAAATATTTTTGCAGCATTTTTTCAAAAAATGACTTACCTTTAAAAATTCCATAAGTCAATTTTTACAAAATTGAAACTCACTCACTACATTTTCAACACATTTAGCTTTTTCAAATAAATATTAATCAAAATGACACCATTTAATCAAAATTTCTCTTTTAGGCAATAAAATGTTTTTATCAAGTGTCAACCAAACCAAATGCCAAAAAACAAAAACAAAAACATTTTTTCTGTGTAAAATTAATTTACAAGAAAAATATTTTTTTGTGTAATTTCACGTCAAAACAAAAGGAGCCCTACTGTAACACATTTTACATCAAAACAAGTAAAATATTAGTCTATGAACCTGTTTGTTCAAAACTTTCTCGTCCAAAACATCCACATTACAGACAAAAATGCTCCAAGTATAAACTTAATTACAAAAAAACTCCATAATTGAACACGTTAAGCCACAATTGCTATTGAACCTGGACATCACGATTATAATTTTTATGTAATGACAACTTTTTTTAGTCAAATTAGACCCAAAAAAATTACTAATTTCTCAATTTTGACGATACTACGAAAAAGATGCTTCAATAAAACGATCAAACAGACAATCTGAGACTAACACATTCAAATTCTCGATACAGTCTACATGTATAGAGAGAGAGAGAGAGAGAGAGAGAGAGAAATACCTGGAGAGGGGAGAATGATTCGTTGGGGAAAAGACAAGCAAATTGAAATCGATTGACGATCAGAAGAACTTCGAGTCCGCCATCGAAACAAATCAGCCAAAAAAATTTAGCCCTAGGGGCCAAGGCCACTGTGTTTCTTCGTATCGTATCAATGGCTGGCTATATTAAAGCAATACGGTTCATGTACTGGACCGGACCGGTCTCAGTTTCGATTTGTGGGAAAAACTCGGCCATTGGAACGGTTTAACAGCCAAAAAAAGGACCGCTTCATGGTTAGAGGAGTTTGATACCGGTTTAGCATATGTTGCTGACATGGTCCGTTGGCCCACTCAGTTCAATTCTGTTTTTAAAAATTTTGAGAATGCTGTTTTAGTTTATAGGATTGGATTACATCAATAATTTCGGTCTGAAATATTAATGAATTGGATTTGGAATTTGTATTTATACATTCAGTTTGGCTCGGACTCACTTGCTATTAAATTAATTAATTATTTTTTTTATTTATAATACATTAATATTTTGTTTTTTTTATCTAGGTTTTATCTTTGCTAATTTTATTAAAACTCACATTTGTAGTGATATTTGGTTGAATTTATTAAAGAAATCTTCATTTTATATATAAATTTTTTATATCTATAACGATATCAGTATATATATTTAAAATATATAATATGTGATTGAATTTAATTATAAAATGTTTTAATTTTTTTAACATATAGTCTGATTAGTGGACTTAAAATTTATAATTATTTTGTGGACTGGACTTGAATAGATATAAAGGCCAGATGTTAGGATCGGGCTAGGGCGAACTTATCGAAACACAAAATCTCTTATTATATAATCTCATCCCAGTCCGATCTGATATTTGTCCACCCCTAGTACCACCTACAACGTAGTTCTTACAAGAATTTTTTTATATTTAATATTGTCAAGGTAATTTATAAATAGTGTTGCTATTAGCACCTCATAAATTATTTTGGACCATCTAAATTTTAACCTTTTTTTATTACAACAATAACCTTAAATAAAATTACTAAAAAAGATATCATTAACTTTGGGACACCTCATATCACAATTAAATCTACACACCTATTACATTATTAATTAGGGTTTATGAGAGCACCCACCTCCATCACTACTCATTCATCTTTCCCAAATCCCACCTTCAAAACCAACCCATCCTCAAAATTGTGAAAACCTTTTGGCAGTAATATTCCGGCAATAACAGTGGCAACCATTTGACTACTTACACTTCTCCAGCAATGGCAATATTTCAGCAGTAACAATAGCAACCCTTTGACAGAATAAAGGTCTGAACATTATTTATTTGTTCGGGATGGTGTTCTCGAACAAATAAGTAATGTTTGAGAATGCAGGTCCGAACATGAAAAATTCTTAATACATTGAATAGTCAAAATTGTTAACGCTTACAGAAGTTTTCATTTTTTTCAAGTTCGGGAATACAGATCCAAACATTACTTATTTGTTCGGGAAAGCTTTTATGAACAAATAAGTAATGTTCGGGAATGCATGTCTGAATATGAAAATTTCTTAACACATTGAACGGTCAAAATTGTTAACGCTTACAGAAGTTTTCATTTTTTTAAGTTTAAAAATACATGTCCGAACATTACTTATTTGTTCGGGAAGGCATTCCTGAACAAATAAGTAATGTTCAGGAATGTAGGCCTGAACATAAAAATTTCTTAACATATTGAATGGTCAAAATTTTTAACACTTGCATAAGTTATCGGAAGTAGCCCAAATCTATTAACAGGTTCAAAAGTTATTCCTTCATCACGCAACTTTGATAATATTGCTGCGTAATTCTCTATTGAACTCACAATTTTATAATATCTATTGTCACGACCCAAACTCGCCCCTATAGGTTTAGCATCGTAACCGACCAGTAATCCTTAGATTACCGAAGGCCTCTGAACAGATTAGCAAAATTAAGGGGCTAGCGGAAGCAAACACATAATTAAAATTGTCCAATGAGCTGTGCTGACTTATATAAACAGAATATTTAAAACTTTATATAAGTATGCAATAGTCATTCATACATTATACCCACACACTTTGAAGTATCTTAAGTATAGCCAACAGAATTAAATCAAGTCATATATATACACAGAACCAACAGAACTTGAACACATGACACTGCGAGAACCTTCACATGAGGCACAATGGTTGGCTGACAACAGAACACAAGTCCAAACAAAAAGCCTTCAGGCTCGGGCTCCAGAATGCTCACCTATACACATATATATACACACAATGAATTAAAGCCAAGTGAATAACATTACGGTAAAGGAGTTAGTGAACGAAATCTGAATATATCACAAGCGTAAAACAGATCATAGCGTAAGCATTCTCATATCAGAACATAATAATGGTACATCCCATAGAACACATCACATAACGTCTTTCGACTAGAGTAATTGGTTCCGGATACCGATTAAACACATATCACCACAATGAAGTGGTTAACGAGATTTCGTAATCACATGTATGTCATGGACTCGCATTAACATGCCGACTCCCATGACTTGAGACTATCTATGGATGCCATAATAGATTTCAAATATGGAATATTCGTTCATGAAAACAGATATCATTTCAGAAATCAGAACTTATCATATTTCATTTGGAACGTAATTCATATGAATGTATCTTTACAATAACGTTACTCACAGTGGTTTCCTGCAATGGTCAGTCAACTCTCGAGTCTTGACCTACAACCATAAAATACATAACACAAGCATGTCTTATCATTACACATTCAAGTGGCCATTAAGGCTTAACTTTCATTACGTTGGTTTTTATTCTTTCTTATCACATTGCCTAAAACACACACACTGCAGTCTCGGAACTTAGTACATTCTTTTCTTAGTGTGTTTCTAATCCATACCTCATTACTATGGCTTAATTAAGGCTTAGGAATGCCTAAGATGCAATGAGAATGCCAAAATATGCCTTGGAACACTTAGGCAAAATTTCTGAAAATAAGGTCTACCCTCGAGCGTAGATTTCCTCGCTCGAACGGACATGTAAAATGTGAATGGTCGCTCGAGCGCACATTCCTTCGCTCAAGCGATCTGTAAAAGGCATGAAACTTCTGGGAGCTTGCAATTCACACTCGAGCGGTCTTTTGGTCACTCGAGCAGAGTGCACGCACTCAGAGTGGTCGCTCGAGCGTGAACTCCCACGTTCGAGCGTAGATGCAAATTCTGGAATTTTCAGATTGCACCTACGAGCTCAAAACTCGAATTCCAACCTTCAAAACACATCTCTTGGGTCCCAAAACTTGAGATAACATAGTA
This sequence comes from Camellia lanceoleosa, assembly GCA_025200525.1. Classification (NCBI taxonomy): domain Eukaryota; kingdom Viridiplantae; phylum Streptophyta; class Magnoliopsida; order Ericales; family Theaceae; genus Camellia; species Camellia lanceoleosa. Next base: position 182,010,352 of record CM045760.1, read on the forward strand.
AATTGGTAAAACATGAAGAATTACGAATTATTTAATAAAATCATGGCCCAAGAGTTTGTTAAAAACTCACAATTTCAACTTAAAACATGATGAATGCTCATAAACACAACATGCATGGGTTTTCTTGGTCTTGAGCTTCCCAAAACATGATCAAACACCATAAAACAACTTGAAACTTGATGATTTCCCCAAATAAAGATGAATTTCAAACATGCAAAAGAGGATTCATGGAAATCATGCTCAATTTAAGAAAATGTACATGCATGCATGAATTGCCACTCAAATCTTCCTTCTAAGCTCAATACACACCCTTAAACATATAATCTTCGTGTTGATAACTTAGATTTATAATTTAGGGGTTGAATTCATACCTATAGTCTAGAATTAACTAGATTCTTGTACAAAATTGATGAACTCAAGCAAAGCCTTTAATTTCTACCTTTCTCTCTCTAGAATTGCACTCTCTCTCTCCCTAAGATGAATTCTCAGATTTTGGCACTCAAGAAATGAGAGAAAAAAGCTAAATGTGTTGCATATATAGTCATGATGATATAATGCATTAATTGACACATTAGGCTAACCAAACACAACCTAATTAATCGTTCTTAAATCAATTTTTAATAAAATTTTTCATATGGTTCTAAAAATTCCAAATAACATATTAATGTAACTAATTCCGATTTCGGATGCCGATAAAGTTTTCAATTTTCATATTAAAACGGAATTCCAGACAGATATTTCTACAAGTAATAGATAGAAAGCCAAAATCATGCAAAACACAAAATAAACACATAATTTATTTTAATTCTCTCATTAGCAGCATTAATTACGGATTAGTAGTTAATTACGGATCGAGGTTATTACATCTACCAACAAAACTAACCAAACCAATTATTATAAATTTTTTTTCCTACAAGAGAAGAAATTATTACAGGAAAATTAAGAAATTATGTATATATGTATATAAATATAGAGAGAGAGACAGAGAGAGTATACCAACTGTGATAATGGTGGATGAGGCAGCAGAGACAATAATCACATTGACTGTTCTTTTTCTTGGTGGATTTTGTTATTATTTTTTGGAAGAAAGCTTTTTTTGGGGTGTGAGAGTGCGCATTCAATGAGTGAAATGTTTTCACAAGGATAATTTTAGTATTATTTGAGGAGAAAAAGAAATTTTGAGAATTTCAAAATTTATAAATGAAGGCTCAAAAGAAATAAAAGATCCAAAATAATTCATAAAATGTTCAATTGTTTGGTTAGAGTTTTCCAAAAACACTTTTTAGAAAATTTTATTTTCTTGTTTTTCGTGTTTTTTTTTATTTTTATTGATTTTTTTAATATTTTAAGCAATTTTTTTTTACTTTTTCGACGTACCTAACATAAATATACCTAAAAAGTAAAAGATTTGTGAAAAAAATCTTTTAAAAATTCAATAAATACCAAAAATATAAAAATACAAAAAAAGAGAATTCAGTACATTTTTTGTATTTTTATGTATTTATTAATTTTTTAAAATATTTTTTTCATAAATTTTTTACTTTTTAGATACATCTAAGTAAGGTGCATGTAAAAAATAAAAAATAAACAATTTTTTTTTTAAATATTCATTAAAAACAAAAAAAAAACATGAAAAATAATTTTTTTTAAAAAACTTAATTTAAAAAACACAAACCCAACACAGTAATGGTACTACTCTTTATAAAATTAATTCATTTCCATTTCGTCCACCAGCCACCTCCCTGATTTGCCCACATGTGATACGCAACTCATGCATGTTTAGCACGGGATTGCATTGGCCATGCCCAATTTGAATTGTTTTAAAGTTGTTCAAGACTGATTTAGGTGAAGTTTGGCAACTCAAAAATAATTTATCTTTTTATTTTTTTATCATTTTTTCATCATATCACATCTTTACTTTTCTGCACATTTTTTCGTAAAAAAAATAAAAAGTGTACTTATTTAGGTTATCCCAAACAACTCCTTATTATTCGAATGTCTTCCTAAATCCACCTTGAGCATAACTTTGTATTGACCATAAATTTGATTTTTTTAACTAGGCTAATTAATTTAATAAATTTAGACCTTTAAATAAGTTTATTAGTAATATTAAAATTAATGATGCTGCTGATCCAAGGGAGGGCGACTCGGGTCGACCCACGCTTCCAACACCTTTCACCGGTCTCGGAGCTCACTGGTGTTGCTTGTAAAAAGGTCAAACCGGGAATGGGAGTCCCCTAGTGGACCCTCCGACGATCAAATTAGAAAAGAGGAGATTGACTGTGTAGAGAGAGGAAGAGAAGAAGAACAGAGAACTTAATCTTTGATGTGTCTTGGAAACCTCCTTATATCCTTTATCAATAATTTCTTTGTCCACTCCGACCTGTCGTGTTGGCCGAAAGTCTATACTCTAGCTTGCATTGTTCACGGTAAGGCTGGATGTTCCGATGTGAAGGGGTTATCGCATTTGATGCTATAGGAGCCTTATTAATGGCCGATGTGTGGTGCAATAACTCTGCAAGATCTTTGTCTGCTTACGTGGCTGGTTCCCTACTTGACAAATGTTTAGATACCATTGGTTCCTAGTTCAACATTGGGTTCTCAAGGGTGTTGGGCTTTAGTACTTGAATCGTGAATTGGGCTCTAAGTGGTGGGCCAAAACCTTTTGTAGGCCCACCGATGTCAGTAGTTCCCCATTCCCAAGTGTAGCTTCAGTCCAACGAAGGGAATAAGAAGGAAGGTGGGAAGTGCGAGAGGTAGAAGAAGAGAAGGGCCGACCGCCATGAAGAATGGTGGCGTGAAGACTAACCGAGAGGAGGGACGACCATGAAGGGGAAGCCGAGCGCGAAGATCGACCTAGAGGAGAGTCGACACGAAGGGGAGCCGAGTGAGACGTGGTGGCGGCGCGCGGGGCTTGAGGAGCGATGAGACACGTGATGATGTGAAGTGGAATTGACAAGGAAGGGGAAAATGATGGGGAATCGTGGTTGTACACGTGGGATGATCTAAACCAGTAGTGAGGGAAGTGATGCGTTAGTAAGAAGTAAAAGGTTAGGACTAGGATAGGACGTGGAAACCATAGGGATTGTAACTTTTGAAATTTTTAAAATGGCAAAATTTAACCTTGATCCCTAGAAAATAGGCAAATCGTGGGTGTTTGGAATTCTCCGTTTTAATACATCCCAGACCTGACCTCGTTCGTTTCCTGTGATAATCCCCTCCAACAGTTTGCGAACTTCCTCGTACCGGCGTCTGAAACAATATATAGAAACGTAAAGGAGATGGCTCGAGACGAAGCGCCAGCCATGAGGTTAGAGGCGTTAGGTGAAAACGATGCGGTAAAGTTGGCGGAGCAATATAAGACGAAAAGGTGAGAGAAAAGAAGGGTAGAGCAAATGGCGCGACCTCGTCCGTTCACAATGATCGTGGCATCGAGGCCGATTAGCCAAGTGGGACCTGACCATTGGCACACTAAGGCTGACAAATTGACATTTACAACGGAGGAGTTGGAAGAGATGCGTAAGAAATACCAAATTCCAGCGGAGATAGAGTTGAGGTTGTCAACGTTGAAGGAGAGGGCATCGGATACACGTCCGATGGAGTTTACACTGTACGAGGAGGCGTTGCGGGGGGGTCTGAGGTTACTGCTCCCACAAATAGTGGTAGACGTGTTGAACTGGTTGGAGGTGGTGCCAAGTCAACTGATGCCGAATACGTGGAAAATATTACTGGCCTGCGTAATCACATGGCCACGGGCAACTGGGGGAGCTGCGATGACAGTGGATGAGTTCTTTTCTTGCTATAAGGCCTCTAGTCAACAAGAAACATGGGTGACCTTGCAGGCAGTAACGGGTAGAGGATTAGTGATGGGTTTTACCATCGTCGATGAAGGGGTGAAGACCAAGGTGGTTTTAGATATCAGCAAACGGCGGTAGGGGGGTGCGTACAATGTAGAAAATTCCCATCAAGTCAGTGGAGCCAAGGCTGGAGGCAAAGGCAAAGAATAGGGTTAAACGAGTGAAGGAGTGGAGGAAGAAGGAGGGCGTGAAATGGGATGACCTTATCAAGCCTTCAACCTTGTTTGCCTTAAGTCTGGGGCCTCAGCCGACCGAGGAGGACCTTGCGCCTGAAGAGTTGGAGGCGAGGAGGAAGATGCAGGAGGCAAATGAGGCAAGGACATTCGCCAAGGCAGATAAGTACAAAAAATCAAAGTTAGGTCGTGCACCTAAGCTGGTCATGAAGGAGCGAGTCTGACCACACCCTAAGCCTCTGGGAGATAAAGATTTGACTGATTTTGTGTCGCTGCCACACCCACTGGATCCTGCTGAAGGAGAGGAGCAAAAAGGAGATGGAGGCGGTGTTGAAGAAAAAGAGGAAAATGAGGGCAACTGCAGAGGAGAGTGAGGGGGGGCCAGTGCTAAAGAAGGTAAAGGAGAGGATGGCGGAGGCAACCCTAGAAGTAGAGGTGGGGGAGACAAGGACGGGGGCAGGTGAGGCCATGGGCCCAAGTGCCTAAGTAGTGAGTGAAGCAGCTGAGCCAAAGTAATTGGCAGAGGGCGAGAGATTGGAAGAGCAATCGCCCAAGATTGTGCCTGTACAAAAAGTGTCCCCAAGTCCTGGGATAGGGAGAGGACAAGCGAGCAGATCAGAGACGAGTGCCACGTTAAAGACCGTTACGTATCATGTTCGCGCGGTGGCCGGTCGATCGGCGGAAGAAGGAAATGAAGCTAGGTTTGCTGTAGATCATCCCCTGGAGGTAGTGGAGGATACGGCCGTGCGGTCGATGGTGCAATTTACAGAGGCCAACCTCCTGAGAGGGTTCTGCTCAGTGCAAATGGAAGTGACGACCTTGGTGGCGACCCTACTGAATAAGGCGGCGCGCACGAAGGTGGAAGCAGAGCCGCTGAAGGCCCAGCTGGAAGAGGTGAAGGCATAATTACAAAACCTAAGGGCGGGGACGGCGGGTTGGATAAAAGTCGCGCGGAGTGCCTGTGCAAAGGGCCTGGACTATGCACAAAGGGCTAAAAAGATGGAAGTATTGGTGGTGATGCAGAGCTACTTGGCAGAATGCGTTGCCTCTGAGCTTGCCGTCACCAAATCGGAGCTAGAAGTGGTGCACCACAAGACGGCATCGTTGGAGTTTGAATTGGCGAGCAAGCAGAGGAAGGTAGACAAAGTCCAAGAAGCCTGCAATACTGCCAAGAAAAGGTTGGAAGAGGCCCTCTCCAACAATGAAGATTTGCGTGACTAGGCCCTAAAAGACAAGGAAGAAGTAGATAGGTGCATCGCGGAGTTGGAGAGGACGCTAGAAGAAGAGAGGGCCAAAATGGCCTCTAAGAGGGTGGCGTACTCAGACTTGTGTGTGGTGGCAGTGGAGTAGTTTAAGGGGTCTGCTGAATTCCAGATGGCCATCAATGCGGCGGTCGCTAGGAGTTTGGCTAAGGAGGGTGAAGGGGATGCTGGGCCATCGGGAGTGGCCGCAGAAAGTAGGAGTGGCCGCAGAAAGTAGGAGCGAAGAAGAAGTAATCCAAAGTTTTCAGCGGTCAGACTTCTACAAGCACGAGATGAGCCAGTATTGGGACAGTAACTGGATGAGCTTCAAGTATAAGGACGACGTCGCCCAGACTTCCCTAGATGAGGGGGTGGAAGAGGAAGAGCTTACGTCCAGCGAAGGGGAGTGAGGGCTGGGTGTTTTTCCTTTTTTGTTTTGTTTTGTTTTTGTTTTTGTTTTTGTTTTTTTTTTTTTGTAATGAAGTGAATGTAATTTTTGTAATAAAGTGTATAATGGTGCAAATTGTTAATAAATAAAAGTGCCAGTTCTATTATGGTTTTTTGTTGTTTTTTTTTGTTTTGTTTTTTTTGAATGGTAAAATTTTTAATAAAGTGTATGAATGGTAAAATTGGACAAGTAATCTAACTTGTATGAATGGTAAAAATGGACAAGTAATCTAACTTGTATGAATGGTAAAAATGACCTAGGATAAGAATGAACTAAAATTTAACTAAGTAGTGGCGTTATGTACAACTCAGTCTGGCTGGGTGCTTCTCGCGCAGTTTAGGTGAGACTTGGAGGGCTCAGTCAGACTGGCTGAGCTCTGCATGCTCAGTCTAGCCGAGACTAGTTTTAACTCAGTCTGGCTGAGCTTTTCATGCTCAGTCTGACTGAGACTTGGAGGGCTCAGTCGGGTTGAGGCTTGGCTTAACTCAATCTGGCTGAGCTCTTTATGCTCAGTCTGGCTGAGGCTTGGCTTAACTTAGTCTGACTGAGCTCTTCATGCTTAGTCTGGCTAAGACTTGGAGGGCTCAGTCGGGCTGAGGCTTGGCTGAACTCAGTTTGGTTGAGCTCTTCATGCTCAGTCTAACTGAGACTTGGAGGTTTCAGTCGGGCTAAGGCTTGGCTTAACTCAGTCTGGTTGAGCTCTTCATCTTCAGTTTGGCTGAGACTTGGAGGGCTCAGTCGGGCTGAGGCTTGGCTTAACTCAATCTGGCTAAGCTCTTTATGTTTAGTCTGGCTGAGACTTAAAGGGCTCAGTCTAGCTGAAACTTGGCTTAACTCAGTCTGGCTGAGCTTTTCATGCTCAGTCTGTCTGAGACTTGAAGGGCTCAATTTGGCTGAGACTTAGTCTAAAACTTGTCATTGAAGCGCAACACAGATAATGGAGATGTGAAATTGTTGTCATTAAGGCACAGTCTGTTGATCACAAATTTACACCGTGTATGGAAAGGGCAAAAATGAACAAGTGTTCAAATCGGCAAAAGAGAACAGACAACAATTGAATGATATAAAAACAGGAGACACCATTTTATTGGAAATAACGCTTCAAGTGTTTGGCATTCCATGGATGTGGGAGGTCTCTGCCTTCCATATCTTGGAGATGATAAGTATCTAGGCGGGGTCTGGCCTTGACAACATAAGGTCCTTCTCATTTGGCTGCTTGCCCTCTGTCAGATTTTTAGTGGCAAAGGTTGCTTCGCGTAAAACGAGGTCTCCCACTGTGAACTCTCGATGTCGGACTTTGCGGTTATAATGTGTTCTCATTTTTTGCTGATATGATGCCCGTCTGACAGCAGTTGCCTCTCGGAGCTCTTCAATTAGGTCTAGGTCAGTCCGACGCAACTCTTCGTTTAGTTCTAGATTCAGATGTAAAACCTGAGGGGTTGGCAGGCTGATTTCCACTAGGATGACTGCCTTGGCGCCGTATGTTAAGCGAAAGGGGGTCTCCTCAGTAGGGGTTTAAACTGTCGTCCGATAAGCCTAGAGTATGTTCGGTAATTCCTCAGCCCAAAGTCCTTTGGCAGCTTCGAATTTAGTCTTGATGATCTTTAGAAGGAAGCAATTGGTGACTTTGACTTACCCATTGTCTTGGAGATGGCCTAGGGAAAAGAAACGTGGTCTAATGTTGAACTCTTCACAGAATTTCCTGAACTTGGCATTGTCGAATTATTTGCCATTGTTCGAAACAATGGCTTGGGGGATTCCAAATCGGCACACGATCGACTGCCAAATGAACCTGGTAGTGTTTCGCTCACTAATTGTGGCAAAAGGTTCTGCTTCTACCCATTTGGTGAAGTAGTCAATGGCAACCACAACGAACTTGGTTTGGGCCCTACTAGTGGGCAAAGGACTGATTAAGTCGATGCCCCACTTAGCGACGGGGTAGGGACTATTGAGTGTAATCAGTTCTATTAGTGGAGCATGGGGGATGTTGGCAAAGTACTGGTATTTATCACACTTAAGTACAAATTCACTAGCATCTTAATTGAGCATGGGCCAGAAGTAGCTGTTACAGAGGATTTTATGGGCCAGAGATCTTCCACCCGAATGATTACCACAAATGCCCTCATGGACTTCTCTCATTACATAAGTCGCTTGAGCAGGACTGAGACACTTGAGGTATGGGCATAAGAATCCCCGTTTGTATAGTAGGCCGCTGATAAGGATGTAATTAGATGACTGGGCTCTGACTTTGGCAGCCTGATGTTTATTATCTGGCAACTCCCCTTGTGTAAAAAATGGAATGATGTCTTGAGCCTAGGGGATAGGTTCGTTCTGGAGGAAGTGGACCTCCTGTGGGTTTGGCGAAATCGCCGACTGGGTCAGGTATTTAATACGGATGCCATGGTTAAAGTCTGACTGGTTGGCTAAGGCTAATTGAGCCATTTCATCCACCTTGGAGTTTTTTGACCTAGGGATGTGTCTGATCTGGAAAGTATTGAAGAGACGGACAAGAGGAAGGACAATGTCCTTGTATGCTTGCATCGTTTCCTCCTTTGCGTCGAACTCCCCAATAATCTATCTGACAATCAATTAGGAATCACTGAATACTTGGATATGGCTTACACCTATGTCTCTAGCTAGTCGAAGACCCGCTGTCAAGGCCTCAAACTCGGCCTTATTATTGCTTGCATCGAATAGAAAACGGAGGGCACACTTGAAGTACTCACCCTCTAGGGTGGTGAGGATTAGACCAGCTCCAGTACCCTCTTTGCAGGATGAACCATCAACACTAAGGGTCCAGGAGTGGGGGTCTTCTGCATCAGTGGTGAAGTGTGCTGGTGGAGGAGGTACGTTCGGAGTGAGATTGGTGAACTACAAGATAAAATCGGCGACAGCTTGACCCTTGATCGCTGTTCGAGGTCGGTAAGAGATTTCAAATTGACTTAGCTCAACGAACCATTGCATAAGTCTTCTTGATGATTTTGGTTATTGCATGACCTTTTTCAGAGGCTGGTCAGTGAGAACCACTATGGAGTGAGCTTGGAAATAAGGTCGGAGGCGTCTGGAAGCTATGACCAAGACGAGGGCCATTTTTTCTAACAGAGGGTAGTTTTGTTCTGCCCCCCTGAAAACGCAGCTAATGTAGTAGACTGGTTGTTATACTGAGCCATCTTCCCTAATGAGGGTAGCACTGACCGCAGTGTTTGACACAGCTAAGTAGATGAAGAGGGTTTCGCCTAGCAGTGCTTGAGAGAGGAGAGGAGGGTTGGCTATGCACTGCTTCAGTTGTTGAAAGGCCTCTTCAGATTCGGTGCTCCATTCGAACGCTTGTCGGAGGACTTTAAAAAATGGAAGACACTTGTCGATTGCTCAGGAAATAAAGCGGTTGAGGGCGGCAACTCTGCCCGTGAGCCGTTGAACCTCCTTAACTATTTTGGGAGACCACATTTCTATCAGGGCCTTGATCTTTTTGGGGTTAGCCTTAATGCCTCGTTGGCTAACCATGAAGCCTAAGAACTTTCCAGATCCCACACCGAAGGCACACTTCTCCGAATTCAGCTTCATCTAATATTTGCGTAAGGTTTCGAAAGTCTCTCACAGGTCTGCCAAGTGATCGGAGGAGAGTTTACTCTTGACTAGCATGTCATCGACATAGACTTCCATGTTCCGACCTATCTGGTGTTGAAAGACGGCATGAACCAGGTATTGGTAAGTTGCTCCAGCATTCTTCAAGCCGAATGACATAACACGATAGTGATAAGTTCCTCTGTCGGTGATGAACGAAGTGTGCTCTTGGTCGGCCAGGGGCATCAGGATTTCGTTGTAGCCAGTGAAGGCATCCATAAAACTAAGCATTTGATGTCCTATAGTTGCGTTGACCAACAGATCTATCCGGAGGAGGGGATAGCTATCTTTGAGGCAAGCTCGATTGAGGTCGAAATAGTCGACACAGAATCGCCATTTGCCATTATTTTTGCAGACTAAGACTACGTTAAACAACCACCTGGGGTAGTCCACATTTTTTATGAACTGTGCTTTCAGTAGTTTGTCCATCTCAGTGGCGATGAGGGTATTGCGTTTTGGGTGAAAAATACGCTGCTTCTGTCGGAAAGGTCAAAAGTGGGGTTTGATACTGAGACAATTAGTAATGAAAGAGGGACCGACACCTGGCATGTTTGAATGGGTCCAAGCGAAGACATCGTTGTGCTTAGCTAAGAGGGCTGTGAGATCAGCCTTGGACTTAGAGGACAGTTGGCTGCCAATCCTAGCTATTTTGGCTGAATTTGTAGGATCGATAGGCATTTCGACAAGTTCCTCCACCAGTTCCCCTCTAACTAACTCTTCCTCGTCTTTGACTAGGGATGGCAATTTGAAATCGACCCGACGGGGACCCGACCCCCTGACCTCGAATGGAACGATTTTTTTCCCAAAAAAACTTCCAACAGGCCGGGGATAGTATTAAAAAATAAATCCCCGCTCATTTTCGGGCCAGGGACGGTGATACCTTCCTTAGCCCGGACCCGCCTCGGTCCTATCCCCATTCTCCATCACCGGCCTCATCCCTGTCCCCGTCCCGTTTACCCCGATATAAAATTACAGTTATACCCCTCTATATATATATATATATGTTTCCGATTCTGTTTTGACTCAGTTTAGTCTCTCACTTTCTCTCTCTCTCTCACTCTCTCTCTAAAACCCTTCATTCCCTCCGATCTCCATCACTACCTCACGTCGATCTCCCTCCCTCCAACCTCACTACCTCACACCGATCTCCATCACCACCTCACACCGATCTCCATCACTGCTTCCTTCCGATTTGCTTCACGCTGATCTCTCTCCCTCCCTCTGATCTCCACCATTGGCTCTCGTCTCTCTTCTCTGAAGCCATTTCTCTCTCTCTTCTCCATCACCGTCGATCGCCGTCGTCCCTCCATTCTGTTGCTTTTGTCGCCTCGTCCATCTGAGCTCAGATTTGATGAAGATGAAGATGGAGATGAAGAAAATGATTTGTTAGATTTTTATTTTTATTTTTACATTTGATGAATATATATGCTCTCACAGATCTGTTGATGATGTTGTTGTTGTTGATGAGTGTGTGTGCTCAGATCTGTTGTTGAATGTTTATGTTGTTGTTGTTGTTGTTGTTGTTGTTTTTTTATTTTTTTTATTTTAGCCGGGGAATTATCGGGGTCGGGAAAACTCGATCCCCATTAGGGGACAGGGAGTAGTGATAGGCTCCTCGTCGGGGATCGGGACCAGGTACTGGAAAATTTCTACCATCGGGGATCGGAGACGGGGAGTGTGATCCCTGGCCCCGCCCCGACCTGTTGTCTTTCCTATTTCTAACGTTGAGACCCTCGATGATCATGGCCTCCTTCATTTTGACCTCCTTTAGCAAGCGACGTAGCATTCTTTGGCCATCGTCTACTCGCTCCTCATTGTGTCGAGCTGTCGGGAATTTCATGGCTCGATGATATGTGGAGGTGACAGCTTGGAAGGTGTTAAGAGCCGTGCATCCGAGGATAATATTGTAAGCAGAAAGACAGTCAACGACGAGGAAAGTGAGTAGTTTGGTGGTCTGTCGTGGATATTCTCCGATGGTAATGGAAAGATCGATGGAGCCTATGGAGGTCACCCGATCCCCGGTGAAGCCAACTAGCGGGGTTTGTAGGGGGGACAACTTTTCTTCTTTGACCTTGAGTTAGCGATAGGTGTTTAGGAAGATGATGTTTGAAGAGCTACCGTTGTCGACAAGGACTCGTCTGACTTTGTAGTTGGATAGGAGAGCGAAGATGACGAGGAGGTTATCGTGGGGATAATGGATACCTGTGCAGTCGGCCTCTGTAAATGTGACAGGTTCATATCATTGCTTGGGGTGTTTGAAGGGGTGATCCAATGTCGTTACTTCCTTATTAGTGCATTGTCTGATTTTTCTGAGTTCGGCTAACTGGGTCGATCAAGATGGCCCTCCGTATGCGAGCCCGTCAGTGATAACTCTGATCTCACTGACTGGGGGGGTGAGATTGCCTTGTGCCCGGGGTTGTAGTGGGAGCCGATCATTGTCTTGCTTAGGTTGTGTGGGTTGTCGGGGGTTATGTCGGCGGTCCCCTTCCTGGTGGGTCGGTCCTCTCCGTTGCTAGGGACGGGCTGCTATGAACCGACTGAGGCGCCCCTGGCGTATCAAATCCTCTACCTGGTTGTAGCAACCCTCACCACTGTTTGCCGATTAACCACTGATTACTGCTAAACTGAGATTGAACATGATTAGTAATTGAACCGATCAAATCTTGAACCCGATCAAACTGAAATCAATTGATTGAGTATATCTGTTTAATTGTATGTCTATCTGTTGACTGTTAAATTATCTGTTCATGTTTTATGTTTTAAATTGGGAATTGGAGGCCTTATCGGCGGCCGAATCTGAAATCGATTGATGTTTTATAATCATTAGAATTAATGTGATTTTATGGTATATTCAGTTGGAATGTGATTTGGTATGATTAAATTAGATTGAATGGAGCTAAATTGCAATAGTTGGCTTAATTACCAACATGCCACTTAGTGGACCACTTAGGTAACATATCTTTGAGCTTTATTATACATTCAACAAAACATTTCATCAGCCTCTTCCCTTGTTATTGCCGACTAGAGAGAGAGAGATAGGGAGTTGGAGTGAATTCATCTTGTATTGCTTGGAAATTGAGAAGATTGGAAGAGCTTGTGATCAATTGAGCTTCTAGACTTGGATTTGAGAACTTTGGTAAGGAGTTCATCCTTTTAACTGTGAATTTAAGTTAGTCCTTGCATGTTTCATGCTAATTTGAAGAGTTTAGCCTAGAAGTGGTTTAAATTGTTGCATTAGAGCTTGTATCATGTATGCATGTGTGCATTGTTGAGTTTGGAGGTTTGATTCCATGGAAATCTTGCATGCACGTTCATGTTTATGTTAAAGTTCATGATTTTATCTTGTTTTTGAAAGAATTGGCTCAATAGAGTATGAATTTGAGGCTTGAAAGTTGTTTAAAGTTATGCATGTCCATTTGAAGTCACATTTATGAAATTGGTTTGAAATTGGATTTAATTGAACTACCCTTGGGCTTTGATTTCCTAAATTGATCTTTGAAACATGTAATATGATGGGTTTTGAAGTGTTTTCCCAAAAATTAGCCCAAGAGGATCGAAATTTGTGCATTGAAATTTGATTTTGAGCTTGAAGTTCAAATCTGGAAATTCCAGATTTTGAACTCACGCTCGAGCGGGGTGATTGGCACTCGAGCGTGAAAATCGTGCTCCCAGCATTTTCTGGTGTTTTGCAGTCCGCTCAAGCGGCCTAATTTACGCTCGAGCGGGACCATGTGTCTTAAGCTCGAGCGGGTGTCGAGCACCCTATCGAGCGTGATTTTCACCCATCCAGTACTTTTGGCATATTTTACAGTCCCCTCGAGCGGAGTAATTCGCGCTCGATCGGAATATTTTGTTTGCCTTTAAGCTCGAGTGGGGTAACCTGCGCTCGAGCGGATCCCCTATTTTCTGAAAATTCTGAAAATGCTTTTAAAGTGCATCTTTGTATCCTCTTTCCATCCTAGGCATTCCTAGGGCATGTTTAAGGCATTTTAAAGAGGATATAGATGTAGAATCGCACCGAGTCTAGGTAGGGACTAAGTCTTTGATTCCTGAATGTGAACTTAGTGTGTGTTCATTCTGTCACTGTATAGGGTTGGCCTTCGGGGACGCGCTCTAGTTGCTTATAGCCCAGAACTCTGTGAGTAACAATTGTGTAAAGATATGTTCAAATGTGACTATTTAAATTGTACTATTTACGAATCGACATCATTCTTGATTGAATGTTTGTCCTCTATTCTCGAATCAGATTGTGGTATCCATAGCAACTCTCATCTTGTTATTGTTATCGCCATCATTACGAGATCTCCGTCTGTTCCTACCTTGGAACTTCGCATCGTTATGATGGCCATCATTGGTTTAGGTCTTTTAAGACCTCATCATTTACTGTACTGCTATGCTAATGGATGTACCACATATGACTGTTATGACTGAATGACTGATATACTGAATCAATGAACTGTTTTCATTACTGTAAGGACATTCATTCTTAACCTCTTTATGCATTATGTTATTCACTGGGCTTTAGCTCACTGTTTATATATATATATATATATGTAGGTGTTCAGGCACCAGACCGGAGCTAGGAGCGTGGGTTAGACTCCCCTTTTTGTCAAGCCAAACTGCGAGGTTCCGAGCCTGTCGAGCTATGGCTTAGGGGTGTTTTCATTTTCCCCGTCTCTCAGACTGCTTTTGTAATCAGATAGACCGCATCAGATCATTAATGGGGATTAGGTCCTGCTCAATGATTGTAAATATTGTGCATACTGCTTTTGTCACTTGTACATATGAATGAAAAGTCTTTTTGCACATCTGCCACACTCATTGGATATTATTTATTCTTCAGTATTGGCTTGTATTCTTCAGATATCAGATATCAGAGCGGGCCTTCGGTAATCACGGATTACTGGCCGGTTACGGTACTAAACCCATAGGGGCAGGTTTGGGTCGTGACACTGGTCTTTAAGGTTAACACATTCCTCAGTGTTGTGGCCATGGTCTTGATGGAAACGACAATACTTGGATTGATCTCGCCGGTTGAAGGGAGATCGTGATGGTTGGTTAAGTCCATTTCAGGTTGTAGTCTCGTTGAATTTGGTTCAAAACTTGTTCCATGGAGGAATTGAGAGGGGTGTATCGTTCGAACTGACATGGAGGTCGGGTAGGTGCCGGTCGGTCAGCTCGAGCAGGTCGGTTAATATATTGAAGGGGTTGACGTGTATATTGGGAGGATCTAGGTTCGGGTTTCTTTTTTTTGTCCTTAGGGGGTGGATTTTTAGGTGTGGAATCTTGGCGGGCTGCCAAAAAGTCTTCGGCATTCATATATTTTTGGGCTTTGGAAAGGAGGGTGGCCATGGCAGTCGGAGGGTTTTTAGAAAGGGAAAAAGAGAAATTGGATGGTCGTAAACCGGCCATGAAGGCTGTGAGGATGACCTTGTCATCATTTTCCGCCACCTGTAGGGCCTCGGATGACAAACCTGCATAGTGACTCCCCTTCCGTCTGTCGAATATTAAGTAGTTGAGTTGCCGGGCGTCACTGGCGCTGAGCGCCAATGAAGTGGCTCAGGAAGGAATCACTTAGATGTTGGAAAGTAGAGACAAAGTCTGGCAGTAGCTGACTAAACCATAGTCGAGCCGACCCTTTAAGGGTTATGAGAAAAGCCCGACACATGATTTCATCAGGGAAAGCATGGAGGATCATGAGGGTCCTGTAGGTCTCTAAATGGTTGACCGGGTCGGTTGTGTCATCAAAGGTTTCAATTGAGGGCATTTTGAACTTGGGGGGCAGGGGTTTGTCCCTGATGGAGGCGACAAACGGGGAATTGGCTGTTGTGGAAGATTTATTTTGTATGTTCTGCATGACTCCCTAAAACTGGAGTTTCATGGCTCGGAGTTCCGCATCCCAAATAGGAACATTGTCCCTTTTAGAGTACAGTGGGGGCTGAACACTACTAGCCTCTCCTTCAAAGACAGGTGCTTGAATTGATGGATGTAAGCCCCGAGGTAGTGGGTTCATGTCTTGAAGTGGGGTTGTAGACCCCCTAGGTTGGAAATGTGGGCTTGTTGGAAAGGATGACTCATTCCATTCAACCTAATCTGTCAAATAAATGTGGCCAAAAAATATTTTCATTCCTGGATTAGAAATAGCAAAGACCAAGGTAACAACAACGATACAATAATTTATCGAATGTTATCTTTATATCTTATCATATAAAATATTTGTTTTTGACATCGGTGGGCCCACAAAAGGTTTTGGCCCACCACTTAGAACCCAATTCATGGTTAAAGTACTAAAGCCCAACACCCTTGAGAACCCAATGTTGAACCAGGAACCAATGGCATCTAAACGCTTGTCAAGCAGGGAACCAGCCACGTAAGCAGACAAAGATCCTGCAAAGTTATTGCACCACACATTAGCTATTAATGAAGCTCCTACAACATTAAATTCGACAACCCCTTCACGTCGGAATAGGCAGCCTCATCGTGAACAATGCAAGCTAGAGTATAGACTTTTGGCCAACATGACAGGTCGGAGTGGACAAGAAAATGATAGACAAAGGATATAAGGAGGTTTCCAAGACACATCAAAGGTTAAGTTCTCCATTCTTCTTCTCTTCCTCTCTCTACACAGTCAATCTCCTCTTTTCTAATTTGATCGTTGGAGGGTCCACTGCAGGACTCCCATTCCTCGTTGGACCTTTTTGCAAACACCACCAGCGAGCTCCGAGATTGATAAAAGGTGTTGGAAACGTAGGTCGGCCCAACTCGCCCTCCCGCCGTCTGTGGGAAACACCATTCCGGATAACAGTTGTGCTCATTGTTGCCAGAGACTCATTCCCGATAATATCTCTCTACCTTCTATCGAGGTGGATGGTTACAACGAGATCCATGACTTCTCAACACAATGTCGTCAATCTACAAGTCAACCCTCCCAACCCAAATAACCCATCTCAGTACTTCACAGAGCTTACCAACAGCATCAACCGCTTGGCCGAACAAAACTAGGCCTTGATCAACGCTTTACTCTAGCGAAATCTCCCTATACCTCCTCCACCACCACAAGATATCCCTCACAATCAAGAACAGCGCAAATTATTCTAAATATAGAATCATGCAAACCACGTTGAAAGAAGAAATTAAATAATGCATTTAGAAAAGGAAAGAAGACACTTCGGCCTAACATTAAAGAGTGATTGTTTAGATTACAAAAAGGTCGATGTGAAGTACGTCGATGTCAGATGGTGGTAGTAAGCAAAGAAGTGCAACAAAAGCCTCACCGGAGAGAGAGAGTGAAACTGGTTGCAGAAAGCATCGCAAAAGCAGCAATGAAAGACGGAAAAAGAATTGATTATGATCAAAAGCATGAAATGGCAGCAAAATGGCAATTATGGTGCCTTGGACGACGTGCTTGTCAGACGGCGCACTCAAAAGCGATACGACTTAATGGCACGTATCAGGTACGGTCCAGTAGAGAAAAGACATGTGGTAAAAACGGTTGAAATATTATGCGTGCCAGCTCGTACGCGTGCTGGAACTCTTGGAGTTCTTGATTCAATGAAGCAAATACTTCGACTAGGAGAACGGTTTCGGCTGAGAAACTTGAACGAACTTGGTTGTTAGTTCTAAGGCATTGATGAAAACAGACTATAGGTCTTGGTCATATTAAGCCGACAAGTTCTGACTTCGGCAATAGATGATGAAGCGGACTTAGCCAACGTGCTAAATGGAAGAAATGATATAGGTTCCATCACCTCAGGATGCCGAGATAATAGAACCTAGGGGACAGTTGTGGGAACATAATTTTTAAATGACAACACGTGGCCGAGGTGACACCGAAGTGTCAGCCGAGGTGCCACATGTCCTGGTCATGACGCCGAGATCGTATCGGCTAGGTCGAGGTTATCTGTGATAAGCGAATAAGGGACAAGAGTCCTAGAATGATGAAGGACTTCAGTTTGGGTAAAGATGAGACTCTTAGAGAGTTTATCCTAATCCTACTGGGAGTCCAAGATTAGCAGTAATCCTAAGTCCATTAGAGCTAGGCTTCTATTGGGACTAGGATTGTGTTGGCTATAAAAGGGAGGCACCCCTATGGGTCTAAGGTATGTCTTTTATGCTCTGTCTAGTGAGTTAAGCACTATTGGTTATCTTTGAGAGATATTTTACTGACTTGATCGTCGGAGTGACCTCGGGTGGACGAGCCACCGCCGGAGACTCTTCTTTCTGTTACAGGTCGTTCGGGCCTAATCTATTCTGCCAATGCTCTCCAACTGGGTACTTGTTTAGCAGTGTGGTCGGAAATTGACACACACAATTGGTAATAGTGGAATGAAAGTAAAGGTAGAGATAATGGCAGCATGGTGGGATGGCAACCGTGGTGATGGTAATAGTGATGGTGGCGGTAGTCCTAGTGATGGTGGTGTGGTAATAGAGAGAAGAGTGATAACATTTATAAGACTTTAGTTCGAAAAATAATAATTTGATGACATTAAAATAATTTTATTAGTTAGATAATATTCATTGTATATAGAATTTTCGTATATTCATATATACAAATTTTTGGGTAGGTAAACATATATACAATTAAACACAACATAAAGGCCATATTTATTTTGCGGTTTGAGTGGTAAGATTAGACTATCATGGTTGTGGGTCTCACCACAACATATTTGGTGGTGAAATAAGAGTGCGGATTGATAGTCCAAGGGGCTTTGTAATTCCCCTCAGTATGGGGATTAGCTTGGCTGGATTTTAGGTGGGATTAGGAAAATAGTGAGAGAATTGAGTCTATTTTATATAAAAATAATAATAATTTACCAAGTGCACCTATTTGTTTTAAATTTTTTAATATAAAAATAATTTATTTATTTATATTATATAAAAATAATTTAATAATCTCATCGCTAATTATCTCTCATACTATCATCAAAACAAACACACTTTTACTTAATCCTCTCATTAACAATCCACACAATAATAATCTCTTCACTAAGTCTTGTTTATCTCGGCCTTGGCTTAACACTTGAAAATAGTGTAACAAATGTTTTCACAAGTGTTGCTCAAAACTTGCCACTTTTCTTTTACTTCTTAAGATTTCTGTCTTCCATTATCTTCCAAGTCTTGGTAACATGGTAATCTCGGCACATGCATAGATACTTCTTTCACTCGTAACCTTGGCTTAACCTCAACTTGTAAATTTTCTCAAAATTTCAACAAGTGTTAAACCAGTCTTCTTATAACATGACCTCGGTTTTAATTTCAACTTGTAAACTTTTCTCAAGTTTCAACAAGTGTTAAACATCATCTCGATTTAACTTGAACTTGTAAACTTTTCACAAGTTTTAACAAGTGTTAAACATAATCTCAGTTTAACTTCAGCTTGTAAACTTTTCACAAGTTTTAACAAGTGTTAAACATAATCTCGGTTTAACTTCAACTTGTAAACTTTTCACAAGTTTCAACAAGTGTGAAACATAATCTCGGTTTAACTTCAACTTGTAAACTTTTCTCAAGTTTCAACAAGTGTTAAATATCATCTCAATTTAACTTCAACTTGTAAACTTTTCACAAGTTTCAACAAGTGTTAAACATAATCTCGGTTTGACTTCAACTTGTAAACTTTTCTCAAGTTTCAACAAGAGTTAAAATCATTTTTCTTCTCTTGTTTGGACATCTTTGTCCCCAGCGTGTTCTCCTCGGCTTTGGCATACTTTTCTATCCTGGCCATCAGCTCCTCTATGCTTTTCGGCAATGTCTTTGCCAGTGATTTTCGAAGAAGGCAGTCATCCTTCAAGCCGTTTTTGAACGACACGACCGCCACCTCTTGGTTGCATCCTAGTATTCAGTTGAATACCTCATAATATCTTTTGGCATAGGCCCTAAGGCTTTTATCCTCGCCAATCTTCAAGGCCATTAGGGCGTCTACCCTTAATGGTTGTAGCTTGTTTGTCACGAACCTGGACACAAACATCTCGGCCAGGCCTTCCCAGGTTTTTACAGTTCCCTTCGGTAACTTGTGAAACCAGTCCGATGCAATTTCTCTGAAGGATGAGGGGAACACTTTGCAGAGCAACGGCTCGTTCCCGGTGTACAACGCTATCCAGTTCAGGTACAAACCGACGTGAAGGTTGGGGTCCGACTTACCGTTGTAAATCTACAATCTCGGCATGCTAAACCTCTTCGGGGCTTCGAATTTGTCCAATTCTACCAAGAACGGCGTTTTCGGCTTGACCGGGGAGGTTACCTCGGCATCTTGTTGCTTCCTCTATAGGTGATCCCCCAGATCCTCTTTGGTCCGTCCAAGAGCTCGGCTATCTCTTGACTTCAGCCTTTTCGGTGCACTAATCCCAATTTCATTATGGGTCTTTTTGGACTTCCCTCCATTAGTTGCGTCGAAGCACAACTCCTGCCTTTGAACATGCCGATGTTCTTTGGGGTCGGCTTCCTTGATGCGATGAGTCCTCCTCGATTCTTCCCTTCTTGACTCTCCTCGCCCGATCTCCCGTAAAGGCCGATGAGAATGCCCTTTTGCCTTGCCGTGCTGAGGGACTGCCGGAACTGCCCCCCTTTCTGGGCATCTTTTTTGGCCACTGGAATCGGCGTATCTTGTAAAGGGAATGGTGACTGCATGACGTTGTTTTACATCATGAAATTGACGATCGTTTGCAGGTCCGCCAATTTGTCCGCCATTCTCTTTATCTCGTCGTCCCTCTGTAGGCATCTATCTTTCTATACCTGGAGGTCGTCCTCGTTATAATACCCGCTCCGATCCGATTTCTTCAGCACGCCACCTGTAGACACCTCATTTTTGATCGACCTTAAGACTCAGACGTCACCGATTGAGTGCTTGGTGATGTTACATATTGTGCTTGTTCTGAGGTTGCGGAGTCTCGGCTGCGAGCCTTGCCTCCAGACTTTTGGACTCTTTTGTGCCTTGCCTCGGTTTGCGAACCAGGACCCGTTTTCTTTGTTTTCTACTCTCGAAGGGAGGGAGAGGTCTTTTAGATCATCTCTCAGTGGCCGCAGGCTACATTTCGTGGTCGTAGGCCATTTTTCCCATTCGAAGCTCGGTTCTCGATTTTCGAAGCTATCAGCCGTGTGCCTCGGTTCGGGACCGCTTAACCACCTCTGTTTGCTCCGGTTTTTGTCACACACCTTGTTTCCTCCCTTTTGAGGGACACTGTGGCCCGAGAGACCAACTTCGTGGTCGAACGCCACCTCCGGTGCTTAATAGTCGGCCGGGCCCCTGATCATGCGTTTTGGCCCCCGAACCTTCGTTTTACATCGGTTTGGGTTCATTTTTGGTAGAGACCTTATTTTCATTGTTAAAAAGGTCGTAGGAAGGTGGGAGGCCAGCAATTTTTCTGAAAACTAGCTTTATTCCTTCATCGCTCTTCATCGCCCGTTTTCTTCACTAGAAATCTAGTTTTTCCCATTCCCGGGCCACTTTTTCTAACTTTTCACCACACCATTGTGTTGTACACACCTGGGAGGCCACCAATATAGATAGGCCGGCCATTAACTCCCCCTGACCCTTTTGAACCCTTCTAAAAAGCTGGCTTTTCTCTTTCTTGGTTCACTTTTTCCAGCTTTTAACCATACAGCTGTGTGGTACACACATGGGAGGCCACTTTTTTAGGGTGCCCGGCCAACAATTGAGCTTGACCTTTTTTTTGGGTCGGGTCGAGGAGGTGAGTGGCCGGCCACCTGAACCTTGACCTGGCCGGCCAAGCTTCTCTCTCCTGGTGCATGCCAGTTGCCACTGCTTGCACTGCACTGCCCGAGCGTCTGCCCTTTTGGGGGGGATATTTGAATTGGTTTTCCCCCTTTTTATTTCACTCCTCTCCCTCTATATAACCAGCACCCCACCTCCATTTCTATGGGTTAGAAAAAATCAGCCAAGGCTCACCCCCTTCTCCCTCCATTTTCACTATTCCAAGCTCCAAAACCCTAGTTTCTTGGCCATTTTGCACTACAACCCATAGCCTACCACCTCCATCATTCATTCCAGCCCCTTGGAGGTCATTTGCAGAGGTTGAAAGCTCATTTTCTTGGACCAAAAGCTGCTAGAGGTCGACTCTACAAGGGTAAGCTCTTATTTTCTCCATTTTTGCACCATTTTGTTCTATATCTTAGCTCCTTTTGCTTACATTTTTGGGCTTCAACCTAAACTGGAAATAGTCTTATTTTGAGCTCATGTTCATGTTTGATCAAGAAATTTTTTCTGTTTGAGGTCTCCTACCACCCTTTGCGCTTTATCCCTCCTTTTGGCCCTTATCTTGCATAATATATTAGCCTTGCTTGTAAGAATTTTTGGGCTTCGAGCCAAACTATAAAGTGCCTTATTTTGAGCCCCTCTTCAACTTTGTTGAAGGGATCTTTACTTTTTGAGGCCATCTACTGCCTCTTGCCCTTTATCTCTCTTTTAGGGCCATTTTTGGCATCATATTATAGCCTTGCTTGTGAGCATATTTGAGATTTTTCATAAACTGTAAAGTGACTTTTTTTGAGCCCCTCTTCGACTTTGTTGAAGGGCACTTGGATGTTTGAGGCCTTATACTGCCCCATGTCCTCTATCTCTCTTTTAGGGCTATTTTTTGCACCATGTTTTAGCCTCACTCGTAAACATTTTTGGGATTTGTTACAAACTGGAAAAAGTCTTTTTTTAAGGCCCTCTTGATGTTTGATTAAGGGCATTGCTTCGTTTGAGGTCATATGCTTTCTTGTATGCTTGATTGCCTCTTATTTTGAGCCTTACAACTAAACCCTTGTTGCATGCTTTGTTTGGCCTTCTAGCCACTGAAATCTAGTGGATTTTTAGTGGCTAACATACTATTTTGAGCCACAAAATCAGAGGGGGGTGACCCCTTCTCACCTTGTTTTGCTTGATGGTCTTTTTGGCCTTCCAAAGAGGCCCTATCTTGCATGCTTTGTTGACTGACTTCAGGGCCAATTTGATGAGTTTTAGGGCTATCATATTTGATTTCCAGAGTTAATTTTTCCATGTTAAGTGTCCTTGATGCATGTGCTTAATAACCCCTTGTATGCCCTTCCAAAGGAGCCCCTCATTTTTACATGCATTGGCTACATTTCCATGTTTATTTGGGCATATTTTCACATGTTTTGTTCACTGATTTTTGCTGGTTTGATGAGATCTCACATGCTTCACATACATGCCATGTAAACCATGTTTGCTAGTCAAACTTGCATGCTATTTTAGTCCATCATGCTAGCATCTTTTGGTCATGCTCTGAACTGGAAATGTTCATGTTTTGGGACTGCCTTAGCTCTGTCTTTATGCTTCATAGTCAAATAATGCATGCTTTGTATAGCTACAAGTCAATATATGTGCCTAGTTTCGAGTTTCGGGACCATTTCATGCATTGTATGACATATATCCATGATTCGGGTTCATTTTGTATCATGATTTAGTGCTGGAATTTGCATGTTTGAATGCCATGTTTCATGCCTTGTTAGAGTGGCATTTGGTGTCTTAGATTCAATCCTCGGTTTGCGTGTATATATGCACGCATTTCGATAGTCTCATTTTCATCTAATGGCCGCTGATATGAGTGTGGCTGAGGTCCACTCATGTTGGTGTAAGTCCATTATGCATTGCGTGTGCCATTTCATTTCATAGCATTGCGTATGCTAGGTTGTATGTTAGAGCATCGTGTATGTCTCGCTACATCGTGCATTGTGTATGCCATTTCATAGCATTGTGTATGTTAGTTTGCATGTTAGGATTGCCTTCATGCATGTCATGCATATTGCATTATGTTTGGGATAGGAGTTAGCCCAAGCACGGGAAACGATGGACGTTTCGTACTCCGAGTGACGGAACGTGTCTCAATTCCCAGTCGCTGACACTCCGGATTATCCATGATGGAGCCTCGGTTTTGTGGTGTTTTCATGTGCATTCATTTCATATTGAGACGTGCAATTCGACTCCTCGGCCATCATGCATCGAGATGCGTGATTGGTGACACGAGGATCGAGGACTACACTCCCTGAAGAGTAGTCAAGCATACATATGTGAAAATACATTGCCATGCCCCTTTCTTGCTCTCTGTTGCAGCAAACTAGAAACCGACAGTCTTTTGGAGCTTCGTGCAATATTCTAAGTTTAATTGTAAACAGAGGCTAATTGAGGCATCGTAATGGATTTCCCCGCAAGGCAACTCAAGCACGCATCATTCATCATTCGGAACAAAGCTGAGGCGGTCCATGGGCTTGCATGCTAATTTACCTGCTTTCCTAGATGAATTTGTTAATTAATTAGGATTTTGTATTTATTCGGATTGTACTATTCATTTGGACTGTATATTATTTATTCGGACCCTCCGAGTGAGGGCATAATTGTAATAAGTGTGCGTGCGTGTGATGTATGTCTTCCAACCCCACGTCTTTCTCCCTTTTATTTACCAGCTTATGATGGTTAGATTAGGGGCATGTTTCAATTAGCATACAGTATAATAGCATGTTTGCATTCATTCATCTGTTTTGCATGCACTGTGCTCTACAAGATCATAACTCATCGTTGTATTTTAATTCCAAGTTGAATACTTGTTAGCTGTAGCATTCCATATGCCATGTGTAGAATAGCCGGGCCTATCTTAGTTGCATTTTGCATGTGTTGCATTAGGCATCTCTGTACAGTTAGGATCATTCATGGATTTCTAACATAGCTTCTATTTTGGCTTGGAGTACTCGGTAAGTTTTTATGCTTTAGCATCCTTGCATGCGTGTGAGTGACTGCCATGATAGCATGCTTACCATGAGACTATATGCTTATGTGATATAACTGCCTGAATGCCTGTGGGTGAAGGTTAGGTTATTTAGATTGGAACAAATCATCAACTGTGAGTTTCAAGCCCACTAGATAGTGGCAAAATCATATTTTCTAAGCTCACCTGAGGGTGGCAAAATATGCATTTTAAGCCTACTTGCGAGTAGCAAATCACTTTAAAAAACAAGCATGGAATGTTTTGTTCCAATTCAGGTGACCCAGTCTATACTTGTATGCTGTGTGCATCACATAGTGAATCTATGCTAATAATTGGAATAAGAGCACACAATGTTTTCAAAACTAAATATCATGGTTAGTAGAGGCCGATCTTTGATCGGGCGAGCGGGGGTGCTCATGAAGTGACCTTCCCCAATCATACCCAAGTTCCCGAGCCGAGGTAACTTTGGTGATGACGGACACGTGGCCTTAGGCATGAGTCAGAGTTTCCTAAATTTCCCAAAAAAAAATATTTAGGTGGCGACTCTGTATCTGGCAAAGCAGTCCATGTTTGGCACTTCTTTCAAAAATCTATTTTCTCAAAACGATTTGCCAGATTTGGACTCTTTGGTTCAGATTAAGAACCGTGACAATTTGAATCCGAACTGTGGTGAGCCCAAAATGAACAGAACGGGACTCATCCTTCTAGGGCGTTCGGGGACGTCTACAGTTTCTGGCGACTCCGCTGGGGATTTAGAGAGCTTGACTCGAACTCATGATATCTGGTTTTGACTACACTTGTGTGTTTCTTTGCATTGCATGTGCATTGGTGCGCCTAGGACACCGTGTTTGCCATCTTCTATTCCTGAGCGGTTTGCCAGAGGCTGCGTGCCATAAGGCTTACCGGTTACGGGCTCTGCCAGTATGGGAACACAAACCCCAGTTTTACCGGGACACCCTTTTGACCATTTGACCTAGTGCATGTTCGGAATCCGTAGTGACCATTCCAAACTAGGATAGGTTGCTTACCCGATATATTGTTTGAAACCGCTGGGTGTGTAGTGAAACCCTAGCTCCTGACAAAATAGGACAGGGAAACCCTACCCCAACATAGGGGTGTTTTGGCTCTCACTTATCTGTTATGTGCTTTTAGAGTGCGTCTCTACAGGAATGTATGTATCAGTTTGCGAGTTTGGGCATCTGGCCTGCGGGTATCAGTCGGTGTTTGAGAATCAATTATCTACGGGTATCAGATTCATTTTTTGGGGACAGTGATTCAGGGATAACGATCAGTGTTTGAGGATAGTGTGTATTCAGCTTATCGACCGTGTGTTGTTATGCCCAGCTGTGTGTTGTGTATTTATTTTAAGCTGTTATGCTGTCCGTTTATCTGGTTATTTATTTCCTTATTGCTTTATTTATCTTTTTGTTAGGGCAGTTTTAGCACAATTGCTTCAGACCAAGCAGATATTTCCCAAGTACTCTGGGCAAGAGGTCGTCGACTCAATCGATCTGAGGGTCTGGTTGATAGACAGCCAGTGTTTCACTCTCTACCCCCGGTTGTCAGGCGAAGGCCGAGGAGACGCAGTGTGTCTGAACAGAGGTTACCAGAGCAAAGGGTCTACCCAAGAAGGAACAAATGGCCGAGGTTTCGGTCCGCCATAGAGATACACATACCAATCAATTAGCAAGATCAGCAGAATATGGCCGGGATGGAAGAAATGATGCGACAGCTCCAAGAGAGCATGAAGCAAATGCAGGAGGACGCTGTCCGCCAAGCGGAGTTCTCTAAACAGCAGGCCACAATCATGGCCCAGCAGGCCGAGCTCATCACTAGACTGCAACAGCAGAATGGAGCATCTGCCTCACATCTAGTTCCTCCTCCACCAGGGGTCCCGTTACCCGAGCAAACACCAACTGTCCAGAATGTCCTGCCAAACATCCAAAACACCTTGCCAAATGTCCAGAACATCCAGGAGGACACAGACCTTCCAACGGGGCCAGCTCCGCTCCCACTTCCACCTCAACTGTCCAAGACACCTACGCCTATCAACCATCCAGACTCTCCCTTCCAGTTCGAAGTAAACCCTACGGCACTGAAATTGAGCAAGCTTGAGAAGCTATTCAAAAAATCCCAGGGAGTAAAGGCTATCCTG
This sequence comes from Camellia lanceoleosa, assembly GCA_025200525.1. NCBI lineage: Eukaryota > Viridiplantae > Streptophyta > Magnoliopsida > Ericales > Theaceae > Camellia > Camellia lanceoleosa. The sequence continues at coordinate 182,036,573 of CM045760.1, forward strand.
GATATCGAGGACAGATATACCGATGTGGCTGTGACGTTACCAGATAGATTCAAAATGCCGCAGATCGATCGCTTCGACAGATCTGGTGATCCCATGGTCTACCTCCGGCTATTCTCAGATATATTACGGCCAATGGGCCTCACCAGACCCCAGAAGCTTTCGCTATTCGGCCGGACCCTATCGGGTGTGGCCACTATCTGGTATGCGAAATTGGAAGATGATATCAAGCGAAGTTGGGATGAAATGGCCGAGGCCTTTGTTGCACAATACTCTTACAACACCCAAATCGAGATTACAACTCGTGATCTCGAAACAACAAGGCAAGAGCCCAAGGAGAGCTTCTCGGATTTCGTGACCTGGTGGAGGGCGAAGGCCTCGATGATGACTCTAAGGCCCACCGATAAGGACCAGATCAGGATGATTGTGCGCAATCTCCAGCCAAAACTGATGCAAAAAATGATTGTGCTCCCCTTCCCTACCTTTTCGGATCTGCACGAGATGGGGGTACAAATTGAAGATGCCATGAAACAAGGTCTGATTGACCAAGACAGAGAGCAACCTCGAAGAACCTTTAACCGCAACAACAATGTAGGCCCGAGTGGCGCTGCAACTGCAAGAACTTCGGAGGTAAGCATGGTCGCCACCATTCCTCCTCCTCTTCCAAGGCCCATGGCAGCCACACCCTTCTCCGGTGCATTCGGAAGTAGTACACAGACCACCAAATACCAACCCAGAGGCCAAAGAACCTTCACCCCATTGTACATGCCCCTGTCCAAGGCTCTAGGGGTCTTAATCAGAAAAGGGCATCTAAAACCCCTAGAACCGAGGCTGTTGCCAAATCCACTCCCCCCCACTCACAACCCAGCCAAATATTGTGCATATCACCAACAACACAGTCATGACACCGACCAATGTTTCAAATTGCGTCACGAGATTCAAGATCTCGTTGACAAATAGGTGATTTTGCCACCAGAAAGACCCAATGTCACCACTAACCCACTCCCTACACACAACCAAGCTCTACCTCACAAAAGAATCAACTTTATCCAGACTGGGGTCGTGTCTTACGATCCTAGCATCTATATCAATCCTTCCCATCTACCTAAGCCGGAGGTGCTCCTTCCCAACTGCACTGACTTTTTGTGCATGCTGGACATCTTTACAATCCAACCTGAGCCAATGGCGGTGGCTGGCGAAGATAGCGCAGTGGAGATTGCAGAGGAGGATGGAATGGTTGAGTCAGGGTTTAAGCAGTCTGGGAATTTTGCTAGGGAAGCCTACGATTCGAGTGAGTACATTCTGTCAGCGGTCCAGCCTGAGCCAAGTATAGAATTGCCAAAGAGAGCAAAACTGTGTGTGATCCGGGGGGATAGATTTGAGCAAGGGATGGATGATTTGACGGCCGTAGAAGAGGGCTTTGCCAACTTGCAGTTTTTCGATGACCAAGAATCAGGGGGCGCGGCAGTCAACTGGTTTGATTATGAGGAATCGGTAGAGGCCACTGGATGGCTGGATGATCAACCGGATGTGGTGGAAGAGTTCCAACTAGAACGAGGGCGAGGGCGAGGGTATCGATTGTGGCGGAAGGGTCGAAAGTACATTGTCAAGAGCGCCGAAGAATTTCGAAGAATTTCGCCGAACGAGCATTGTGAATGCAGGAAAGTGAACAACAAACCTGCATTGTGACAGTGGAACAAGAAAAGTTTTGGGATTCTGAGGGTACCAGGAAAGCCAAGGCCCATGAGGGGACTGAAAGTGCTGTGGGCACAAGAACAGAAGATGCTACTGCGAGTACAATCATACCGGAGCCAGACAGGTGTCTGTCAGCTGCCAATGGAATGTGGTGGGAGGACGATGATTTATGTCTTGCCCACACAGACGAGGATTGGGAGAGCAATCAACCAGATGACACTTGGTATATCGGTGAGGTCGATCACATGACAAGAAGCGGGCGGTATTTCAAGTCCCCGCACCTGGACCAACCAGAGGCATCTGGGAAAGATAAGGAAACTGAAAAGCAGAAAGAGAAGCAGATTGAAGAAGAAGCTGTACTGAAGCAGCTAAAGAAGATACAAGCAAACATCTCCATCTGGGGGCTGCTTATGGCATCACGAGTGCACAGACAGGCTGTCCTATCTGCCATGGACAAGGCTAAACTCTCCATAGATACCACACTTGAGCAGCTAGTTGGACTAGTTTTTTTGGGAGGGGCCACCCCGATGATGACTTTCTCTAATAAGGAGCTACCACTTGAGGGTGTGAACCATAATAGGCCACTCTACATCTCTGTGGAGTGTAGAAATAAATGGATACCCGTGGTACTCGTTGACACAGGGTCCGCAATCAACGTCTGCCCGGCAAGGACAACCTATGCCATCAATTTAAAGAACGCCGACTTTATACCAACAGCCCAGGTGATTCGGGCGTATGACAACACGAGCCCGGAAGTAATGGGGACGGTAAAATTCCAGACCAAGGTTGGGCCAGGACAACATGAGATAGACTTCCATATCTTAGAAGTTCCGGCAACTTTCAATCTGCTTTTAAGGCGACCGTAGTTGCACTAGGTGAAGGCCGTTTCGTCCACTCTGCATCAGATGGTGAAATACCCTTAAGGGAAGGGAGTAGCCATTGTTTTCGAGAATTCATTGATCTATCCACCTCCGGAGGTATCTACACTAGTCCTAGAAATTGAGCACGGCATGGAGGATGTGTTTATGTCAGGTTTTACCTTAGCCGAGGCTCGGGTTGTGCAGAACATCATGGCTGTTAATGAGGGAGTGTATGTCAGTGCTCAATCTGTATACCTCATGAACAAGCTTCAACACATCCCCGGGATGGGATTGGGAAAGAGCGGCCGGAAGGGCGTCGCAGCATTGGCCGAAGTGCCACACAACCCTCATACCTTTGGATTGGGTTATCTGCCCACCAAAGAGGATTGGATAAGGAAGGGAAAGGAAATGGTTGGGAGAGCTAGAGCGAAGAAGGCAGGGAAGCCTTTTGACTTAATGCACCGGCGCATTCAGGGTACCCTAAACGGACACTTCGTCCGGGAGGGGGAAGACTTTCCGTTTTGTGGCTTCCTAGAGCCGTAGCTAAATGCGAAGAGGAAGCGCGTGCCAGGTTTTGAGATTTTCTTTGACCTACAATTATCTAGGGATGATGTTGCCGAAGAGCAGACAGACCCATCAGTTGAGGTTGAGCAGTGTAAGGAAGTGGATTCCGAGGGCCCTGAAATTGAAATGGGGGTAGCACTGGCATGTCTACTTTCAGATCCTTCGATCGACCAGAAGTGCTTGGGGGATAACTTCTCGGTTTCCATGATTGGAAATGAAATGGCTGCGGGCCTACCAGCAACTATTTTGGATGCATCTATCGCACCTTTTCTTACTTGGCAATATGAAGAGGGATTTTTGTCCAGCAGCACCGGGTCAGGTAGTGAGCCGGAATCTGATTCCACCGAGTCTTGTGAGTCGAAATCAGGTTCCATCTCGACCGAGTCTGAGTCTGGTAATCTTGGGGATGATAACCTAGATGCCACAGTCTTGTCCAGGTCGTCTTTTTCTTTCTCTTTCGAGTCTGTTGTAACTGAGGAATTGGACGATTTGGATGTGCTTAATGAGAATCAAGTAGCTGTGGTTTCTGAGTACTTTTCTGTGCCCTTGATTTATTGCATTAACTCAGGCTTTCAAAACTTTGATGAAAACGACGAGGACGAAATTCTTCCGATTTTGCAACGCTTAATTGAACAAGAGCAGGAAAGATTTGTTAAACCTTTAGTTGATGAAATCACTACTGTGAATGTTGGTACTGAGAAGGACCTGTGGCTAGTCCAGATCGGGTCCACGTTGTCTTCGGAGGAACGCGAGCGCTTGGTCGCTTTATTAAAAGATTTCAAAGATGTTTTCGCGTGGTCCTATGAAGACATGCCTAGAATCGATCTTGAGATTGTATAGCACCGGATCCCTCTTAACCCCGAGGCCCGACCCGTCAAGCAGAAACTCAGGAGGATCCGCTCGGATTGGGCTCTCAAGATCAAGGAAGAGGTCACCAAGCAAATCGAGGCAGGCTTCCTGCTGGTATCCGATTACCCGACTTGGTTGGCCAACATTGTTCTGGTCCTGAAGAAGGATGACAGGATCCGAGTATGCATGGACTTCAGGGATTTGAACAGAGCTAGTCCGAAGGACGACTTTCTCTTGCCGCATATTGATGAGTTAGTGGACTTTACAGTGGGGCATGCTTTGCTTTCATTCATGGATGGCTTTTCCAGCTACAATCAGATAGTGATGGCACGAAGGACGGAAAAAGCGCATTCACCATCCCGTGGGGACGATCACACTGAGTGATGCCGTTTGGGTTAAAGAATGCTGGAGCTACTTATCAATGGGCCGCGACCACAATATTACATGACATGATCCACAAAGAGGTTGAGGTGTACGTGGACGACATGATTGTCAAGTCCAAAGATAGAGAGGGCCCCTACACCGCCTTGCAAAAGTTCTTTCAAAGGATCAGAGAATTCTGATTGCGGTTAAATCCTCAGAAATGTACGTTCGGTGTTACAGCGGGAAAAATGCTGGGGTTTCTGATTACACAGAGAGGTATCGAAGTCGACCATTCCAAAATCAAGGCCATCTTAGAAATGCCACCACTAAGGACTGAAAAGGAGGTGCGAGGCTTTCTGGGTAAAGTGCAATTCATAAGACGGTTTATCTCAAAATTAACCTTGACTTGTGAACCACTTTTTGGTCTCTTGAAAAAAGGAAAGAAATTCCAATGGGACGGTCGATGCCAAGCTGCTTTTGAACAGATCAAGGAATACTTACAAAACCCACTCGTGTTGACACCACCAGAGCCGGGAAAACCGTTGATATTGTACCTCTCAGTAACTGAGACCACAATGGGCTGTATGCTCGTACAAGAATCAGATGACAAAGTGGAGAAAGCCATCTACTACCTGAGCAAGAAGATGCTAGAGTATGAAACTCGCTACACACCGTTGGAGAAGCTTGCTTAGCTTTGGTATGGGCTACTAGGAAGCTACGGCATTACTTGTTAGCTCACTCCGTAATGTTGGTTTCACGACTCGATCCCATCAAATATCTTTTCAAGAAACTAGCACTTACGGGTAGGCTAGCTCGTTGGTTGCTGTTGCTCTCCGAATTCGATTTGAAATATGTGACACGTAAGTCAGTCAAGGGAAGAAGCGATGGCGAAATTCTTAGGCGATCATCCGATTGGAAGGGGTGAAGCGATGAGTACTTATTCCCAGATGAAGCCATTTTGCACATTGACGATGAAACTTGGACGATGTACTTTGACGGAGCGTCAAATCAGTACGGGTATAGGATAGGAGTGTTGCTGATAGCACCTGACAAGTCCCGTATCCCTCTAGCCTTCAAACTCCGGTTCAAAGTCTCGAACAATGAAGCAGAATATGGGGCATGCATTGCCGGTCTAGAAGCAGCCCTAGAACTAGGGGCAAGACGGTTGGACGTCATCGGGGACTCGAACCTTGTTGTGTCTCAAGCAAAAGGAGACTGGAAAGTTAAAGAAGAAAAGATGATGATGTATCACCAGACCTTGGATTTGTTAATTCCTCGGTTTGAGAAGCTAAACTTTGCTCATTTACTGAGAGAGAACAACAGGTTCGCAGATTCTTTAGCAACTCTATCTTTCATGATAGACATCCCATTTGGAGTCCGGATGCGTCCAGTCATCATTAACCATAAATTTGTGCCAGCCTACAAGTCGATTGCTGCTATAGATGAGGCTCGAGACGAAAACCCCTGGTATTACGACATTTGGAATTTCTTGGAGAATGAAGCATACCCGCTAGAGGTAAATGCCAAGGATAAAAGGGCAATCAGAAGAATGGCCGTTCAGTTCATCATCTGTGGGGGTAAGCTATATAAGAGAGGTCATCTGGGAATGCATAAGCTGTGTGTCGATACCGAAGAATCGAAGCGCCTAATGGAGGCCATCCATGGAGGGGAATGTGGCGCGCATATGAACGGAGTAATGCTAGCGCGGAAGATCCTCAGATAGGGTTACTACTGGTCCACCATGGAGGAGGACTGTATCGGTTTTGTTCGGCGATGCCATAAATGTCAAATTCGTGCAAATCACATGAACATTCCGCCGTCGAAGCTGTACAATATGACTTTGCCACGGCCATTTTCAGTCTGGGGAATTGACATGATCGGGGCTGTCACTCCGAAGGGGTCGAATGGGCATGAGTTCATCCTGGTTGCGATAGATTATTTTACAAAGTAGGTTTAGGCCCAATCCTATGTGGTGTTGAAGGCTTCACATGTTGCGAAGTTTATCAGAAACAACATCATCTGTCGCTACGGGGTCCCAAACGAGATAATTTCAGATAACGGTTCCCACTTCAAGAAGTAAGTGATTGACTTGTTGGAGAAATACAATGTGGCTTTTCATAAGTCATCTACCTATCGGCCGCAAACCAACGGAGCAGTTGAGGCCGCCAACAAGAATATCAAACACATATTGCAGAAGATGGTGGAAACGCGACGGCGGATAAGGCCGTTTGCTGTGGGGTCAGCCAACTTCAATCAGAACTTCTACTGGGGTGACTCCGTATTCATTGGTTTATGGGATAGAGGCCGTTCTACCTATCGAAATTGAGGTTTCGTCTTTGCGAGTATTGGCTGAGTGTCAAATAAGAAAAGATTAGCGTGAGCGGTTTGAGGAACTCATGCTCTTTGATGAGAGAAGACTGAAAGCACTATACCATGTTCAAGGTTATCAACGCAGAATTGCCCGAGCTTTCAACAAGAAAGTTAAGTCCAGGAATCTAAAGGAAGGAGATTTGGTGCTCAAGGACAACCGAGCTCCCATCCACGACCCAAGGGGCAAGTTCAGACCCAATTGGACTAGTCCCTACATCATTAAGTCTATCTGGTCAGGTGGAGCTGTGGTTCTGATGGATCTAGATGGCTTAGAGTTCTCACAACCGATCAATATGGACAAGTTGAATAAATATTACCCTTGAGAGGCTCGCTAGGCCGAAAACCCGAAAGGGCGACCTAGGCAAAACTCAGAGCACAAAAAATTTGAAATTATAAAAACTGAGCTCGCAAGGTTGAAAACTCGCAAAGGGCGGCCTTGGCAAAAGTTAGAGCGTAAAAGGAGAGTGAAAATACCCGAGTGTACCTTAATCCTGAACTACGTAAGGCTTGATTCCCATCTTTGGGATACGTAGGCAACTTCATCCTAAAGTTCAGCCATAAACTTTTCCCCGATCAACTTTGTCCATTTGATCATCTCAGTCATCTTTGTCCATCAGCATTCATCGTGATCTCCGGTGCAGTGCTTTTCAGACTAGGGGTAACTTTTCATTGCTATGCAGTGCCGTGGTACTATTCAGACTAGGGGCAACTTTCCAGTTGCTAGGATCCGGGGTTGTGCATCTCAGTGACAGATCTCAGGCGTGTCCAGTTCAGATCCATATCGAAAATGGTCTTGAAAAGTTTTAATAAAAGTTGACTTTGTTCAAATTAATCTTTTTACGACTTAGACCATTTTTGGACCAAAGCAAAAAAATTTCAGTACCCACAACCTTCAATTTCATTGATTTCAAAACAGAGTTCTCCTGCTTTTGCATACAAATTGAAGTTGCTTTTTATTACATTCATAAAGAAAACTTGAAAGTACTGGTAAAGCAATAAATCTGGGGCATAGATAAGTTAGGTGTCCCTGCGCCCCCTCCCAGAGCTGGTCGAAGCCTTTGATGCCAAGCTGGGGCTAATCTGTGCCTCTTCATTGAGCCAATCCAAGCACTCGTCAGACAAAGTGCAATTGAAAGTGGGAGCAGGGGCCAGGAGCTCTCTAGTTCTCCATGCTGTGGCATACTAGGCAAGCTGCGCGCCTCGAACCAGGAATGCGGTAGGATACTTTGTCCCCTCTAGCGGGCAAGTTTGATCATGACCAAACTGGCGTTGGAATAGGAACGGAAAATAGAACACACAGTGGGTCAGACCAATCAATTGGATCCTGGTCTGCCGGGACATGCTATAGCTCATTGCCGGGAGATTGAGCCAAGGACAGCGCCAAGCAATGCGATCTGCAGACAAATTGCACATCCAGTCAAACCACCATCCCTCATTAGGGGCATCGACTAGGCGTTGTCGAAAGAAGTAGCCGCGAGCTGAGTAGGTTGGGCAAGAGTCCACAACCTGCAATTTATCCATCAACCATACCTGGGAAGGGATGAAAAATGAGAGAATAAAGAATAGAGAGATGTACGATGAGAGAAAAGTAAGGAAAAGGTTTTGTGAGGAAAAAAATTGAGCCCGAGGGCCGAGTGATATGAGCAATATATATGTGAGATTGGGTGGGAAACATTACTGCGGCGATGTGGACTCCTCAACTGTCGTCTCCCGGCGATAGAAAGCATCTAAGCCCATCAGTGTCTTGGCCAATGTCATAGCGATGTAGCTCTTTCCTTCCTTCAAGCCTTGAGCAACTTCAATCAGACGGATGCTAGACCCACTAAAGCTTGGGGCAAGCAAAAAGTGAGATAGCATGCACAGGCAAAGGGCATGTTGCCGAAAACCTTGCCAATGATGGTTGCCGCGGTCACCGGCGTCAGAAAAGCGACGAATTAAGCCAAGGATATCCAGTTCCCCGTCACAGATCAGAGACCGAGTGTCATGCATGGTGAGTCCATACATCCGCCTTAAAGCTTGGGCGTGGCCAAAGCGAAACTGAGGCAAAATTTCTTCGTAACGTTCAGATTCCATCAAAACTTGAAAATCTTCGAAATTTGGACATACCTCTTGCCCGGCAAAGCTAAACACATGCGTTACTGGGTTCCAAAACCTCGCCGTGGCATGAAGGAAAGGAAGGTGCAGCGGAGTACGACTCAGCGTGAATAATGCATTCAAGCCGAAGCCCCGGAAGTTCAACTTTTCCGAGCCATCTAGAGAAGTGATCCAAGCTGTGAGATTTTCGACAAGAAACGCCTCCATTTTGGTGCAAAACTGAGATGAAATGAATCAACCACGGAGCTAGGACTTTTAAAAGAGGATAAGACACTGTTCGGGGGACACGTGTCGAAAAACTTGTGGTTGCTGAGCTAGGTGGTCGGCCTGCCACCTTTTTTGGTAGGCCGGCCACCCCTCTCCCCTCCAATACAAAAAGCTGGTCGGCCAGCCCCCAAAGGTGGCTGGCCATGCTGCAAAATGTGTCCTTGGCCCTGTTCTACTCTTTAGAAGGAAGTTCCCAGCATTTGCATGCATCGGGAGTGTCGAAGGCCTCCATTTCCCTCAGTTTCATATGCGTTCTGTCACCCAGATCGTCCAAAATGCACTTTGTTTATAGAGTTGTTGTTAAGTCTTGCTTATCGAGTTGTTGCTTTGCTTATCGAGTTGTTGTTTTGTTGGTTGAGATGTCTTGTTTATCGAGTTGTTAAGTTTTGTCGAGCTGTCAAGTTTCGCGCATTGAGTTGTTACTTTTTGTTCAAACAATTTTGTTGTGCCTTACTTATCGAGTCATCAACTTTGTTGTATTTTGCTTACCGAGTTGTAAACTTGCTAAGGTTTTGTTATTTCTTCGTAAGTTAGGTTGTTTAGTTTGTTGCGTTGGTTCACTACCTGACTTGGCAAATACACCATGCACATTTCCATTCAATCTCATTTTGGTGCAAAATGATGCGATGCGATGCTAAGAACATAAAATACAAACACTTTTTTAAAAGTTGTTTCATTCCATCATGCTTCCTTTGTTACAACATTTTTTACAACAAGGGTACAAGTTTTACAAAAAATAAAACTGTCTGACAAATGTGCTACAACTATTAGTAAAAAAGGTAAATAAAGCAGGGAACAACTGCATCAACACACTCGAGAGTAGGAATAAGAGGCCCTCTTCGTCCTCTTCTGCGGAACAACTTTTGCACCATCATCACCATCATCTCAGTCGGGGCTGCCATCCTCGGAACCCTCCTCAGCCTCATCTTCACTACCGAAATCGGGATCAGAGCCACCCTCTCTGTCAGCAGATGTCTCTGACTGGGGATCTGCAGCCTTCTCCTCCTCGCTGGACTCCTCCTCTATAATGTGCGCTCTGTGTCCACCTCGTCCGCGAGACGACTCCCCTCTCCCAGCTCCTCGAGAAGGCCTAGATGGCCTAGCTCTTTTCGGAAGGCCCAAAGTGGCCCGGCTCAGGGTCTAGTATATATCGAAAGCATCTGAAAAGGAAGAGTGTAATTTAGACGCATTAGCTCAAATATGTATATCAGATGCAGATACAAGGAAGCTACATGAAATGGGCGCATACAAGTACAATACGTAAATGAGGTGTGTGTCAGATGTGCTCAACACGGGTAGTCTATCGATGCAATAAAATGTTCAAGATCAGCATGTCATCAGAAGTATGATAAACGCAAGAAAACTAAAGAGTACCTGGACACCCATGATGGACAACTGTGCCTTTCTTTGCAGTACCATACCCTCGAGTGAAGCCACCAACCTGAGCATCTCATCCATATACTCGACAGGAGGCTGCAGATGCAAAGGCAAGAGTATCAGTAAAGGAATGAATGTCCAAGTATTTGAGTGATAAATCAAAGCTGTAAAGCATACCGGTGGCGAGTCGGGGTCTCTGACATATCGGTGATCAAGCATCGGAGGCTCTATCAGAATCGGGTAGGAAGCCCCATATGTCCATCCTGTCAACTCAGTCGGTATATCTGGCCATCCAGGATGATGATAAGTCGGGGGGATCGGGGGAACCAGTCCAGCCCCACCTCTAGATGTGCCAGCCCTACTGGTCGAAGGAATGTCTCTGACTCGGGCCCGGCTCGATGAGCGCATACCAGCAGACCTCCTCATCGGAGTACGGACTCCCGTCAATGGAGGCATCAAGTATGTGTGACGGTAGGTCGCGTACTCCCCTTGCTCCAAATGTAGTAATGCGTCGGTACCTTGCATAGCACTGAGGACCTCCTGGGGAGAGAGCCTATCAGCGGTCCGCATATCGTCTGGAGGTGCTGAAGGAATGTCCTGATCAGGGTAGCCCCATATCTGACGCAAGAAGCGATCCCCCAAAAATCAAGCCCTACCAACTGGCCCCTCGAAGAGGATCCTATACCGAAAGGCACCCCATGCTCCGGCAAACTAAAATCGGAGGTCTCTGCCTAAAGGCGCCCAGGGCTGCCATGAGATCTGTGGAATCGATGCATAAGCTAATCAGAAATTGTGAATGTGCAAGATGAATCAAAGTTTGGAAACATGAAGGACTGAGAGTTCTAGAATACCTTTGACGGACGCACTGTATCAAAGTACTGTCGTAGGTAGAGGAAAGATTCCCAAGGTCTCGGCCGGTACTAGCCCTCGAACATAAGTGAGTAAGGGGTCGTGAGAGGCACCGCCACCTCAAGCTCCGGGGCTAACGTCGGGAAGTACGTGTAGACCCATAGCTGTGGAAAACAGGCGAGAGCCATCGAATCTGAGAATCGCCGAGTCTAATGTGAATACAAAATGCTGAGAGTGAAGTGCAAGGTACAGAGTGTAAAGTGCGCTGTGTGTGCAATGTACAAGTAATGAGAAGTAGAAATGTAAATCAATAGGGCAGAAAGTACCTCACAGACCCTCCAATAACCGCCAACCATGTTCCCCCGTCCGCGGGAGGTCGCGCTCATATAACAATAAAGAGTAGCCAGGCTGGCACCACCCCAATCATATCGGCTGACCTGTGATAGGTCCACTAGAGCACTCAACAAGTAAAGCTCGACAGTGTTCCCCCTATCGGCGAACAGAGTGGTCCCGAAGAGGAACATTAGAAATCCGCAGGTGTACTGTGCTACCTTCTCAGGAGTCTCAGGCTCCATCTCCGCTCTCCTGAAATAGGAAGAAAACCAAGTGTATCGGACCCTGCCCGAAGATCTGTCAACTGGCGGGCGAACTCCCAATAAGTATATCCAAGCGGCCTCCCACTGGCCCATGTCCTCATCATATGGGATGGCCCAGCCTCCTACATCAAGGCACGTCAGTACGGCGAAGTCAAACGGGGTCATAGTCATGTCCCCGGTAGCAGAGAAATGGAAGGAGTTGGTGGTGTCCCACCATCTCTGTACCAAAGCACCCATCAGCGTCCTACTGGCAGGACAACGAGATATCCTAGTGCAAAAGGGCCCAAACCCTGCCACGTCAACCAAATCCCGGACAGCCTTCGGGAGCTTTGCGTACCACTCTCTCGCCGCAATAGAGCCATATCCTCGCGCAGAACGAGAAGTCACCTGCATTCAAGGTGAACACAGGTATTCAATTTCAAAATGAAATGAATAAGCTGCGTGCAAATGAAATGTATGAGTTGTGTACAAAATCAAATTAGATACAGAATCTGGGCTGTGTGTTCAGAAAATTGAAGGTACGAGCCGTGTGTTCACAATTCAAGTGTTTGAGCTGTGTGTTTAAATTTCAAGGTGTGGGCTGTGTGTTCATCATCAAAGTATGGGCTGTGCGTTCATCATCAAAATTTGGGCTGTGTGTTCATCATTAAATTGTGGGCTGTGTGTTCATCTCAAAGTTCGAGCTGTGTGTTCAACGTCAAGTGTTTGAGCTGTGTGTTCAAAATTCAAAATCAGCGGGCTGTGTGTTCTACCCTCAACAAGTGTGTGCTGCGTGTTCACTTTCAATTTGGGCTGTGTGTTCAGAGATTCAAAGTTTGGGCTGTGTGTTCAACTGACAACAAGTGTGTGTTGCGTGTTCACAATCAGTTCGAGCCGTGTGTTTGACATTAAGTGTTTGAGCTATGTGTTTAAATTTCAAAATCAGTGGGCTCTGTGTTCATCTCAAAGTTTGGGCCGCGTGTTCAAACTCTCAATAAGTGTGTGCTGTGTGTTCACCTTAACAACGAGCTGTGTGTTCGACATCAAGTGCTTGGGCTATGTGTTCAACCTTCTACAAAGTGTGTGCTGTGTGTTCACCTTAACAACGAGCTGTGTGTTTGACATCAAGTTCTTGGGCTGTGTGTTCAACTTTCTACAAAGTGTGTGCTGTGTGTTCACTTCAACAACGAGCTGTGTGTTCGACATCAAGTGCTTGGGCTGTGTGTTCAACCTTCTACAAAGTGTGTGCTGTGTGTTCACCTCAACAACGAGCTGTATGTTCGACATCAAGTGTTTGAGCTGCATGTTCAACCTTCTACAAAGTGTGTGCTATGTGTTCACCTCAACAACGAGCTGTGTGTTCGACATCAAGGGTTTGAGCTGCGTGTTCAACTCTCAATCAGTGTGTGCTGTGTGTTCACCTTAATAATGAGCCGTGTGTTCACCAATCAAGTGTTTGAGCTGCGTGTTCAACTTTCAATCAGTGTGTGTTGTGTGTTCACCTCAACAATGAGTCGTGTGTTCAGAATTCAAGTGTTTGGGTTGCATGTTCAACTCTCAAACATAGCATGGAATGCATGGAAAATGCAAATTACGTCGCAGGAAATATGAAAGCAAGAAACATACCTCTTGTGCCTGATGGGAGAGATGGGACTCCGGCTTCTGCAGTAGTAGATCTACAAGCGCTCGCTCATCGAAGTCAGTAAAGTGGTAGAAAACCACCTGAGGAAGGACGTGCTCCTGAGGATGATACCTGTCGGGATCAAACGGCCGAACTCTCGGGGGCAAGGACATGATGTCCGGCTCACCCCTGACGCCTGGAGGACCTCCACCATGAGGAAAATGATCCGCCATCTCGAAAAATTTGCAAAAAGAAGCAAAAATGAGCGAAATGAGCCAAAATTGGAAAAAGTCAACAAAAGTCAACTCTCGGGAAATAAAAAAGTCAACAAAAGTCAACGCTCGAGAAAATCTTCCAAATGTTGGGACAAACTTACCTCAAGTGGTGAAAATGAGAAAAGAAGCACTGAAACCAAAATTTAATCGGTTCAAAGTGAAGAAAACTAAAAGTTTTCGCGAAACAACTTGGCGTGGGGCGTTGGAAAACGCGTATGGAGAGCAGATCTGAGAGGGAAAATGCTCTAGGAAGGTAGAGGGGCTGATTTCGGAGTTGGAGTTGTGAGGAAAAGGTGTTTGGCCGAGTGGATTTAAAGAAATGAGAGCAAAAAGACTAAACTGCCTCGGATTTGGGCTAGGTGGCCAACCGGCCACCTTTTCTGGCAGGCCGGCCATCCCCTTGCCTCACCCCTGGCCGGTAGCCTCCCCCTTGAACCATACATGGCCGGTGGTGTTCCCAACATGGTCTCTAAAGTCTCTGCAAATTTTGGTGATGATTGGAGTCCCTGGCACCCCGAGAAAGTACAAGGAAAGTGCACTTTTCGTCGCGAAATCCCTCCGCGAGAACTTCAACTCCAACTTTCGATGCGTGTCCCATTGTTACTCATCAAAAGCAAGGTGTATCCTTTTTTAATACGTTGTGACCTCTCCGGGAGGTAAACCGGAGGTCGCGATTGAGCCATCTTCGTTGAAACTTGCATTGCTTTGTTCGTTGTTTCGTATTAAAATGTGCATTCAAGTTTACACTTATCCTGCATTGTTATGCACGATTACTTGCATGCTCATGCATACCACTTGCATTGTTGTGCATGTTTCACAGGTATTGTCATACCCCCCACGCTTAACTTGCGTTATCACGCGCGTTGCTTCACGCATTGCGATGCACTCACCCATCAACACCGCGTTTGCCTGCATTCGATATCACACTGAACATATATTGCTAACTACGCTGTGCTTGTTGAGTTTCTTCCTTTCGCAGGCACGATATTGTATGTACGGTTCATTTGAGGCTGGTGCGACCAGACGAGCCGCACAGGTATTGTATCCCCTCCATGTGAGACGTGGCGAGAATTCAATGATTCTCCACATTCTTCAACTGCATGAAATGTAGTTTTACTTTGCATTATTGCTTAAAACTGTTGCATCTATTGTGAATATTTGCTTCATTACAGTTTGTTGCTTCGCATGATCATTGAGTTACATCCGGCTTTGTGCATATCGCTTTGCATTTTGCCCTCCGCCTGCAGGCATGCCTGCGGGCACATTTCTCTGTTATCTAGTATGTTTGTCTAAGTCTTCGGCCTTGTCAAAAATGGGTCATCTCTAGGCTTTGACATTCACTCCCGTCACTTATGATTTTCGAGTTCTGTCAAAGAGGGGCAATTGTAGACACCCCATTTTTGACCGACCTTAAGACTCAGACGTCATCGATTGAGCGCTTGGTGATGTTGCATATTGTGCTCGTTCTGAGGTTGCGGAGTCTCGGCTGTGAACCTTGCCTCCGGACTTCTGGACTCTTTTGTGCCTTGCCTCGGTTTGCGAACCAGGCCCCGTTTTCTTTGTTTTCTCCTCCCGAAGGGAGGGAGAGGTCTCGTAGATCATCTCTTAGTGGCCGCAGGCTACATTTCGTGGTCGTAGGCCATTTTTTCCGTTTGGGGCCCGGTTCCCGATTTTCGGAGCTGTTGGCCGTGTGCCTCGGTTCGGGACTGCTTAACCACCTCCGTTTGCTCCAGTTTTTGGCATACACCTTGTTTCCTCCCTTTTGAGGGACACTGTGGCCCGAGAGACCAACTTCGTGGTCGAACGCCACCTCCAATGCTTAATAGTCAGTTTTCGGGGCCCCAGATTGCGCGTTTTGGCCCCCGAACCTTCGTTTTGCATCGGTTTGGGTTCATTTTTGGTGGAGACCTTATTTTCATTGTTAGAAAGGTCGTAGGAAGGTGGGAGGCCAGCAATTGTTCTGAAAACCAACTTTATTCCTTCATCGCTCTTCATCGCCTGTTTTCTTCACTAGAAAGCTAGTTTTTCCCATTCCCGGGCCACTTTTTCTAACTTTCCACCACACCATTGTGTTGTACACACCTGGGAGGCCACCAATATGGATAGGCCGGCCATTAACTCCCCCTGACCCTTTTGAACCCTTCTAAAAAGCTGGCTTTTCTCTCTCCTGGTTCACTTTTTCTAGTTTTTGACCATACAGCTGTGTGGTACACACATGGGAGGCCACCTTTTTGGGGTGGCCGGCCAACAATTGAGCTTGACCCTTTTGACCCTGGTCAGCCGGCCACCTGAACCTTTTGAACCTGGCCGGCCAAGCTTCTCTCTCCTGGTGCATGCCAACTATGCCAGCTGTTTTGCACCAGACCCCTACTCGAGGGTTTGCCTTTTTGGGGGGAAAATTTGAATTGGTTTTCCCCCCTTTTATTTCACTCCTCTCCCTCTATATAACCAGCACCCCACCTCCATTTCTAAGGGTTAGAAAAAATCATCCAAGGCTCACCCCCTTCTCCCTTCATTTTCACTATTCCAAGCTCCAAAACCCTAGTTTCTTGGCCATTTTGCACCACAACCCATAGCCTACCACCTCCATCATCCATTCCAGCCCCTTGGAGGTCATTTGCAGAGGTTGAAAGCTCATTTTCTTGGACCAAAAGCTGCTGGAGGTCGGCTCTACAAGGGTAAGCTCCTATTTTTCCCATTTTTGCACCATTTTGTTCTATATCTTAGCTCATTTTTCTTACATTTTTGGGCTTCGACCTAAACTGAAAATAGTCCTATTTTGAGCTCATCTTCATGTTTGATCAAGAACTTTTTCTGTTTGAGGTCTCCTACCACCCTTTCTGCTTTATCCCTCTTTTTGGCCCTTATCTTGCATAATATATTAGCCTTGCTTGTAAGCATTTTTGGGCTTCAAGAAAAACTGTGAAGTGCCTTATTTTGAGCCCCTCTTCAACTTTGTTGAAGGGATCTTTGCTGTTTGAGGCCATCTACTACCTCTTGCCCTTTATCTCTCTTTTAGGGCCATTTTTGGCATCATATTATAGCCTTGCTTGTGAGCATATTCGAGATTTTCCATAAACTGTAAAGTGTTTTTTTTTTGAGTCCTTCTTCAACTTTGTTGAAGGGCACTTGGCTGTTTGAGGCCTTATACTGCCCTTTGTCCTCTATCTCTCTTTTAGGGCTATTTTTTGCACCATGTTTTAGCCTCACTTGTAAACATTTTTGGGATTTGTTACAAACTGGAAAAAGTCTTTTTTTAAGGCCCTCTTGATGTTTGATTAAGGGAATTCCTTCGTTTGAGGTCATATGCTTCCTTGTATGCTTGATTGCCTCTTATTTTGAGCCTTACAACTAAGCCCTTGTTGCATGCTTTGTTTGGCCTTCTAGCCACTGAAATCTAGTGGATTTTCAGTAGCTAACACACTATTTTGAGCCTCAAAAGCAGAGGGGGGTGACCTCCTCTCACCTTGTTTTGCTTGATGGTCTTTTTGGCTTTCCAAAGAGGCCCTATCTTGCATGCTTTGTTGATTGATTTCAGGGCCAATTTGATGAGTTTTAGGGCTATTATATTTGATTTCCAGAGTTAATTTTACCATGCTAAATGTCCTTGATACATGTGCTTAATAGCCCCTTGTATGTCCTTCCAAAGGAGCCCCTCATTTTTACATGCATTGGCTGCATTTCCATGTTTATTTGGGCATATTTTCACATGTTTTGTTCACTGATTTTTGCTGGTTTGATGAGATCTCACATGCTTCACATACATGCCATGTAAACCATGTTTGCTAGTCAAACTTGCATGCTATTTTAGTCCATTATGCTAGCATCTTTTGGTCATGCTCTGAACTGGAAATGTTCATGTTTTGGGACTGCCTTGGCTCTGTCTTTGTGCTTCATAGTCAAATAATGCATGCTTTGTATAGTTACAAGTCAATATATGTGCCTAGTTTCGAGTTTTGGGACCATTCCATGCATTGTATGACATATATCCATGATTTGGGTTCATTTTGTATCATGATTCAGTGTTGGAATTTGCATGTTTGAATGCCATGTTTCATGCCTTGCCATGCCTTGTTAGAGTGGCATTTGGTGCCTTAGGTTCGGTCATCGGTTTGCGTGTAAATATGCACGCATTTCAATAGTCTCATTTTCATCTAATGGCCGCTGATGTGAGTGTGGTTGAGGTCCACTCATGTTGGTGTAAGTCCATTATGCATTGCATATGCCATTTCATTTCATAGCATTGCGTATGCTAGGTTGTATGTTAGAGCATTGTGTATGTCTCGCTACATCGTGCATTGTGTATGCCATTTCATAGCATTGTGTATGTTAGGTTGCATGTTAGGATTACATTCATGCATGTCATGCATATTGCATTATGTTTGGGATAGGAGTTAGCCCAAGCACGGGAAACGAGGGACGTTTCGTACTCCGAGTGACGGAACGTGTCTCAATTCCCAATCGCCGACACTCCGGATTATCCATGATGGAGCCTCGATTTTGTAGTGTTTTCATGTGCATTCATTTCATATTGAGACGTGCAATTCGACTCCTCGGCCATCATGCATCGAGATGCGTGATTGGTGGCACGAGGATCGAGGACTACACTCCCTGAAGAGTAGTCAAGCATACATATGTGAAAATACATTGCCATACCCCTTTCTTACTCTCTGTTGCAGCAAACCAGAAACTGGCAGTCTTTTGGAGCTTCGTGCAATATTCCAGGTTTAACTGTAAACAGAGGTTAATTAGGGCATCGCAATGGATTTTCGCGCAAGGCAACTCAAGCACGCATCATTTATCATTCGGAACAAAGTTGAGGCGGTCTATGGGCTTGCATGCTAATTTACCTGCTTTCCTAGATTAATTTGTTAATTAATTAGGATTTTGTATTTATTCGGACTGTACTATTCATTTGGACTGTATATTATTTATTCGGACCCTCCGAGTGAGGGCAAAATTGTAATAAGTGTGCGTGCGTGTGATGTATGTCTTCCAACCCCACGTCTTTCTCCCTTTTATTTACCAGCTTATGATGATTAGATTAGGGCATGTTTCAATTAGCATACAGTATGATAGCATGTTTGTATTCATTCATCTGTTTTGCATGCACCAAGCTCGGCTCATCATAACTCATTACGTTGTATTTTAATTCCAAGTTGAATACTTGTTAGCTGTAGCATTCCATATGCCATGTGTAGAATAGCCGGGCCTATCTTAGTTGCATTTTGCATGTATTGCATTAGGCATCTCTGTATAGTTAGGATCATGCATGGATTTCTAACATAGCTTCTGTTTTGGCTTGGAGTACTCGGTAAGTTTTTATGCTTTAGCATCCTTGCATGCGTGTGAGTGACTGCCATGATAGCATGCTTACCATGAGGCTATATGTTTATGTGATATAACTGCCTGAATGCCTGTGAGTGAAGGTTGGGTTATTTAGATTGGAACAAATCATCAACTGTGAGTTTCAAGCCCACTAGATAGTGGCAAAACCATCTTTTCTAAGCCCACCTGAGGGTGGCAAAATTTGCATTTTAAGCCTACTTGTGAGTAGCAAATCACTTTAAAAAATAAGCAGGAAATGTTTTGTTCCAATTCAGGCGACCCAGTCTATACTTGTATGTTGTGCGCATCACATAGTGAATCTAGGCTAATAACCGGAATAAGAGCACACAATGTTTTCAAAACTAGATATCATGGTTAGTAGAGGCCAATCTTTGATCGGGCGAGCGGGGGTGCTCATGAAGTGACCTTCCCCAATCGTACCCAAGTTCCCGAGCCGAGGCAACTTTGGTAATGACGGACACGTGGCCTTAGGCATGAGTCAGGGTTTCCTAAATTTTCCAAAATAAAATATTTAGGTGGCGACTCTGTATCTGGCAAAGCAGTCCATGTTTGACACTTCTTTCAAAAATCTGTTTTCTCAAAACGATTTGCCGGATTTGGACTCTTTGGTTCAGATTAAGAACCGTGACAATTTGAGTCCGAACTGTAGTGAGCCCAAAATGAACAAAACGGGACTCATCCTCCCGGGGCGTTCGGGGACGTCTATACCACCCTCCTGGCTAATGTTCTTTCCTCCGTAATTCTTATCACGAGTCTCTTCGTTGCAGTTGTCTTTTTTGATGTCGAGGTCAATATGTTTCCCACTCTTAGTAGGGGTGTCGTCCCCGATCTTCTCTTTTTGTCCGTCGTTGGCCATCTATTCTTCTTTCGTTCCCATAGACGGCGCCAAATTGTGTGTGTCAATTTCCGACCACACTGCCAAACAGGTACTCAACTGGAGAGCACTGGCAGAATAGATTAAGCCCGAGCGACCTACAACAGAAAGAAGAGTCTCCGGCGGTGGCTCGTCCACCCGGGGTCACTCCGATGATCAAGTTAGTAAAATATCTTTCAAAGATAACCAATAGTGCTTAACTCAGTAGATAGAGTATAAAAGACATACCTTACACCCATGGGGGTGCCTCCCTTTTATAGCCAACACAATCCTAGTCCCAATAGAAGCCTAGCTCTAATGGACTTAGGACTACTGCTAATCTTGGACTCCCAGTAAGATTATGATAAACTCTCTAAGAGTCTCATCTTTACCCAAACTGAAGTCCTTCATCATTCTAGAACTCTTATCCCTTATCCGTTTATTCCGGATTTCAATATCTTCACAGATAACCTCGGCCTAGCCGATATGATCTTGGCGTTATGATCAGGACGCATGGCACCTCGGCTGACACTTCGGTGTCACCTCAGCCACGTGTTGTCATTCAAAAATTATGTCTCCACACCAAACATTAAAAAACATTTTCTAAAAATATTTCGTTAAAAAAGAAAATCTAGAAAAAATTATTTTTTAGCCAAATAAATGGACGGGTTAAATGAGAAATAATTCACCAGAGTTGAGCCTTCCCATATCTGTACTTTCATCGCAATTGGTTCACTACAATGAACCAAAATGGTCAAGCGTCATAGGGTTCTCAAGAAATTCAAGGAAAACTTTAGGATGGATTACTTGATTATTTTTTATGGTTAAAAAAAGTGAGATATTATATTTGGTTGGAAAAAAACAAAAAGATATAATTATTTTTAATTGTTAGATGAAGAAAATAAATAATATGAAGTGGCCTCATTTTTCTTATACTATATCACCTATGTTATAATTTAATTATATCTAATCTTTTATACCTGTATTAAAATTATTCAAAACTTAGTACAATACCGAACAAATACTGGAATGGACTATTGGGTGGAACCCGCATGTTTTCCACCTCCAATCTCTTTATTCTTATCTCGTAATCAAGCATCGGATAAATAATCTGCTGAACCCTACATATTTCTTTCACTTTCAATTCTACTAATAATGAGACAATTGCACAGTCCCATTTTAGCTTTCATAATTTTAATTTGAACAATTTAAACTATGTACTTTTAATTTTGTTGTGATATGGTTTCTACCATTAGAATTTAGAACGAAAAAAGACCATGTGCAAAATTGGAGGAATTAAAGTGCAAAACTAGTTCATTTTGAATTACACTTTGATTTACACTTTGATTCTTCTAATTTTGCATTTTTTAATTCTATCCAATCTATTTATTCTTATCTCGTAATCAGGCACCAGACTAACAATCAAATGAACCCCACATATTTCCTTCGCTTTCAATCCTACTAATAATGTGACAATTGCGAAGTCTCATTTTAGCTTTCATAGATTTAATTTGAACAATTTAAACTATGTACTTTTAATTTTGTTGTAATATGGTTTCTACCATTAGAATTTAGAATGAAAAAAGACCATGTGCAAAATTGGAGGAATTAAAGTGCAAAACTAGTTCATTTTGAATTACACTTTGAATTACACTTTGATTCTTTTAATTTTGTATTTTTTAATTCTATCCAAACTATTTATTCTTATCTCGTAATCAACCAGACTAACAATCTGATGAACCCCACATATTTCCTTCGCTTTCAATCCTACTAATAATGTGACAATTGCGAAGTCTCATTTTAGTTTTCATAGTTTTAATTTGAATAATTTAAACTCTATACTTTTAATTTTGTTGTAACGTGATTTCTACTATTAGAATTTGGAATGAAAAAAGACCATGTGCAAAATTGGACGAACCAAAGTGCAAAACTAGTTCATTTTGAATTATACTTTGATTCCTCTAATTTTGCAACTTTTTTTTTAATATTATTTTTAACATTCAAAATGTTAAATAATGCATGATAGAAGAACAACATGGTAATAAAATTAAAAAAAAAGTAGAAACCAAATTAAAACTATAAGAATCAAAGTAAATTTTTACTGAAATGAGAGAAACCAATAGTATAATTTACCCATTAAAATTTTTTGTTAGCCAATATAAGTTTGGAAGGTGCCAGAGAAAGTAATAGATGGTATAGATAAAATTGTCCAATGCACTTCCAAGAACATGCCAATAACATTTTTATTTTTATAAATAAAAAAATTGAAAAATGGAAACAAAAATACATTTGAGAGTTGTTTTTATTTGAAAAACAACAATTTTCAAAATTTGTAAAATTTAAGAAATAAAATAAAAGTGATTTGATTTGTTATATAAAACAAGTTCTCCATAGAGGGGCACATAAAATGTGTGATGTACATAATAAAATAAAATGCTCAGATTTGTACAACAAACTTTGAAGAAAGGGTGTATATAATATTTCAACAATGCTAGGTAGCTTAAAATTTTGTGACTCAAATGGCTCAAATCACTCAAAACGATGTCGTTTTGAGTGTAAATGAGTGTAAAACGACGTCGTTTTGACAGATTTGAGCAATTTGAACCACAAAATTTTGAGCAACCAAACATTTTCTATAATATTTTTGCTTACAAAAAGTTTAAAAAATAGAAACATAAATATGTTTGATAAAGTGTTTTCGTTTTGAAAAATGACAATAAAAATCTGTAAAATTTAAAGAATAAAAATATATATTTCCACTTAATTTTTTAATAAAAGTTATTCCCTCTTCCCTCTAGTCTAGCCACCTCTGACCTTTTCTTTGTTTAAAACCAGCCATGCCAGCCAGATTTTTGTTTTTTTGTTTTTTGGAACACTACCATGGCGGGCCGTTGGCACTTTCCCAAAAGTCATACCCAACAATAATAAACTTTAAAATGATTCCATTGGCACTTATATTCTATCTGATCCACGGTAATGAGATAGAATTAATGAAATGATAATTTGTTAAATTTTTATAAGTAATGATCGTTCTATTAAATTATTTATTAAAAAAAATCATTTCATTAAATTGGTGTATGTTGATTTTATTTATAATATTTTAATTAACCAAACATGAAAATAGATATTTTAATAGAATAATTATTTTATTTCATTTTATTTTAATAAATCAAACATTACTAAAAGTATAAAATCTGCTACCCAGAGACCTGTTCGAAAACACATTTTATTGTTTGAATAAAAAAAAAAAAAAAAAAAAAAAAAAAAAAAAACACATTTTATTGTGGACGGGAAAAGAAGACACATTTTCTCATGTTTTGTTTTCTCATGAAAAATACCCACGTGAGTTTTGTTCAAAATTTTCTTCATACTTTCGTCTTTTTATATTTATTCAGATCTCTCTTATGACATCGATGTTTTAAATTATTTATTTCTAAATTCTACAATAAAACTCATTCATGCACAAAAAAAAAAAAAAAAAAAAATTTAATTTAATTTAATCGAATATTTATAAACATATCAACAAATTATATTTTGTTTCATAAATGAATGACAAATTAAATTGTAAACTTAAAGTATCAATTTTTAATAGAATAAAATGTAATTTGTTCTAGTATTTATAGTTGTTTAATAAAGTTGATTTTTTTTCATAAATAATCTTTATTGTGAGACCTAAAAAGTAGACAATTTAAATAATTTGTACGTGTCTAAATGAAAGTCCACAAAAAGAGTATAGAGCGATACACATAAAATGTTAGAGATTTTGAATTTGAAATTGATGGAGCAACTATGACCCTTTCATTGTATTTTCTCCATCTCAAAATATTAGTTTCTTATTTTATTTTTTATTGTCTCAAAATATTAGTCTATTTTAAAAAATTAAGTACTAAAATAATATGAATTTTCTGTTTTGCTTTTTTTTTTTTTTTTATAAAAAATTTATTGACAACACAAAAAGTATAATTATAACAATTGATATTCTTCAAAAAAAATATACTATCCAAAAGGTAATTTTAATCAATTTTTTTAAAGTGCAATAATTGTACTATCAAAAAAAAAAAAAAAGATTTTCCAAAAAGAACTATTATTTTGAGATGGAGAGAATAATATAACTTAGGATTATTTTAAAAAATAGGTTAAAAGTTGACTTTTTAATTTTTTTTAAAAAAAATATGTAAAAACAAGTAAAAAAATAATATAATTTAAAATAAATTAAAAATCAAAAAATAACTTTTAACAAGATTCCATAAACATGCCTTATTAATCTCCTATAGTTCAGAAAATATATATATAGTAGTCAATAGTACACGCTACACACGTGTACCATTTAAATAAATAAAAATAAGGAATTTTTATTGATAAATTTTATTTAGAAGTGTTTTAATTCAAGAAGTTTATGAAGGAATTTTTTAACCAATTTAGTCTCATGTATATATAGTTTAATTCCATAAAATCATTTTTCTTGATTTACACTATTTTCTTGTACACTTATGCCCTTATATTTAATTTTGATACTCTTATAAATATTTTTTAAACGGTTAGCAATTTTATGATGTGAATATTCATATTTTTAAATTCATATTGGTAGGAATGTAAAATTAGCCCGTGGGCGGCCCGAAACCCGCCAATGAGCTGGAGCGGGTCCGACCCGTTGACAATGTAAATATTCACATTGACATGTTAACATTCACATTAATAGGAGTGTAAAATTGGCCGCGTCCGTGGCATGAACCGCCAGCGGCCCGGTCCGACCCATTGACAATGTGAATATTCACATTGACATGTTAACATTCACATTGATAAGAGTATAAAATTGGCACGCGGCTCATGGCGGCCAAAAGCCTGCCCGCGGCCAGGGACGGGCTCGGCTCGGCCCGTTGACAATGTGAATATTCACATTGACATGTTAACATTCACATTGATAGGAGTGTAAAATTAGCTCGCGGCCTGTGGGCTGCCCTGGGCGGGCCCGGCCCGACTCGTTGATAATGTGAATATTCACATTGACATGCTAACATTCACATTGATAAGAGTACAAAATTGGCTAGTGGCCCAGGGTGGGCTCACCCCGGCCCGCCCTGTTGATAATGTAAATATTCACATTGACATGTTAACATTTACATTGATAATAGTATAAAATTGGCCTGAAACCTGACTGCAGCCCGAGGCGAGCTTGGCCCGACCCATGACAATGTGAATATTCACATTGACATATTAACATTAACATTGATAAGAGTGTAAAATTTGTTCGCTGCCCGAAACTTGCCCCCGACCGGGGGTAAGCCCGGCCTGGTTTGGCTCGTTGACAATGTGAATATTCACATTGACATATTACCATGCACATTGATAGGAATATAAAATTGGTTCGCGGCCCGTGAGCTGCCCGAAACCGGCTCATGGCCCGGGACAGGCTCGTTGGGGTCCGGACTCGAGCATGTCCGAGACCCTAGGTTAGGGCTTAGGCCATCACTTTGAAGCCCGGCCCGGCCCATCAGCCTGCTTAAGGCCTATTCAAGGCTCAGTCCGAGGCCCAGTCCGCCCGAGGCGTAATGTATTTTTTTGTGGAAAATAATAAAATTTTGGTAGAAAAAATTAAAAAGAATTAAAAAAAAATGACCAGGCTCGCCCAAGCCCGACCTAAGCTTGAGGCTAGGCCCAAGCCTACCGGCCTGACCCGAGGCTCGATTCATCGGCCCGTCCAAAACCCGAATACCCTTGTGCCAGGGCTAGGGCCTGGGCTTAATTTTTTGGTCCGTGGGCTGGCTCGGCCTGACCCGGGAAAGACTCGTTTGTGCCCAGGCTCGAGCCTAGTCTGAGACCCTATGCTAGGGCCTAGGCTATCACTTTGAAGTCCGGCCCGCCCGATCAGCCCGGTTAAGACCCATTCAAGGCTCGCGCCGAGGCCTAGTATCTTTTTTTTATGGAAAATAATAAAATTTTAGTAGAAAAAATTAAAAAGAATTAAAAAAATGGCGGACACCCAGGCAGCCACGGGCCGTGGGAGGTTTTGGGCGACCATAAATGGGGCTAATTTTACACTCCTATCAATGTGAATGTTAACATATCAATGTGAATATTCACATTGTCAATGGGCCCGGCTGGGCCTGCCCCAGGCCACAGGCAGGATTTTGGCCGCCCATGGGCCGCGGGCCAATTTTATATTCTTATCAATGTGAATGTTAACATGTCAATGTGAATATTCACATTGTCAATGGCCGGGGTCGGCATAATGGCCAATTTTATACTCTTATGAATGTGAATGTTAACATGTCAATGTGAATATTCACATTGTCAACAGATTGGGTCGGGCCCTTCCCGGACCGCCCACGGGCCTTGGGCGGGTTTCGGGTAGCCACGAGGCGCGGACTAATTTTACACTTCTATCAATGTGAATGTTAACATGTCAATGTGAATATTCACATTGTCAACGAGACGGACCGGGCCGGGTCCGTCTCGGGCCACTGGCGGGTTTTTGGCTGCCCATGGGCCGCGGGCCAATTTTATATTTTTATCAATGTGAATATTCACATTGTCAACGGCCCGGACCAGGCCCACCCCGGGCTGTCTATGGGCTGCGAGCGGGTTTCGTGTCGCCACGGGACGCAGGCCAATTTTACACTCCTATTAATGTGAATGTTAACATGTTAATGTGAATATTCACATTGTCAACGGGCCAGGCCCGCCCCGGCTCGACTCGAATTTTTCCGGACACCCACGAGGATCGATATGGCCCGGGCCTCTACACATTGACGATATGAACATTCACATTGACGGTGTGAATATTCAAATTAGGGGTATTTTGACAATTATGTCACCCATAAGACTTATTGAAACATAAAAAATTAATGTGAACTAAATGGAATATAAGCAGATAAAAAGGGTATTTTGGTCTTCTTATCTCAAATAGGACCTAATAGAATAATCAAAAAGAATATGAGTTAGATGGAATAAAATTCTTAAAAAATAAATTTATCAAAAAAACTTCCTAAAAATAATAATAATAATAATAATAATAATAATAATGAAATTGACATTATAATTTATACCTAGTTTAAGTAGTATAAGTCTTCTTCCCAGCATACTCACAAGTTGGTATAGATTAATATAAATGAAGTATGGAGTGGGTTCCACTTTTTGGCTCCGACTCTATAAAAAAATGTTCCGTTCGCAGCCTCCGTTACGCGGACTAGGCACTTCACGCGAGATCATATAATTGTGCATTTGCTTTATTATTAATTATCAAGGTTTAAACCAAAAAAAAAAAAAAATACTGTTGATCATCATCTTCAAGAATCTGCAACTCAGGTATGGAACTCCAAAACCCTCTGCAACTCTTTTGCTTTATTATTAATTATCAAGGTTTAAAAAAAAATATATATATACTGTTGATCATCATCTTCAAGAATCTGCAACTCAGGTATGGAACTCCAAAACCCTCTCTCTCTCTCTCTCTCTCTCTCTCTCTCTCCTAGCCAACTGATCCTGCGATTTGCTTTGTGGGTTTGCTGCTTTGGATTCTATTTTGCTTTTTAGTACCTTGTTTGAATAGAGTAATTTGATGAAAATCCATAAGAAAAGAAAAAAAAAAAAATGAAGAAATCTTGTTTCTTATGTTTGATTTATAAGTTAAGTGGTAAATGATTATTATAATTTAAAAGAAAGAAAATTCTTCGGATAATTTAAAAAAAAAATCGTAAAATTTCATGAATATTTAATTTTCTCAATTTAAACTCTAATAAATCTGTTTTCAATCTAAATTTTCTGTCTATTTTCACTAAATAAAACCAACCATTTTTTTAAAAAAAATATTTTAGTCATTAAATTCAATAAAAAATATTTTTATGTTGAGTGTAGAGGTTAAAATATTTTTTTCTGTTTTATTTAACGAAAATAGATAATAGTTTAGATTGAAAATTAAAAAAAAAAATTATGATTTAAATTGTTAAAATTAAAAATTAAAAATTTATTTTGTTACAATGATCAAATTTTGAGGGTTTTTCTTTTATTTATTTTATAATTATCCCAAAAATTATTTAATTTTATAAGTTTTATTTATAATTAAAAATGATGTAATTTGATGAGAAATAAATCATTTGATCGTGTATTTTTTATAATATTGAGATTGTCTATTAATATTTAAAAGAATAAAAATATCTCATCCATATTTTTATATCGCATTCTACCTTTGTACAAATTATTTGTTCGGCAAAAACTTTAAAATAATATATTCTCGTATTAAATTTTTTTTTAAATTTTTTACTGGAGATTTCTTTAAATACTTTTAGTTTGTAAAAAATAAATAAATTAAAACATGATAATTAAAAAACACATTTTGTTATCCTCATAAATGAAAGACCACAGCCATTTATTTTTCTTTTCTCAAGCAGAGGTCCCTGCCCAACAGCTATGCTTTGCATTACCTTTTTGTTTATCTTCAATAACTTCTTCATGGGCTGGTTTTGTAAAACCATGGCCTCTTTTTTCCTTTTTTGGAAAATATTTGGTCAAAAACCATGGGCTGATTTTGTAAAACCATGGTTTAGTTTTATTGGAGTAAATGATTGATTGAACAGTGTATTGTATAAATCTTATTTTGTCCAAGTGTTGTATTCCTAGTAGGTGTTTGCATACACTAAAAAAGTATTTTTTATTTTTTTTATTTTTTTTGCACACACATATATATATATATATATATTTGGGTCATATCAATCAATATTTATTAACATCTCTTCTATAACTTTTTATCTATTTTTTTAAACTTTTCTACACATTTTTTTAATTATATAAAAAGTCAAAAAATACAATTATTTAAATTTGGTTCTTTAAAGGTGACAGGGGGCTCTAACATTAGAGCTCTAACATGAGCTCTAGTGAGGTGTCAAACAAAAAAAAAAAAAGAAAAAAAAAAGCAAGTCAAAACATCACATCATCCCGTGAGACCCACAATTAGAGCTTCCAAATATTATTGCTCCTATAAATTATTTTGTTTGTTAGAGCATCCACAATGGATGCGGTAGTGAGTATGGTAGTGTCAGGTGTTAGTTTTTCGCCAGCCAAAAACATTGTTGGGTGTTGCAATGGGTGTGTTAGTGTTGTGTGTTAGTGTTAATTGTTAACTTATTTGTTAACTGTGGTCAGCGTTTTAGCTAACGAAGGAAGAGAGATGTGTGCTTGGAAAGTCTCCCGAATGTCCCGCCAGAAGTCCCCCGAACTTCCAGACCCTTTAAGAAAAAATAAAAAATAATAAAAAATTTTGGGCCTGACCAATTGACTGGTGGCTGGTCAATCGACAGTCAATTTAATTTTTTTTACTTGTTGAGATTTTTTTTTTAAACTTGAAATTTAATTTTGGGCTTGAAATTTTTTATTAAATTAAATTATTTATTTATTTATTTTATTATATATATATATATATTCTTAACACACCTCTTAACACATCTATTACACCATTACTCACTTTTTAAAATTAACAAACTCTTAACACATCTTAACACACATTTTTAAGCTTTACTTTTTTCACATTTTATTATATAACACACATCTTAACACATTTTTTTAGCCATCCTACTGTAAATGCTCCTAACGTGGCTAGGAGTGTTGTGCCTCGAAGGGTGTGTTGTCTTTAACCATGTGAAGAGCTTAGACCATCTCCAACGGTTCAGCTAATCCAACACCAAATTTAAATTTTGATGAAAAATGTCCCTTTTCATGCTCCAACGGTTTCATCAGATTGATACCAAATCGACATTTCAGCAAATCTTTCACCAAATTTCACCAAATCACTGTTCCCGACCGTTGATTCAGAGACCAACCGGTCGACCATCGGTTGACCAACCGGTTGACCAACCGGTCAACCGCCTAAAGGTTCAAACGGTTCAAAGAAAAAAAAAAAATTTTTTTTTTGCCTAGGTGGTCGACCACCCGGTCGACCGGCCGGTTGACCACCCGGTCGACCACCCAGAAAGTTCAAAAGGTCCAGAAAAAGGTTCAACCGGTTCCAAAAAAAAAAAAAAATTGGGCTTTACCGGTCGACCGGCCGGTCAACCAACCGGTTGCCCGGCGTAAATTTGATGCAACAAATTTGATGTAAACCGTTGGAACGCGAAGTATCAAATCAAGGAAATCGCTCATTTTTGACTCAAATCTGATGAAATTTTTGCTGAACCGTTGGAGATGCTCTTATTGATTTGGGTTTATGATTTGATCCTGGAATTTGTTGTTGTTGTGCTGGTCAAAATTATAATTGATTACATTTGATAACTGTTATTATACTTCCCTTCAAAAAAAATTGAGAGTTTATACTTGAGCAAATTTCACTTTGTCCTTGTATACTTCTACCTTATACTTTTGCACCCCCATGCTACTTTATCCTGAACTTTTTAATTGGCACAAGTCAATTTCTAAATTTCAAGTCAAGTTTCACTCTCATAATAATGCCGTTTCAAAAAATGAATATAAAGATTAAAGTGCGATTTTGATAAAAGTGTAAAGATATTAAATATAATTAATATTTCTTTGTTAATTTTTGAAACATCATTATCTATCTATACTATATATATAACCAAATGTAGTTGTTAAATTTTGATAAAAGTGTAAAGATATTAAATATAATTAATATTTCTTTGTTAATTTTTGGAACATCATTATCTATCTATCTATCTATACTATATATATAACCAAATGTAGTTGTTAAATCAAAAGGCTCCAAAACTTGAATCCTAAATTCTCATAATTTTAAAGAAAAAAAAATATTATGTGGCACTTCCCTTCACCTCATTTTCCACTCTTCAAGCCTTCTCACTCCTTCTCTCTATATAAAATATAAAATTAAAAAATAATAAAATATTCATCTATATCCATCACCAATAATAATATTTATCTCAAAATAATAAAATATTCATCCATATCCATTACCCACAATAATATCTATCTCATTCTCAATCTCAATTTATAAAAAAAGAAAAGAAAAAAAGAAATCAAGAACTTCTACAACTTTCACACACACGTTTCTCTATTCAGTTTATTCCAGTCATCTTTTATTTGCTCATAATAACTCATCTTCTCCATTGTTATATTTTTCAAGTTTGATTATCTGCAAAAATCATTACAAGATCAGTGTAATATTATTTTTTACTTTATATGCATTTTTTCAGTGTTTGTTACTTTGAGTGTATATATATATTTTTTTCATTATTTTTCAGTTCATCTATCTTTTCATCTTTTTTATTATTACATTTTGCATGATTTAAGCTTGCTTACTTTAAAATTTTTAATTTGCTTTTGTTTTTCAATTTAATTAGATTCGAAACTCATCAAATATTGAATTTAATTTATTTTATTTTATCTCATGTCTATCACACCATCACACTTATTAATGGCTTCGTGTAAATTCTCGATTTCAAGAAGATTAGCTCTGCATAAAGTTAATCTCACATTTGCTCTTTCAAAGCTCTCTCAAATGAGAGTTCTTCGGATCATCTACAATCAATATACACCCACTTAACAATACAATCACACACAATAGCTTCAAAACCTTAAACACAATTTCTCAATTTTAAAATTTAATTTTTTTTAAAAAAATATATATATTTGGCTTAAAGTGATTGGCACATCTAACAATATTTAATTTTGAAATTTTAAAATCTTTAAATTTTATCTAAACATGTCTAATTTAAAATTTTGATTTTTTTTTTAACAATATTAGAAAGAAAAAAAGTGGCTCGAATCTATTAGTGTATTATCTAAATTTTGAATTATTACACATAGCATAATATTACTGGATTTAACATTTAAATTTTAAAATTAACCAAAATATCTAACTACATGATTTGAGAAATTTCAATACTTTATTCTGAGTTTTTCAATTTTTTTATTTTTATTTTTACAACACTTAAGTTGCTAGGTGTTAATTTTTTATTAACTATCCATGATTTTATCCTAAATTATTGGTTAATGATTGACCACTATTAAATTCTTTTTGTAAGCTATAATGATAACAATTCACTACCATCAATTTCAAAATTTTCTATCAATGTATTTTAAAAAAAAAAAACATTATCAAGCATGCAATTTAAAAATTAAATATATTTTATTCTATTACAACTTTATTAAAAGTGTAAATTTATTTTGCTACTATTCAAGAAAATATATGTCTTTATTTTGATATAACAAAAATTAAATTATCTTCTATTCATACATAATCTCTCATAAATATCTTATCTTTTTAAAAATATTGATTATCAGCAACCGAATTTCCACATTTCTCTCTTTTTTTTATTAATTTTTTATTTTTTTAGGATGTTTATTTTATTTTTATCTTTTTCCAAATTAGATTTGATATCTATCTTTTTACCTATATATCTATATCTATACTATATATAAGGAAATATAATATCTCTCTAAAATTTTCAAAGTCTCAATACTTAATTCTCAAACAGTTGATATTCTTTTTCCTACATGTCACTCTCTCAAAATTATGTTTTAAATTTTTCTTCATCCTTATTTTTCTCCAATAAAACACATTTTTTTCCTCTTAATATTGTTTTTATTTTAAAATTTTAACTTTTAAAATCTTTTATTATCTAAGACTCCTTATCTCTTTTTATTTTATTTTTTATTTTGCTTAATCTTCTCCTGTATCTTCATTTATCTTTATTTCTTATTCCTTCCTTTTTAAATTTTTTTTTAATCCCCAATCCTATCATTATCTCCAACTTTATTTTTATTATATTGTTTATATGATCCCTTTTTTAAATTTATTTTAATGTTAAATCTAATAATTATCTTCAAATTTATTCCTATCTGATAATGATCTTCAATTTCATTTCTATCTTATTTCTCAAATGCTTCATATTTTAGCTATATATTCTAACACACCATAGAGTTTTTTTAGTGTTTGCATATTGGGTATAAAGTTTTGTTCAAGCTCTGCGTTTAAGATTCGAGTTGCATTCAACCATCAACAACGTCACAATTAGTTAAGCAATTGTAGGATTTAAGGGTTTGATGAATTTTATTCTTTTTGTATACCTATGTGTATATGTACTAGGTGCATTTTTTGTTATTTTCTTTAAAGCGGGCGTTGAACATTTTTACATTATTTGTAGTAGTGTTCATTTTTACATTATTTGTAATAGTACCCATTTTTACATTATTTGTTTTTAAAGCTATAATAATGTCCGATAGAAATATAGTTCAAGTTGCTAAATGACTTACTTGGACTAAGATAATTTTATAATGAATGTTTTAAATGACAAATTTAAAAAAAAAATGAATGTATGAACTTAAGTATGAGATAGTTATCATATTAAAAATATTTCTTAGTTACAATTTCCGATTATATTTTAAATTTATAAGAATTTTTTATTTTATTATACAAAAATTACTATAATAAATTATTTAAATTATACATTCCTGTGCATAGCACGGGTTACTGCTAGTATAAACGGTCCAATTGTAATTTGACTTGACTAGAATAATTAAAAACTCAAAGAACAAAATGTGAATGACCATAAAATGTAGAAGTACAAAGTGAAATTTGCTCTTTATTCTTTTATAAACTTTTCTAGATAAAGGCTTGTGGTTGGAGTCTATACTTTATTTTAGGATAAAATACAATAAACTCTCCTTAAACTACAACCCATTTTCACATTGCCCTTGAATTTCAAAACTTAAAAAAAAAGATTGTGATTTCTCTACATTTTATTTGGATAGATAAGAGAGAAAGGAAAAGAAATGATATTTGATTTCTCTATATCTTGTTTGGTTAAACTATATAAAAAAGAATAAATAAAATGATATAATATTATATTACCAAAGTAATCTTTTTATAGGAGTTAGTTCTTTTATTTGTTATATATATATGTTAAGGGCTAGTTTTGGTATTATAATAAAATAGTATTTTGTGGTTTCATTGGTCTCCCAATCTCTCAACTTTTGAAGAGATTCAAAATAGAGATTACGAGAGAAATGTGTTTGTCTCCATTTCTCTCCTATTTAATAATCTAAACAAGTGATTGAAATCCATTTATTTCCATTTCATTTCTTTTCTCTTCAAATCACTCAAACCAAACGAAGTGTAAATGATTCGGCAAAATAAAAAATATAATTTTTTTCGTGTACTATTTGCCAGGTAAAATACCTCACAATGATGGAGTGAAGAAGTCAATTTAACATAGATAGACTTGCCTAAGAGAGACAATACAGATAAACAGAGATTGTCAAAAGATTTCTGCCGCAACAGCAAGCTATGTAGAGGCCAATCCGCTAAACTTGTTTTCAACAATGGGTTGTTTGGCACTCTGGTTTTACCAATCTCCAATCACCAAACCATCCTCTCTCTTGATGATCAACATTTTATTTTTACTAATCATCCCCTTTACAGCTCCATTGTCCTTCAACTTCAACAGCTTCAGTCCAGATGACTCTAACATAACATATGAGAGAGCTTATGCAGAAAACAATGCCATCCAACTCACCAAAAACATTGCAAACATCGGCCGAGCCTCATATGCCAGACCTATGCAGCTTTGGGATAAGGCTTCAAGAAATCTCACTGACTTCACCACCCACTTTTCCTTCATCATTGATTCCCAAAACAGAACAGCATATGGTGATGGAATTGCATTCTTCCTTGCGCCTGAAGGTTCCAGAATTCCTGATGGGGTAACAAAAGGCGGCACTCTTGGCCTCACAAAGGACAACCAGACATTGAACTCAACAGACAATGCATTTGTCGCTGTGGAGTTCGATATATATAAGAACTTTTGGGACCCAGTACATGATCATGTAGGTATTGATATCAACTCTATGAAATCAGTAGCTAATGTTACATGGTTGAGTAATGTTCAAGATGGGAAGCAAAATGAAGCTTGGATTAGTTATGATTCTAGTTCGAAAAATCTTAGTGTTGTTTTCACTGGTTTTAGCGGTAATGACACTGTCCTACAAGGCCTTTCTCATATAGTTGATCTGAGAGATTACTTGCCAGAAACAGTCATTTTTGGCTTTTCAGCTGCAACAGGAAATGCATCAGCAACGCAAAGCATCCAGTCATGGAATTTTAGTTCAACTCTACAAATTGATGTAAATGGAACTGCACCAAGCGTTAGTCCTCCTGACCACAATCCAAGTAAAGGCAACATGGGACTGGTGGTTGGAATTGTTGTGGGCGGAATTGTTTTTTTGATTTGTGGGTTGGGTTTGGTTTTGTATGCCTGTTGGAAGAAGAGGAGCAGAGGAGAAAGTGAAGATGACCCTAACTTTGAGGTCACCATAGATGATGAATTTGAGAGAGGAGCAGGACCAAAGAGATTTTCATACAACGAGTTGGCTCGTGCAACAAATAATTTCAACAAACAAGAGAAACTTGGAGAGGGAGGGTTTGGCGGGGTTTATAGAGGTTTCTTGAAGGAATTGAATTCCTATGTTGCTGTGAACAGGATATCAAGGGGTTCAAAACAAGGGCTAAAAGAGTATGCCTCAGAAGTGAAGATCATTAGTCGTTTGCGGCATAGGAATTTGGTGCAACTCGTTGGTTGGTGTCATGAAAAACGAGAACTCCTCCTTGTTTATGAGTTCATGCCGAATGGCAGCTTAGATTCCCATCTCTTTGAGGAAAAAAGCTTGTTGACATGGGCAGTGAGATACACAATTGCTCGAGGCTTGGCCTCATCATTGCTATATTTGCATGAAGAATGGGAACAATGCGTGGTGCATAGGGATATAAAGTCAAGTAATGTCATGTTAGATTCAAATTTCAATGCCAAACTTGGAGATTTTGGGTTAGCTAGGTTTGTCGATCACGAAAAAGGATCGCAGACGACAGCCTTGGCTGGAACCATGGGATACATGGCACCTGAATATGTTGTGACAGGAAAGGCTAGCAAAGAATCAGATGTCTACAGCTTTGGGGTCGTAGCATTGGAAATAGCATGTGGGAGAAAACCCATCAAACACAATGTCCAAGAGAGTCAGGTAATTATGGTTGAGTGGGTTTGGGACCTCTATGGAATGGGAAAGCTTCTTGAAGCAGCTGATCTGAAACTATGTGGAGAGTTCAACGAGCAAGAAATGGAACGCTTGATGGTTATCGGGCTGTGGTGTGCTCATCCCGATAGCAAGCTTCGGCCTTCGATTAGGCAAGCAATTCAAGTTCTTAATTTGGAAGCTTCATTGCCCAGTCTTCCATTGGAGATGCCAGTGGCAACATACTTGCCTCCTTCAATGTTCAAAACTGCATTTTCAGTGTCTAGTGATGCCTCTACTTCTAGAAGCAGCCTATACACTGATTCCACAAAGTTCACCACTACCTCTGCAGCTGCTGCTTCTTCATCAGCATCACTCCCTGGACATGCCATATATTGATTCTTCAATTTTCTAGCTCAAGATTTTCATGTATGAAGTATTTTTTTTTTTTTTTTGGGTAGGTGTATTGAACCATGGAAATTAATTTTTACTTTGTAGTCTTCAAGCTATAGGTCAGGTTTGACTATATATATATTTTTTTAAGTATACGATCTTTCTATTACGTAGAAAATTTATTTTCAAATGTGTCTGTTTGATTAGTGAAATACAAAATTTTGACAAAATTAATACAGCATAATAACCAATTAGGTCCAGAACGGTCAACCCGAACCCATCCCATTCGTAAACAGGTTGGAATACACCAACTCAAATCCAATCTATTTATTTAAGGGGAAATTATCAATGAGTACCAAACCAAACAAAACTAAACTAAGCCTTAAATCCCATCAAATAAGGTTGACTATATGAAGCTTTTTTCTCCACACAGCTCTATTAAAGGTCACTTCGTTAGTCAAATTAAGTAGATTCATATCTCTATTTACAACGCTAGCCAACGTTAATTTAGGTCTACCCGGTCACTTAACAATTCCATTTACTGTCACTATATCGCATCTTTTCACTACTGCTTCGGTTGGTCTCCGTTGAATGTGACCAAATTATCTTAATCGATTCTCTCTTAACTTATCTTCTATCGGTACTCCTACTCATTCCTGAATACACACATTTCTAATTTTGTCTTGTCTAGTCTTGCCACACATCCACTTTAGCATTCTTATCTCAGCCACACTCATCTTTTCTACATGTTATTTCTTAGTTGTCCAAAACTCTGTCTCATACAACATCGCTGATCTAATAGCCGTTATATAGAACTTACCTTTTAGTTTAACGGGTATTCGTTTATTGCACAGTACTCTAGACGCACTTCTCCACTTACACCATCTCACCTTAATCCTATGGGCTACATCCGTATCAATCTCCCTAACTGTTGTGATAATGGACCCTAAATAAACTCTTAGGCAATTCTTAGTTCTCAATCTTCATTTTTTCTCTACTTTCATTGTTATTGTTACTAAATTTACATTCCATATACACTGCCTTAGTTCTGCTTATCTGAAATCCTTTAGATTCAAGTTTTTTTCTTCAAATCTCCGACTTTGTGTTAACTCCTCCTTTAGTCTCATCTACTAGCACAATATTGTCTTTAAAAAGCATACACCATGACATGTCATCTTGAATATTTCTCATAAACTCATCCATAACTAAAGCAAAAAGATAAGGACTTCAGATAGATCCTTGGTGTAACCTTATAGTGATAGGAAATTCATTTGTCTCTTTAGCAGGCGATTTAATAGTGGTCACCAACCCTTCTTACATGTCCCTAATCATATCAATGAGCACATCAGTCAAAAATTTATTATAAATTGATGAGAGTTTATATTTTTAATTGTTGATACTTATAAAGTTTATTATTTTTTTGTATTTAAAAAAAAAAAAAATACCCTGCAATGAAATTTTCCCTTTATTTAAGCCTTGTTTGACAACATCACTTTTTTGCCTAAAAGCCAAAAAGTCATTGAAAAAACTAAAAAGTCAACAACTTATACCAAAAAGTCAAATATTCTCTTTTTTCCCTACTTTTTGCATATCTTTTTGTAAAAAATCAAAAAGTCATTCCAAACATACTAATTTTTTATATATCATATTTTAGTTAAAAAATTAAAAAATTACTAAAGAAACCTGTTCCCAAAGGAGGGCTTAAGGAAAGTCAAAATTCTCAACCCAAGCCTTTAAAAATAGGGCTGGTCAGTGAACAAGGAAATTTTTTTTTAAAACATGGAGAGTTCAAGTTAGTCTGTAGTTGAGTGCAATTCAAGATACAACTCAAACACAAATATAATTTTGAGTTGCACATTTCTATGTTTATATATATTTTTTATCTGTCTCATTCTAAAGTAATTTCCCCCTAAAAATAAGAATTGAGTGAAGATTTGCCACCCTAGCCGCCATGGATTGCAACCATCCGTCAATTTCTATATTACAAATTTGCGATGACACATTATCACAAGGTCTATTATTGAATTTAGTATCATTAAATTAACTACAAGACTTTTACTTTAATCTTTTGAATTTTTGCTCAAATTCAAAAATTCAAAAGATTGATCCAAGATTAAAATAAAAGTCCTGAAATTAATTTTTGGATTTGAATTTTTGCTTAAATCTGTATTAAACTTTAAAATATATTATTTACATCCTAAAAAAAATTAGATTAATTTTGAAATGAATTGAGCCGGGCTAAGTTGCATGCACTACAAACCCACCCCAACCCTTCTCCCTGCAAATCCATGTTTGCAAGTTCAAACTGCCCTTGCCCTGGTTGGTATAGTAAAGCGAGTAGCACTATTCGGGAAGAACTAGAGTTAACATTTATGCGATGGAGGTTAGTCATTCCATCCAATGCATATTAAATAGTTATGTACATTATTACTCTGCCTATTACGTCTTTGGTGTTTGGCCTGAGAGAAATTGCCTACATTTTATGGTTAAGAAACAATTGTTCAGACATAAATAATTGAATAAAATGTTTACCATTCATTCTTGTTCGGAAGTTATATCCGAACAATTAACTTCTGTTCTAAAATTTTTATCTAAACAAGAGTAATGATGTGTACTGAGATTTTTTACGGTGTGTGAATAGAATTTTCGTTATTTGGATGACACACTGAATTAGTTCTTTAGCCCCTCAAGCAAGACATGGTTTCATCCCCCAATTTCCTCAGCATCATGTTTGTATGCCACTTAAAAACTGAGACAATTTGTTTTGATTGTGAAGTTAGGTTGCTGAATTACCAAGGCTGTTGATAGTCGAAGTTTTAGGTGCGAAGCCAACTGTAAAAATGAAACTTAAAAGAGTCTGTTCGTTTGGTTGTGTTTTTTGTTTTATGTTTTCGACAACTCACAAATTTGTTTGGAGATATGTTTTCGAAAATTGTTTTTGGGTATATTTTCTAAAACAACCCACTTTTTAGCAAACACTAACAGTTGTTTTTGAACATAGACATGACATGAAAATGATGGGTGTTTTCAAACTTTTCATTATTTTTGTTTCCAAAAGACTAAAATTGAAAATAAAAGATGAAAACACAACCAAATAGGCAAGATTCTGTAACATTGTGATACAAACATGACGTATAATTTGCTAAAGGGACACAATATGTAGTTACCAAGTTTAAAACAGTTGATTTAGCTGAAAGTAAAACCTTGATAGCATTACCTGCATTTCTTGGATTCCCCTCCTTTTCCGGTGATAGAACTCGTTGTTTATATTCGAGCTCATGACAACCAGTTATAGGAATCCTTGCAGATGATAATCGCTCAACTTTGGTTTTGTGATGTTCCAATTATTCTTCTGGAAACTCAAGGCTAACCACATCCAAATTGAATTTATCACTTTTTCGTAGTACAATATATGGGATGAACTAAAGTTACTTGCATTATATGTTGTGACTGTTCTTATTCATTTGTGGCAATCAAATAAAATTGAAAACTTAGCACATTTCATTGGTCACCTAATTGGCAGCTATCAATATCAAATAGTACATGATCAGTTTCAACTCTGAAGCAAAGTAGAAAATATAAGTTCTTGAAAAAATTAATAAAAGGAAAAATTGAAGGATTGCATGAACAGCCAATATAATTCTTTTGAATCTAACTTATTTTTGTATTGGAAAGTGATGCAGACGGAGAAGAAGGTGGAGAAGATGAGGTGAACTTCGAGGAGTCTGTGTTGTAACTAGATTTTTTTGATTGGGTTTCACTGCTCTCAGAAATAGGGGCGCCATGGATTAAAGACACCGAAGATGTATGAGTATTCACCGGAGGAGATAAAAATGTAGTGCATGAAGTTTTGCTAGGAGATTGGGCAATGGAGCTTCAAAATTGAGCACCTGAATTGCCTTCTTAATTGAAGGCCGGAGATTGTACTCGGGGTGAGCGCACCAGAGCCCAACAATCATCAAGCGTTCCATTTCTCGCTCATCAAAATTCGTTCTTAGCTTCGAGTCCACTGCTTCAAGAAGCTTTCCTGTTCCATAGAGATCCCAAACCCACTCGACCATTATTATCCGCTTTTCTTGTACCTTCAAATCAAAGGGTTTTCTTCCACAAGCTATCTCTAATGCTACAACTCTAAAACTATAAACATCTGATTCCTTGCTAGCTTTGCCGGTAACTATGCATTCAGGTGCCAGGCAACCCATGGTCCCTGCCAAAATTGTTGTTTGTGATCCTTTTTCGTGATCAACAAACCTAGCTAACAAATAATCCCCAAGTTTGGCATTGAAATTAGAATCCAACATTATATTGCTTTATTTTACATCCCTATGCACCACTCATTGTTCTCATTCTTCGTGTAGATAGAGCAATGCTGAGGCCAAGCCTTGAGCAATTTTGTACCTTGTTACCCATGTCAACAAGTTTTTTCCTTTGAAGAGAAGGGAATCTAAGCTGCCATTTTCCATGAAATCATAAACAAATAAGATTTCTTTTTTTTTTTTTCAGGGCACCAACCGATGAGTTGTACCAAATTTCTATGCCTCAACCGACTTATGATCTTCACTTGTGATGCGTACTCCTTTATCCCCTGCTTTGACACCTTTGATATCCTCTTGACAGCAACATAGGAGTTCAATTCCTTTAAGAAACCTCTGTAAACTCCGCCAAACCCTCCCTCACCAAGCTTCTTTTCCTCTGCGAAGTTATTTGTTGCACGAGATAATTGACCATATGAGAACTTCTTTGGCCCACTACCTGTCTCGAATTCATTTTCCATGGATAGATCAAATCCAGACTCATCCTCTTCTTTTGCTTTACTTTTATTCCACAAAGCAAATCCAACCAAAGCCAACCCACCAACCAAAGTACATGAGCCCATAGTCAATCCCACCACTATTTTCCGTAGGTTGTTTTTTCCTGCCTTCTGTCCAGGGGTGACTTCAATGGGGCCTGGATTCACTAGCACTGAAGCTGAAGTAATTCCTGTATTCTCATCAATTTGTAAACTCGAATTAAATTGCCATGATTTAACATTATTTCTCTCTCGAGAAACTTGACCCTGTTGAAGCTGAGAAGCCAAACGTAACCCATTCGGGCAAGTAGTCTCTCAGATCAACTAAGAAATGAACGCTGCGTTTGACTATGGTATTATTTATAGAACCAGTGAAAACAACACTCAAATTTTTCGAATTAGAATCAAAGCTAATCCAAGCTTTATTTTGTATTCCGTGAGTTATATTGCAATACCAAACTGCAGTAGCATTAGATTTAATAGAGTTGATATTGATACCTACATGAGTGGCAGGACTGATGTTCACTGGATCCCATTTAATATTCTGAAAGGCATCAGACTCCACAGCAACAAATGGACTGGTCGGTTTCAATGTCTTGAGGTTGATTGGAAGACCAATGCCACCGCCTATTGAGATATTTGAACCACCAGGAGCCAGAAAGAATGCAAGCCCATCTGTGTAATGTGGACTTCCTTCTAAATCAATCATGAACGTGAAATGGGTGTTGAAGTCCATCAGGTTTCCAGAAGTGATATCCCAAAGGTGAAGAGGTTCGATATATGTGGCTTTACCTCAGTCTCAGCTGCAATCTGCTGCTGTTCTCATCTGAGGTAACTTGGCCGCCTTGGGATGAGATATATGTTGTTATGTTGACATTAAGATGCTTAGGACCAATGTTGGTCAGGTTGAAGCTCAGTGCAATTGCATGAGGAATTACAAGACAGATGATAATTGTGATATGAAGAGAGAACAAAGCAGGGTATGTGATTGGAGGGTTTTCCAAGAGTTGCAGACAGCCATGGTTGTGAGGAAAATTGGGTGCTTGCAATGATGCTAAATTGTACGGACAACCCAACCAACTTCTACTTCATCTATTTTCGACTACCAAAGACAAAACTCGACTTTTGTCTAGTGATCTGTGAAAGAGCCTTCTCAGCATTGTCTAGTGATTGATACTATTTCTTTGAGAATCTTCATTGACAGAATCTGAATCTGAATCTGAAGCCATGGGCAGAGAAACCAAATAAGTTTTCCGATGATCTTTGTCAAGGTATGACATTGACATGTAAATAAACTATTCATTGTTGAAGAGCCATGTGATCTGCTGAATTACTGTTGTACTTTTTAACTGAATAAATTTCTTTGCCGTCTTGTGTTTTTTCATCTCAAAGAAATAGATAACATTTTCTTGGGCAATTTCTTAAGATTTTTAGTTTATTCTAAAAGATAGACACTTAGACAACATACATTTGCAGGCTTTATATATCACTTGTATTGAATACTAATATTACAGCAACCACTACAAGGTATGATCCATCAGTATTATTTGGAAAAAGTTAGAGATCATGAAAATGATCATGAAAAATTTATGATTCTTGGATTATCTTAATTAGTGTGTGGTGCTTTATTCTAAGTGTAATCCAAGGGTCACAAAGGTTTCATTATTATTTTCATGAAAAAAATTTCATGATACCTAGCATTGCTGGTATTATTTTTTCAGTAATGTTAGGGATCATGAATATTATCATGAAAGATTCTCAACCTTTGGATTATCCATACAATAAAACACCACACACTAATCAAGACTAATCAAGGGATGAAAAATTTTCATGATATATTTTTCATGATCTCTAACATTACTCTTATTTTTTATTTATTTGTTAAAAAATTATAATGAAATCAAGTCGGGTTCCAAAGAAGTTAAAATAACATACAAGTTATGTTGACTTGAACATGAGTTTCAGATGTGTGGCAATTGGCAAGAGGATAGAGCAGCATTGGCTTCAGCACAAAAAAGCAAAGCTCTAGGAAAGCTGAAAAGCACATCTCCAAGTGTAATGGCCATAACAGGTAACTAATGGAAAAGAAACAGCCCTACGACCCTTGAGGCCATGCTTGTTTAGCTATGCTAGGAATACATAATATTTTCGCTTAATAAGACATAAAAGTGAGACAAAAATGCAG
This sequence comes from Camellia lanceoleosa, assembly GCA_025200525.1. Taxonomy (NCBI): domain Eukaryota; kingdom Viridiplantae; phylum Streptophyta; class Magnoliopsida; order Ericales; family Theaceae; genus Camellia; species Camellia lanceoleosa. The sequence continues at coordinate 182,079,864 of CM045760.1, forward strand.
AATTCACCATTTATCTCACATCTATGTCCCATTTTGTGGAAAGATGGGAGACAAAGAGAAGGAATAATATTTTTGTTTTTGAAAATTAATGAAAATACTTAATTTTTTATTCTTTAAATTTAAAAATTATTGAAAGTGGTTGCCATTTTTTAAAATGAAGACACTTCCCAAGGGTATTTGTGCTTTTATTTTTTATTTAAAACAAAAACGCTATCGAATTATTCGAACCGTTTATTTTATAAGATCATCTATGTATATCATCCATAAAAAATTAGATTCATCTAATAAACGTAACATGTTTATTTTATTGTGTTTGTCTAAAAGAAAATGTATTGTCTATTTTTTAAAACATAATTTTCTTAAAAATTAAACGCAATAAAATGAAAATGTTAAAATTGTTGTATCGACCAATTTTTTTCTAAATACATAATCTAAAGACAGAGTAACAATTTTCTTAATGCAATTGCAAATGTTGACTTTTATTTAAAACTCACGTTTAAAACTGTCTTTTGTCAACATAGAGAAGCAATTATTTTCACTGTACAAAGGTTGACCAACTTTCAAATGAAGATTGTACAGCACATGTAGTAGATGGAGATCAGCCTACCCTAAAATCCCGTGTCCACATGATCTGCACCGAAGTCGTAGAATTTTGGTATTTTTTATATTTGCAGATAAGGGTCTCAGCTCCTAATATTCGTACACTTAAATCCCTGAAACTTCAACTGTTTTGCTATATAAAAAAGTTAGGGATCATGAAAATTTTGTCATGAAAAATTTATGATCCGTAGATTATCTTAACTAATGTGTGATGCTTTATTCTAAGTGTAATTTAAAGTCACAAAATTTTTATTATTATTTTCATAATTTTTTTTTTTATAATACCTAACATTGCTATTTACTATATAAAAGATGCCATTGCCACTTGATCCGAAGTCCAAAAAATTATCTGACCCAATTAAAAAGACTCAAGTATGATTCAGAATAAAGTGAAAAAGTATAAGTATAAAATAAAAGTTTGTGTGAATTTGGGTATCGGATAAACCAATATCATAAGTTAAATTAGGAAACTTTTGATCACTTTAATATAATTGTCCTCTGATCTGTTTGGATATCTTGTAAATTTTTTGCCTATTAGATGTTGAGAAAAGTTAGGGATCATGAAAATTTTGTTATGAAAATGATTATGAAAAATTTATGATTCTTGAATTACCTTGATTAGTGTGTGGTATTTTATTCTAAGTGTAATTCAAGGGTCACAAAACTTTCATGATTATTTTTATAATTTTTTTTTCATAATAACTAGCATTACTGTTAGATATTTGGGTTGAAATATAAGGAAAAGACTCAACAAGGAGATGTTCAAGGTAGTATGATATCTAACACCATATGCCTTTTATTTTTGTTTTACAAGCGATAAAACGAAAATAGGGAAGGGCTAACCTTCAGCTTCCTAATGAAGTGCATGAGTTTTACCAAATTGGGTAACCCGAGTCGCTTACAATCTTATACTAGATATTCTCTAAATATAACTTATTTTGTGTGTGTAAGTGATACATTGGAAGAAGCTGCAGAAGATGCGGGTAACTTTGAGGAGTTGTTGTTGTTGTCACTGTAGCTTGAAGATTGTGCTTGGTTGCTCCTGTCACCGGTGCCATAGAACGATGAACCAATTGAGGATGTGGGCGAAAACGTTGGAGGAGCATAAGATGTCGGCACGGGCATTTTTGCTGGAAGTATAGGCAGTGGAGCTTCAAAATTAAGTACAAGAATCGCTTGCCTAATGGATGGTCGAAGGATGTAATCTGGGTGAGCACACCAAAGCCCAACAATCATCAAACGCTCCATCTGTTGCTCATCAAATTCAGCACACAATTTCAAGTCAGCTGCTTCGTGAAGCTTTCCGGTTCCATACAGTTCCCAAACCCACTCCACCATTTTCACCTGACTTTGTTCGGCTTGAGGTTCAATCGGCCTCCTTCCACATGCTATTTCTAGTGCCACCACTCCAAAACTGTATACATCTGATTCCTTACTAGCTTTGAATGTAACAAGACATTCAGGTGCCAAGTATCCCATCGTCCCTGCTACAACCGTTGTTTGAAACCCCTGCTCATGGTCAACAAGTCTGGCTAACCCAAAATCTCCGAGTTTGGCATTGAAGTTTGAATCTAACATCACATTGCTTGATTTTATGTCCCCTGTGCACCACGCACTGTTCCCATTCTTCGTGTAGATAAAACAGTGCTGAGGCTAGGCCTTGTGCAATTTTGTACCTTACCTCCCAAGTTAACAAGCTTTTTGCCTTGAAGAGGTGCGAGTCTAGGCTGCCATTCGGCATGAGCTCATAAACAAGTAGGAGCTCGTTTTTCTCGTGGCACCAACCAGTTAGTCGGACTAAATTCCGATGCCTCAACTGGCTAATGATTTTCACTTCTGATGCGTACTCCTTTTGCCCTTGCTTCGACTCCCTTGACACTCTCTTAACAGCTACAAATGAGTTCAATTCCTTCAAAAAACCTTTGTAAACCCCTCCAAAACCTCCCTCTCCAAGCTTCTCTTCCTCAGCAAAGTTGTTTGTTGCAAGAGCCAGTTCATTATAAGAGAACTTCCTCGGTCCGGTGCCCTCTTTGAATTCATCATCCATGGATCGCACGTGCACTGGCTCGTCTTTTTTTCTCCTTCTACCTTTCCTACACAGGACAAACCAAACCAAAGCAATCCCACCAACCACCACACCCAAACCAGCACTCAATCCCACCACTAGTCCTATCTTGTTCTTCCCTTTTGCCGCCTCTTCTACGCGCTCATCACTTGGAAAACTCGCAGTGAACTCCCATGACCTGATAGTGTTTTTTTCATATGAATCTCCGGTTGAAGCTGAGAAGCCAAAGGTCACCCACTCTGGCAAGTGCCGTCTCAAATCAACTATGAGGAAAAGGCCCTGTGTGAATTGGGTATCATTTTCAAAACCAAAGAAGGAAACACTAAGGTTTTGGGTGCTAGAATTATACTTAATCCGAGCCTCATTTGTTCTACCATTTGAAATACCACTCGGCCAATATATAGGATCAACAGAACTCCTCCTAGAGTTGACATTGATACCGACATGATTGATAGGCAAGCCTTCTTGCCAAGGATTATTCCTATAAGTATCAAACTCCACAGCGACAAACCGGTTCACGCCAGTTGAAGTAGTTGTCTGATTTTCATTTATGAGGCCCAGGCCACCGCCTGTCGAGTTTGGAGGGATATTGGAACCATTGGGAGCGAGAAAGAATGCAAGCCCCTCACCATAGTTACTGCCTCTGATGATAAATGAGAAATTGGTACTGAAGTCTGTGAGGTTCCCTGTGGCCGTGTCCCAAAGATGCATCGGTTGGGTACAAGTGGCACGACCAGTCCTCCACTGCAACGACGGCACGTCGTACCCATCATCATGGTCTCGGGTGACTTGGATGCCTTGGGATGAGATGTAAGCATCTCCTGTGCAGTTTATGAGGGAATCATTGTGTTGAATAGTTGGGAGGTTGAATGAAAATGGAGTTGCCTTTGCATAAAAAAATAGTAATACAAGAAAGAAGAGAGAGGTGATCATGGAGAGACAGTGAAAGAAAATGAGAGATATTGGAAATGGGTGTTCGAAAGATTAGATGATGATTGAGGTTGGTACACTTTCTCATATATATATATATATAAATTAGTAGATAGATGAGTTGCAAGAGTCACAATTTATTAGGTAGGGATTTAGAAAAGAAAACGAGATGAGTAAATAAAATATAATTATATTTTATATATATGTATATTTATTTTGTTTTAAATCTTTTTATATTTTATTTATATTATATATATATATATATTTTATTTTATTTTCAAATCTTTTGCCAAAGTCCATAAATCAAACATGCAGCCGTTGTTTACTTGGTCAAGAAAGAGAGTTTCCACAGAAAAGATTAGGCCTTGTCGAGTATGGCGATTTGTCAACGTGAGTTGATGCTCTGACTATAGAATTGTTTTTACTACAGCTTCTCTCCGGAACACTAGCTCATTTTGAAAAGTTAGTAAAAAGTCAGTTTTCAATTTTTTATCAATTTTGAATCACATCACCTCTCATAAAATTTACCCAAAAAAACAAAATAGTCACATCACCTCTCACAAAACTTTTTCACAAAAAGACAAAATAAACTAAAAAAGCCAAAAAATTATCTTTTTACCAACTTTTCAAAACACCACACGAAGAATCTTCAAAATCCAGTACACCATATTTAGGAGCAACTTTTCCTTTGTATTTTTCATCTCTCTCTCCCCACCAATTCTTGACCCCATGACTTGGATGTAACTGGAACCCATGGACGACAAACGGAGTCAACAATTTAAAAATTGGGACTCAATTTGGATTGATTTTGGTTTTAATAGCATAGAAGAGAAAGGCTTGTCTGGACAAAAAAGGTTGGGTTAGATTTGAAACTATTTTAGTCATAAAAAGATAAAAAATATGTAGTTTTTGAATTTGTATTTAATTATTTATATATTCAATTTTTTAAAAATTTATGTTCATTTAAGCATATTGAATTTAGTTAAGATTATTTTTATATTCAATTTATTTATTTTTAATTTATATATTCATTTTTTTTAAATACATTATTTTAAACTTACATTTATTTTATGAGTTTGGTCTAATTTGGGGTTTATATCAAAAGGGAAAGAAAGAAAAGAGGGAACGCAAAAGAGAAGAAAAACATGAGGAAGCGGCATAGGACAAAGTAGAAGAGGAGATCACTGTGGCAAGAGAAGAGGGAGGAAAGAAAAAGAGGTGTGGCTGTGTTTTGTGGCTGAAAGAAAAGAGGGAAGAGGAACAGAGGAAATTGACAAGGGTGTTGTGGGTTTTCTTACGGAGAATTAACAGAGTTAAATGAATGTTTGATTTGGGTTTATCGGTTCGGATAGTTTAGGGGTAAAATTATAAATCGAATAGTGAATTAGTGAATGGGCAAATTGGCAAGTTGCGATTTGAACGGTTTTGGACCGATTAAAAAATATTCTATCTAATTATCAAGCTTTTGCATAATGTATAACACTAATTTGTATAATATTTTTCATATATATAACACAAGCTAATTTTACATAATATTTTTCATATATATAACTATTAATTTGTAATAAATTTCACATCTTAAACAATTCTCATACTCATTTTTACTTTCATATTTCATTATTGGTTAAAAATTATATATGTATTAAGTATAGCAAAGCAGAGCGGTTTTAAAGGTGATTTATAAATTTTAAAGTTTAAACTGCGATTAGCGGATGGAGGAGTTTTAGCAAATTGGACAGTATTTTGCACAGCTCTAGTGTTGCTATATTTTAGTTAATTGGTGTTGTATGTAGGGGTGTGTGCAGTACGGTTCGGGTGGTTTGAAAGTAAAATTATATATCGAATGACAATTTGGTGGATTGATAAATCGTGGTTTGGCAATTTTGAATAGATTGCTAGATTGAAAAATATTCTAACAAATTATCAAATATTTACATAATATATAATACTAATTTTCATAATATTTTTCATATATATAACACAAGCTAATTTTACATAATATGTTTAATATATATAACTATTAATCTGTAACAAATTTCACATCTTAAATCTCTCTCACACTCATTTTTACTTTGATATTTTATTAAAGGTTAACAAATATATATGTATTAATTATAGCGGAGCAGAGCGGTTTCGAAGGCGGATTATAAATTTTAAAGTTTAATTCGCAGTTAGCGAATAGAGTGGTGTGAGATTTTAACGGACTGGTGAGATATTTTGCATAGCCCTAGTTGGAAGGCAGAGATGGTGGATCATTTGTTTATTCATTGTCTGGTTGCTTCTTGATTTTGGATGTTTCTTGTTACAACTTTTGGTTTGGTTTGGGTATAGTCAGGGTTGGTGGTAGAGGTGTTGTAGAGTTCGGTTAGGAAGGGTTGTTGTTAGGTTTTTATTATTAGCAACCCCGTTTGATAAAACTCCTTTGAATTGTAATTTTATTCGCTTTTTTATTTCAGAAAGATTATGAGTTGTTAGAGGCGAATCCAACCTGAATCGTGCTTTGCAGAGAAGTTTGTGATGTCAATGCTTTCAAGATTGCCACTTCGCTGATTATTACGGGGGTCGACCTGATGCAAAATTGCATTCAAAATTGCATGTCCGCCGTTGCTCGCTCAAGCCAAGAAATGCTCGCTCGAGCTAAGGCTTTCTCGCTCAAGCCAAGAGTTCTCGCTTGAGCGACAGATTGCGTCCACACAAAAACCTGAGAGAATTGATTGGTCGCTCGAGCAAGGATTCGTCGCTCGAGCCAAGGCACTAGTAGAAATCATGAAAACTAAGTTCCTCGCTCGAGCGAGAAAAGCTTCGCTTGAGCGAGCTTCAAAATCCGGATTTCTTAAGGAGTTGGTTTTCTTCCAAATCTGGGATTACTTTTGGTTTTCTATAAATATTTGGTTTTCTCCCAAAGCTAAGGGTACTTCTCCAGATCTTCTTTTTGGTTCTTAAGGGTTATATCTGGAGATATTTTGTTAAGTTTTCTTTGATGTTTTTATTGAGTATTCAACTCACGGTTTAAAAGAGAGTACATCAAAGGTTTTGTTTTTCATACAAAAGAGAGAGTTGTTCATCGGTGGATTCTGAAGAATTCGAGCCTGAAGCTTCGGTGGATTTTGGAGTGGCTCATCAGAAAGACAATTCCGTGGTGAAGATGGGGTTGGAAGAGGCACATAGAGGTTGGTTCAATTAGGCGTTGTGGATTCGCTAGATAATTGAGAGTATACCTGTGTAATTCCTTTAAATCTTCTTAGTGGATTGTTCTTGTGGCTGTTGCCCGTGGTTTTTTTATCATAATTGGAGGTGTCCAATTGTGGTTTTTTCATGTAAAATCGTTGTGTCTCTTTATCTTGATTGTTTGATTAGGATTGTTATATTCTACTTAAAATTGATACATAATCACAAATCAATATCTAGGAGGTTTCTAGATTTTTCAGTTGTGATGATGCGTTGGAAGGCGTGGTCACTTGCTAAGCAGTGTTTAATGTGTCTGATTTAGTTGGAGCAAAATAAGCGAACTTTCTAAGGCGTGTCTCGGTCAATTTCGTGGTTAGAAGGCGTTTATTTACTGTGCTTTATAATTAGGTTACGGTTTCAGTAGACCCAGATGTTTTGCCCTTTGGAGATTTTGTAGATTAGTTGATTAGTGCATAATTGGCCTTTTATTTGGCTTGATTTTTGTATTATTTGCATCGTCTTGATAATTCTTCAATAAAGTTTGCTTATTTATCAATTTTTTTTCACAAAATTTATTTTGATAATTTGATCTGCTTATTTATGTAAATTATTCATAAAAAATAATCAGACTAATCTAATAATGGTAGTTACATAATTTTACTAAATTTGTCTTCAAAAAAATTAAGGATTATTTTGAAAATCATATTTGTCATTATTATATTTGAAGACAAATGTGATGAAATCTTATGGTTACAATCTATTATTGAATTAATTTGATTTTTTTAATTTTATTTATGAATAATCTACTCATAAGAGTTTTAGAAATAAATGAATCGGATCATAGAAGTAGATCCAATAATGGATCCATAGGACCGAACTAAATAATCCAATATTCTCTCCCAGGAGGGAAATTTGACTCAATTTATTAGGTAGTGTTATAATATTATGTGATATTCTTGATAAATGAGAAATTGTAAAACACAAAAGGCTCCGTTTGTTTTGATGTAAAATATTTTATATAAAAAAATATTTTTATTTTTAATTTTCGACATTTGGTTGGCACTTGAAACAAAAATATTTTATTACTTAAAAGAAAAATTTTGATTTAATAAAGTGCCATTTATGACTTTTTAGTTAGCGAATAATACTTGGTAGCTTGAAATGGTTTTGGCCCGAATGGCTCGACTGCCCAAAACAACGTCATTTTGGACAGTTTTTTTTTTGTCCCCTTTCTATATCTCTAAAACTGGGAGGAACGAAGAGAGAGAAGAGAGAACAACAGAAAGAGAACGAGAGAGGAAGAGAAGAAAGAGAGAAGAAGAGAAAGAGAACGAGAGAAGATGGAGGATTTACAAAGAGACAGAGAGAGAGCGGTTGACCCATCACCGGCACTGCCATTATTGGTGCTATCACCGGCGTCACCATCATCTGTGTGTATACACAGATCTGTATACCTCTGTGTGTGTGTGTGTGTATAGATTTGTATATGTATAGAGAAGAAGAAAAAAAAAAAAGTAGAAGAAGAAGAAGAAGAGATCTGTTTGTGTATAGATTTGTATGAATATGTGCCAAAACTGTTGTTGATGATGGTGTGTTGTTGTTGTTGTGATGATGATTTGTGTTGTTAGTTGTTGATGATGATGTGTTGTTGTTAATGTTGATGCTCTCTCTCTCTCTCAATTTCCCTCTTCTCTCTTCTTCTTCTTCATCTTCAGAGAGAAATTTTTTTTTTTCCAAAACGACGTTATTTTAGAATTCGAGCCATTCGAGGCGAGCCTTATTCGAGTTACGTAGCGGAACTGTTAGTTAGCTAAGAGCATCTCCCATAGTTCATAACTAAAATGAATAGCTAAAGTTATAATTTAACAATGAACAATATAAATTAACTATAGGATAACAATGTTACTCCAATAATCAAATTACTATTTTTAACCTTTCCCTCCATTAATTAATTGATTCAATTCCACGATGTGACACCCTGAACGTGTAATCAAGTCCACATAAATATTTATATTTATATATAATTATGGTTGCATGTGATGATAGATTATTAAATAAATAAATATATAAATCTAAATTAGCGTTGGGTTATCAAATATGGGATTAATTAGAGATTATTATTTAAGGCTAAATTAACACAAATATAAAATTTATAATACAAATTAAAGTTAAAGATAGTAAATAAATAGAGGGAATAAATAATAATAATAATAATAATAATAATAATAATAATAATAATAATAATAATAATAGGTGTGGTACTAAATTAAATAATTAATTTCCTGTTAGTATAAGATAAAGTGTAATTTAGTAAAGAGTTAAATTATTTATATAACTATAACATTGGGTCAAAATATAATTATTCTAAAATTAAGATAAATACAAATCTAAGTTGATAACAACAAATCAGGTGAATTAAGAAGCAGATCCGTGGGAGATACGAATTGGCTACGTGTTGGCTTGTTAGTGGCATCACTTTCCTATAAATAAGGAAAAAGAGATCAGTCTGTAGGAAAAGAAAGAAAAAGGAAAGAAGAAAGGAAAGGAAGAAAAAGAAAACGTGAGAGGTGCGCTTAAGTACTGAACTTATAGCAGGGAGGTTGTGTTAGTGGAGTAAGGCTAAGGGTCAGTACTAAGGTGAGTTATATTATACCTTGAGTTACCAAAATGTATTTTACGTATGTTTTGACTTATCAAAATCTGTTTTACACAAGTTATCTTTTATTAGTATATTAATAAAAGTTATGTTTTATAAAAGTTTTAACTACGTGGTTTTATTTCTAACCCTATTTGCTTAAAAGTGAAACTCATGGATATGTTTGTTTTACTTATAAAGAATATTTGGCTATGACCTTATATGAAAATATGTTTTGTGATTACCACCACGGGAGTCCCATGCTTTGGGGGACTTAAATAACCATTGGCTAGTGTTTGACCACTTTGTGGTCCAGTGTTTATCATGGATCTATTAACCAGTGTAGTGCTTGTCACTTAGTGATGTACCGTGGTTATAATGATTATTTCAATTTCTGGCACTTAATTAATTTGTGTATTCAACTCAACTCAATTTATAATGTTTTAGCTTAAATAAATATCCATGGCCATTTTGTGCCCCTCATAGTATAATATTTCTGACTCTGCTATGTGCTTATAGCTGTTACCCTTTCAAGTGACGAGGTTTAGCGGGATCAAGATGGAAAATGAATCACTATGTTATTTTGTTTTCTATCTTTTATTATTAAACTCTTGTAATACAGTGAAGCTAAAATGACTATATTTTATTTCCTTTTAAATAAACAGTTGGTACCCAGTTATTTATTTTAATTTATTTAATTTATCCGCTTGCCCTGTGACTACAGAATTATCTGAATTATTTTATTTTTATCTTGTTACGACGCTGAGCCTTTGGGTACCAGGTTTGGGTCGTGACAAAAGTGGTATCAGAGCAATGGTTTAAAAAAAAAAATAATAATAATACATAATTAAATGAATAAATAAATAAATAAATAAATATATATAGTACAAGTTTTAAAATTTTATATAATTTTCACACAAAAAGAAAAAAAAATGTATTAAACTTGCATTATTATGTGATATGTCTAACGCATATAAGTCATGTTATATATATGTCTAGGCCAAGTTTTCTTGTGTTGTAGGACACGGCGAACCTGTTGGAGTTATTCTGGTACGAGCCCCCAGAAGCTCATCTCCTCTCGAACCAATTAGAGGGCTGGGGTGACTCAGAAAGCCTTGTCAGGCAAGCCCATCCAACACTTGACCATCTCATGGAAAGATCCGTTTATTTACAGGCTGACCTCGATGAGGACTTATTATTCTGGAGACTTAGCTGAAGTAGCACCCGTGAAAGGTACATAGGACCGACCCATGTTGTTGGCCTTGTCCCAGATATAGAATTACCACATTTTCTGGTCGCATCTCTACCTGTAGGCTTTACAGAGAGGAGGGGACCTGCATATCCTAGAAGCCACCTTCGTACCACGACACCACCTCCCCAACACATTGTCTATACCCCAGCTGTGGACTTTACCGATGGTGCATCATACCTGGAGACACCGATATGAATTACTGGGCGGGAATTCTGCGGTTATGATCACGGTGCTCCTGTTTACATGGTTCAGGTAGTATGGAGCTGCTTCGGAGTTGAGCTTAGTGGGTAGGAGTTTGAGTCCATCATGCAAAGTGAGTTTCCGGAGTTGTTTCATGGACTAGTTTTCCGAAGCCAGTTCTCCTGGTGGCCTAATGGACCATTCTAGATGTCTGTCCAGAAGACCCTTTTTTGTGAGCTGACCATGAGTAGTCTAATCTTTTTGTATTAATAGGATTAGACATTGATTGGTGACCGCCAGACTAACACCCTATGTATGGTAACAATGATGTATATGGTATTAATGTGATGTATATGTGGTAATATTAACATGATGGTAAAACTATTATATTATATATGAAAGAGGTGATGTTAATAGCAAAACTAATACGATATATACGAATGTGGTGATAATAGCATTAATATGCTATATATGACATTGTATCAAAATTGTTTCAATATGATGTCACGCTTATATCATTTTGCCTTGTAGTAATGGCCAATGAAGGAAATGAAAACGGATCATCAGTCAGCGGTACCATCCCAATGGAACAGATCATGGAAAGGGCAGTCACCAACTTTTTACAGGCCTTGCAAAGCAGCATAACCAATGGGACATTAGAAACACGAGAAGAATCGACTACGATTAAACAATTTCAAGATCTGAAACCCACTATGTTTATCGGCAGTCCAAAACCACTAGTAGCAGAGGCTTGGGTCAGGGACATAGAGAAAATCTTCCGCGTACTACCTTGCACAGAAAGACAGAAGGTGACTTTTGCCACCTTCACCTTCAAAGACGATGCACAGGAATGGTGGCTTCTTACCCTGGAAAATGAAGATATTGTGACTTGGGCGAGATTTTTAGAAGTATTCTATGAAAAGTACTTTCCAGATTCACTACAGGAACAAAAAACGTTAGAATTCATACATCTAAAGTAAGGAACCATGACAGTGGCCGAATATGAAAGTAAGTTCACACAGCTGGCCCGGTTCGCGACATATGTCATTCCCACCGAAGCTCGAAAAGCCAGGAAATTTGAAGCAGGGTTGGATCCTGAAATTAAGGACAGGCTGGAGGTTTTGAAACTACCAACCTATGCGGCAGTGGTAGATCGAGCATACATTGCGGAAAAAGGAATTACAGCCTTGCGATCTGGAGAGCCAAGTCAGAGGAAGCGATTTTGGGAAAGAGATAATAGAAGGCCCAGTGTCGCACCTCCCAAGAGAATAAATACGAGCACAGCCAGTTCAACCGGTCCAAGCAATCAAGGCCCTACAAACCCTAAAGGAGGCCCCACTTTAACTTGCTCTACCTGTGGACGGATTCATTGGGGACCATGCCGTCAAGATACGAGAACATGCTTTAGATGTGGCCAAATTGGCCATTGGCTGAGGAATTGTCCAACGCTTGTCCGCCCCTTTGAACCAGTCCGAAAACCCGCAGTACCTGAAGGAGCGAGAAAGGACCAAAAAGGCCAAAGAAGAGTTTTTGCCCTGGTGCCTGGAAATCCAGAAGTTACTGAAAATGTTGTGTCAGGTACACTCTCTGTTTATGGTCACTTAGCCCATGTTCTCTTTGACTCTGGTTCAACTCATTCTTTTGTTACGCCACACTTTGCTACTAAGTTGACATCAACACCCGAACCCTTAGGATACATACTATCTGTGTCTTTTCCCTCTGAAAATTCCGCCCTTAGTACTGATATATACAAATCTTGTACTATATCCTTAAAATGTGAAGCCTTATATGTAGACTTGATACCCCTTGGCATTAGTACCTTTGATGTAATCTTAGGAATGGATTGGTTAGCTGCTAATCGTGCCTCTATCGATTGTAAAGCCAAAAAGGTATTCCTCAGGTCACCAAACCAACTCGAGCTTGTCTTCGAAGGAACTGGAGCCTCTCCCCCTCCCTGTATTATATCCTTCATAATAGCCCAACGACTGCTAAGAAAGGGTTGTTCTGGTTGTATCTGTTATGTGATTGATACTCAACAAGAGACCCCCACACTTGATGCGATCCCAGTAGTTCAAGAATTTCTGGATGTGTTTCCTGAAGACCTGCCTGGCACCCTAGTTGATCGGGAAATCGAGTTCACCATTGAAGTCCAACCTGGTACACAACCAATCTCAAAGACCCCTTACCGCATGTCCATGGCAGAATTGAAAGAACTAAAAACTCAACTCCAAGAACTACTGAATAAAGGCTTCATCCGACCAAGTACCTCACCATGGGGAGCTCCGGTATTGTTCGTAAAGAAAAAGGATGGTACAATGAGGTTATGTATTGACTATCGAGAGCTAAATAAAGTCACCATAAAAAATCGGTACCCCCTGCCATGAATTGACGACTTGTTTGATCAAGTGCAAGGCGCCCAAGTGTTCTAAAAAATTGACTTGCGCTCTGGTTACCATCAACTAAAAGTTAAGATGGAAAGCATCAAAAAGACTGCCTTCAGAACCCATTATGGGCACTACGAGTTCCTCGTCAGGCCATTTGGCGTCACCAATGCTCCAGCGGCCTTTGTAGACCTCATGAATCGAGTGTTCAAACCCTATCTTGACGAGTTCGTCATTGTCTTCATTGACGACATTCTCATATACTCCAAATGGCCAGAAGATCATGAACACCACTTGCGAAAAGTTCTACAGACATTACGTGATCACAAACTTTATGCCAAGTTGAAGAAATGCGCATTCTGGATCACTAGTGTACACTTCCTCGGTCACGTCATTAACAAAGATGGCATTTCAGTTGATCCTCAAAAAGTTGCAGCAATCGTGGATTGGCCACGACCTACTAACGTATCCAAGATTCGAAGCTTTTTGGGCCTAACCGGCTACTACTGGCGCTTTGTGCAAGACTTCTCGAAGATAGCTTCACCCTTGACCCAGCTGACTCAAAAGAACACACCCTTTGAATGGACAGACAAGCAGGAATGTTGCTTCCAAGTATTGAAGGACAGATTCGTGACGGCTCCAATACTAGCGCTCCCCGCGGAAGCAGAAGGGTTTATAATTTACAGCGATGCCTCATACAATGGTTTGGGATGCATTCTTATGCAAAACGGGAAGGTCATTGCTTATGCCTCTAGCCAACTAAAGACTCACGAAAGGAACTATCCAACTCATGATCTAGAATTGGCTGCGGTGATCTTCGCCCTCAAAATCTGGCGTCATTATCTTTACGGTACAACTTGCGAAATTTATATTGGCCACAAGAGTCTAAAATATCTATTCACACAGAAGGAACTGAATATGAGGCAACAGCGATGGTTGGAATTTATGAAAGACTACGATATAGAAATCCATCACCATCCAGGCAAGGCTAACGTGGTAGCAGACGCACTAAGCCGAAAGTCAACAAGAAGCTTGGCATGCACTCTCATTTCTCGCAAGGTCAATGGGTTGCTCGCCAATGTAACCGTGGAGCCTACATTGATTGGAGAAATTAAAGCACGCCAATGGGAAGATAAACTCTTGAAGAAAAGGTACGAGGAACAAGGAAGCACGTCTGATCCTGATTTCATTATAAGCAATGGGATACTGAAATTCCGGAATCGAATTTGCATACCCGATATCCCGGAACTCAAGAAGAAGATACTGGAGGAAGCTCATAACTTGAGATTTGCAGTCCACCTTGGCAACACAAAGATGTATCATGATCTGAAGGAACATTACTGGTGGACCAGAATGAAAAGAGATATAGCAAACCATGTTTCTAAATGTCTGCATTGTCAACGTGTTAAAGCAGAACATTAGAGACCGGCAGGGCTACTGCAACCACTCCCTATTCCTGAATGGAAATGGGAACACATTACTATGGACTTCGTGGTCGGGCTACCACAGTCTTTTTCAAAGAATGATGCAATATGGGCTATAATAGACCGATTAACAAAGTTAGCACACTTTCTACCAATCAAAATCATGTACCCTCTGAATAAGTTTGCCACTTTATATATCAAGAAGATTATTCGGTTGCATGGTATCCTAGTATCAATCGTGTCTGACCGAGATCCTCGTTTCGTGTCTCATTTCTGGAATAGATTACAAGAAGCTTTGGGAACTACATTGAATTTCAGCATGGCCTATCATCCACAAACTGATGGGCATTCCGAAAGAATAATCCAGACATTGGAAGACATGTTACGTGTATGCGTGTTGTACCTCAAAGGTAACTGGGATGAGCACCTACCTTTAGTGGAATTCGCCTATAACAACAGCTATCAGGCAAGCATTGGAATGGCGCCGTACGAAGCTCTGTATGGAAGGAGATGTCGATCACCTCTGTGCTAGATGGAGGTTGGGGACAGGAAATTGTTAGGCCCCGAAATTGTGCAAGTCACCAGTGAAAAAATCCAACTCATCCAACAACGGATTCGCATTGCTCAAAGCCACCAGAAAAGTTATGCAAATACTTGGAGACGAGATTTGGAATTTCAAGTAGGGGATCATGTGTTTCTCAAAATCTCCCCAACAAGAGGAGTAATCCGATTCGAAAAGTGCGGGAAACTAAACCCACGTTACATCGGGCCATTCGAGATACTGGAAAGAATTGGTCCTGTAGCCTATCGTCTTGCACTACCTCCTAAGCTATCTAATATCCACAACGTGTTTCACGTTTCAATGCTCCGACGGTATCTCCGAGATCCAGAACATGTCATCAATTATGAGAACTTGGAAGTTCGAGAAGATCTCACCTACGAAGAACAACTAGTGCAGATTCTCGATCATCGTAATCAAGTTCTCCGAAACAAGACCATACCGCTGGTAAAAGTCTTATGGCGAAATCATCGCATCGAAGAAGCTACGTGGGAAACTGAAGCACAAATGCGAGCTAAATACCCGCACCTCTTCGAAAGTTAAGGTACGTCAAGTTTGAGGACAAACTTCTGAATAGAAGGGGAGAAATGTGACACCTTGAACATGTAATCAAATCCACATAAATATTTATATTTATATATAATTATGGTTGCATGTGATGATAGATTATTAAATAAATAAATATATAAATCTAAATTAGCGTTGGGTTATCAAATATGGGATTAATTAGGGATTATTATTTAAGGCTAAATTAACACAAATATAAAATTTATAATACAAATTAAAGTTAAAGATAGTAAATAAATAGAGGGAATAAATAATAATAATAATAATAATAATAATAATAATAATAATAATAATAATAATAATAATAATAATAATAATAATAATAGGTGTGGTACTAAATTAAATAATTAATTTCCTGTTAGTATAAGATAAAGTGTAATTTAGTAAAGAGTTAAATTATTTATATAATTATAACATTGGGTCAAAGTATAATTATTCTAAAATTAAGATAAATACAAATCTAAGTTGATAACAACAAATTAAGTGAATTAAGAAGCAGATCTGCGGGAGATACGGATTGGCCACGTGTTGGCTTGTTAGTGGCGTCACTTTCCTATAAATAAGGAAAAAGAGATCAGTCTATAGGAAAAGAAAGAAAAAGGAAAAAAGAAAGGAAATGAAGAAAAAAAAAACGTGAGAGGTGCGCTTAAGTACTGAACTTATAGCAGGGAGGTTGTATTAGTGGAGTAAGGCTAAGGGTTATTATTAAGGTGAGTTATATTATACCTTGAGTTAACACAATGTATTCTATGTATGTTTTGACTTACCAAAATCTGTTTTACACAAGTTATGTTTTATTAGTATATTAATAAAAGTTATGTTTTATAAAAGTTTCAGTTACGTGGTTTTATTTCTAACCCTATTTGCTTAAAAGTGAAACCTATGGATATGTTTGTTTTACTTATAAAGAATATTTGGCTATGACCTTATATGAGTACCACCACGGGAGTCCCATGCCTTGGGGGACTTAAATAACCATTGGCTAGTGTTTGACCACTTTGTGGTCCAGTGTTTGTCATGGATCCATTGACCAGTGTAGTGCTTGTCACTTAGTGATGTGCCGTGGTTATAGTGATTATTTCAGTTTCTGGCACTTAATTAATTTGTGTATTCAACTCAACTCAATTTATAATGTTTTAGCTTAAATAAATATCCATGGCCATTTTGTGCCCCTCATAGTATAATATTTCTCACTCTGCTGTGTGCTTATAGCTGGTACCCTTTCAGGTGACGAGGTTTAGCGAGATCAAGATGGAAAATGAATCACTATGTTATTTTGTTTTCTATCTTTTATTATTAAATTCTTGTAATATAGTGAAGCTAAAATGACTATGTTTTATTTCCTTTTAAATAAACAGTTGGTACCTAGTTATTTATTTTAATTTATTTAATTTATCCGCTTGCGCTGTGACTACAGAATTATCTGAATTATTTTATTTTTATCTTGTTACAACGCTGAGCCTTTGGGAACCAGGTTTGGGTCGTGACACACGACCCATTTCCAACCAACCACCCTTATTCAATTCAACCACCTCTTTAATTCTAAAAAAAAAAATATATTAAATAATAAAATTCAATCACCTCTCTTCTAACCACTATAATTAGTGTACTAACTAATGTATTAATTGATGATTTGACATAATTTAAGAGATTTTTAGTATTTGTAATTTGTACAATGAGTGGAGTCAATAATAATATTATAACTAGTGTTGGTACATTAATTAGTATACTAATTAGTGCATGTAGCACCATCGTTAATTATTTGATGCCTCATTTCCAACCACCCTTATTCAATTCAACCACCTCTTTAAATCTAAAAAAAAAAAATTAAATTAAATAAATAAAATTCAATCACTTCTCTTCTAACCACTATTAATTATTTGATGCCTTAAGTACAAAATTTCATACAAGATTAGGACATCCCCAAGTCGACCATTCTAAACCATTAAGGTCATCCCAAGGCCATCTCCTAGGACAACCGGTCGGACAACTAATGTGTCTGTTGTATGATCATCAATGGGACGACCGGCTGGACAATCGGTCTATTGGAAAGAAGAAGAACAACATTTTTGGATAATATTGTCGTGACACCCTAATTGTTTAATTAAATACCATGTATAATTAGAGTAAAATAAATAATGAATGTTATGTGAAAAGGTGTAATTTAATTAGGGATTATATATTCCAAAAATAAATAAATAAATAAATCGAAGCAGTTTTAGCTTTGGTGAATCACCAACTTAGGCCTTATAGCTTTGATTAATCACCAATTAGAGGGACACGTGGGGTAAGGGCAAAGTGGCGCCTATTAAGACATGTGGCCGAGGGTAGATACAAGCTCACTACCTATAAATAGGTAGTGATTGACCGAGCTTCAACAAAACAAAAGAAATATATGTAAATCAATAACTAAGAGGCAGCATACAAGTAGTAGGGAGTTAGTAGTAGGAAACTAAAACCTAAGGGTCAATCCTAAGGTGAGTTATATTAAATCTTGAGTTATCATAATATATTTTCTATATGTCTTGAGTCACCACAATATATTTTTCGAATGTTTTAAGTTACCACAATTTATTTTATATAATTTATGTTTTGTAGTTATATTAACGTTTCAATTATGTAGATTATTTTCTTACCCTTATTTGCATAAATTGAAACTCAAGGATATGTTTATTTAAATTTTCGAAAGTATTTGACAATAATCTTGTAAACAATTATTTTTTGTAAGTACCACCACGGGAGCATCATGTCTTGGGGGACTTAAATAACCATTGGCCTCCTGTTTGGCTACTTTGTGGTCCTCTATTTGTCATGGATCCATTGACCCCTGTCCTGATTGTCACTCCAGTGACCCCTGTTCTGTTCTGTTATGTACCATGGTTATAATTATTTACGCAATTTCTGTATTTCAGTTTTTGCCACTTAATTAATTTGTTTATTCAACTTAAATTATATTAATGTTTTAACTTAAATAACTATCTATGGCTATTTTGTGCCCCTATACTTACAGTATAATATTTCTCACTCTACTATTTGCTTATAGTTATTACCTCTTTCAGGTGACGAGATTTAGCGGGATCAAGATGGGGGGGAAAATCACAGCGTTTTCTTCTTTCTGTTATGTACTATCTGTATTTTTGACTAGACTCTTATAATAACATAAAGGCCCAAATGACTATTTTTGTTTCTTTTAATAAACTTTTGGTGCCTAATTATTTTATTTTAATTTATTTAATTTATCCGTTGCGCTACTACTATAGAAATTTAGAATTATTTTATTTTTATCTTGTTATGACGCCAAGCCTTTGGGTACCAGGTTTGAGTCGTGACAAAATGGTATCAGAGCTTTTACAAAAAAAAAAAAAAAAAAAAAAATTCCCGAGTGTCTATTAATAAATAAATAAATATATATATATATGTATTGTCATAAAATAAAAATAAATAAATACTATATTTTGTCCAACATCATAATTGTTTAATTATAAATAAATACTATATTTTGTCCAACATCATAATTGTTTAATTATACATATATATATATATATTGTCATAATATAAAATAAAATATTGTGTCCAACATGATTTAAATAAATATTGGGTAGGCTAATTTTTCTTGTGTTGTAGGACATGGCACACTAGGAAGAATTGATTTGGTTCGAGCCCTAGGGAGCGCATCTGGCTCCTAACTTATTGGAGGGATGGGGAGACTCAGAAAGCACTATCGGACAGACCCACCACGACCTTGACCAACTCATGGGGAGGCTAGTATATTTGTAGGCCGACCCTGACGAGGACTACCTGTTTTGGAGACTTAGCAGGGCTAGCACCCGAGAGAGATACATTGGGCCGACCCACGTCGTCGGATTGGTACATCCGCATTTCTTGATTGCTCCCTTACCCCCAGGCTTTGCCGAGAGGAGAGGGAATATAAACCCTAGTAGCCACATTCGCACTACTACACCTCCTCCACAGTACATTATCCAGACCCCAACTATGGACTACACTGACAGTACCACATACTTAGAGATACCTGTGCGGCTCATTGGGCGGCAGTTTTGGAGATATGACCACGGTGTATCGACCTACATGGTCCAGGTAGTTTGGCGTTGTTTTGGGATTGAGCTCAGTGGATGGGAGTTTAAGTCCCTTGTGCAGCAGGAGTTCCCATCGCTGTTCCACGACTTATTCTTCTAGAGCCAGTTTTCGTGGGGGCTCAGTGACCTATTCTAGGAGCGTGACCGAGAGATGTCGCCAATCTTTTTTTTTTTTTTTTTTTTTGAGCTAACAATGACTAGTCTAATCCTTCTGTTTTTGTATTAGTAGGATTAGACACTAATGCTCAACTGTATTTTAAGTACGTTGTACTAATATGTTTTCTTTTGCATAAGTAAAAATGATATATGTACTGTTATAGTATCTTGTGAATCATAGATAATTAACTATATACTAAGTGGTTTAAAAGAAAAGAGAGGGAGTTCACTAACCGTTTTCACCTTGTAGTAATGGCTAATGATGGAAATGGAACTGGATCATCGGTTAGTGGTACTAATCCAATGGAGCAAATCATGGAAAGAGCAGTTACTAGTTTTTTGCGAGCCCTACAAAACCAACATTAATAGCGGATTGCCTGAACGACGAGGAGAACCAACTACAATAAAACAGTTCCATGACTTGAAACCTACCATATTCACTGGCAATACGAACCCACTTGTGGCAGAAGATTGGGTCAGAGATATGAAGAAAACTTTTCGCGCACTACCTTGTATAGAAAGGTAGAAGGTGACTCTCGCCACATTTACCTTCAAAGACAATGCACAAGAATAGTGGCTACTTACCCTGGAGAAAGAAGATATTGTGACTTGGGCCAAATTCTTGGAGGTATTCTATGAAAAATACCTTCTAGATTTGCTGCGGGAACAAACAGTGTCGGAATTCATACATCTAAGGCAAGGAACCATGACAGTGGTCGCATACGAGAGCAAGTTCACGCAACTAGCTCGATTTGCAACATACATCATCCCCACCGAAGCTCAAAAGGCTAGGAAATTTGAAGCAGGATTGGATGCTGAATCAATGACAGGCTGGAGGTTTTGAAACTACCAATTTATGCGACGATTGTGACAACCCTCACCACTGATTAGTGCTAATCTATGATTAAGCATGTTAATTGACTGATTTTCTGAAATCCTGAACTGATTAATTGAGTGTATAGCTTAAGTGCATTTCTATCTGTTGACTGTTGAATGATCTGTTCATGTTTTGCGCTTTAAACTGTAAATTGAAGGCCTTATCGGCGGCCGAATTTGAAATTGATTAATGTTTTATGCCAATTGGGATTTATGTGATTTTATAGTACATTTAATTGAAATGTGATTTGGTATGATTAAATTAGATTAAATGAAGTTAAAATGCATCAACTTGAGTTATTCACCAAAATGCCACTTAGTGGACTTTCATGAGCCTTTTATTTGATTTATACTTGTTAGCTTTATCATCAAATTTCCTCAGCCATTTGAGAGCCTAACCGACTAGAGAGAGAGAGATAGGAGATAGTTTGAGTTCATCAAGAATTACTTGGAAATTTTGAGGAATTGAAATGTAGATTGCACATTTGAGCTTCCATCCTTGAACTTGGAGACTTGAGGTAGAGAATTTACCTTCTTGTTCATATTTTGGGTTGGTTCTTGCATGGTTTAGAGGATTGTTGGAGTTTAAAGCCAAGTTATGGCTTAAATTGTTGAATTGAAGCTTGAACCACGCATGCATGTACATATTCTTGCATTTTGAAGTTGATTTTCATGAAATCTTGCATGCAAGTTTACATTCTTGTTCTAGTCCATGAATTCATCATGGTTTTGAGTTCAATCTTGCTTTGGATCATGTTTTGAGGCATTAGAATTCACTAGGATTCATGCATGTCATATGTTCTTCATGTTCATGAAAACTTCCTTGAAATTGTGTTTAATTGACTCACCTTTGGGCCTTGATTTCACAAATTGAGCTTCGAATCATGTTATACTATGAATTTACAAGTGTTTTCCAGAAAATTGGCCTAAAAGGATCGAATTTGATGCATTAAAAGTTGATTTTGAGCTTGAAGGTTCAATCTGGATTTTTTAGAATTTGGACTCACGTTCAAGCTGGAAGAGTGGCGCTCGAGCGTGGAATACGGGTAACCAGCACTTTGCATTGTTTTATAGTCCACTCGAGCGGGGTAATTCACGCTCGAGTGGGGACCTGAGTCACACGCTCGAGCGGGGGTCGAGCGCCCGTCGAGCGTGAATTTTGTGCATCCAGTACTTTTGGCATGTTTTGCAGTCCGCTCGAGTGGGTGAATTGACGCTTGAGCGGAGCTCTTTTGTCAGCATGTCCGCTCGAGCGGGGAAACCCACGCTCGAGCGGGACTCTTATTTCAAAAAAAATTTGTAAAGTGTTTAAAAGTGCATCTTTGCATCCTCTTCCCATCCTAGGCTTTCAAAGGGCATGTTTAAGGCATCTTAAGGAGGATATTGATGTAGAACCACACCGAGTCTAAGTAGGGACTAAGTCTTCGATTCCCAAGTATGTGACTTAGCGTGTGTTCATCCTGTAACTGTGTAGGGTTGGCATCCGGGGACGCGCACTAGCTTATTTGTAGCCCAGAACTCTGTGGGTAACACTGTCGTAAAGATATGTTCAATTGAGATTATTTTCTGAACAAATAACTGAACTGCTTTATGAATAACACTGCTTACTGAATGAATGCTCGTCCTAATTGCGAACTGTATTCGTGGCATCCATAGCAATTTACTGTTGCTATACTGTACTACTACTGTCACAGAGATCTCTGTCGGTTCCCATGTTTGGAACCACTATTGTTTACTGATATGATGGCCATCAACTGACTGTTCGGTCTGTTAAGACCAACTGAACTGCTTTGTTATTGGATGTACCACATATGACTGCTATGACTGAATAACTGTTATACTGATAAATGACTGTTTTCAATACTGAAAGGGCATTCATTGTTAACCTCTTTATGCATATGTTATTCACTGGGCTGTAGCTCACTGTTTATTATATATGTAGGTGTCTAGGCACTGGATCGGAGCTAGGAGTGTTGGGTTAAACTCTCTTTTTGTCAAGCCAACCACTGTGCCTTACTGCGCCTCACTGCGAGGTTCCATGTACTGCCAAGCTAAGGCTGCTTTTGGGGTGCCTTAGATCCACCCTATCTGTCTCTGTTATGTATAGATTGTATAGACTTGTACTGCACTGTTATGGTAGGGATTTGGTCACTAACCTGAATACATGTACATGATGTATGTACATACTGTTTTGCTTCTGACTATGGATATGTTTAAAAAGTCTTTTTGCATATAGACTGTTACAGCTCATTGGACATCTTTCATTACTGTTTTGGCTTCCACCAACCTTGAACTCAGTATTCTTTGTTTCTTGTTAGCGAGGCCTTGATAATCTTCGGATTCTTGGCGACATGATGTTAAACCCATAGGGGCGGGTTTGGGTCGTGACAGAGTGGTATCAGAGCATTATTAAACCATGAGTTATACCGCACACACGTGTCCAAATGAGCTATAACATGTCCTAGAAAAGTAAATAGGGCATTACATGAGCATGAAAAGTGTGTGTGGACATGACATGAATATACGTGATAATGTGTTTAAGTATGCAACTGCCTATGTTTATTATTGTCATAATTGCCTATAGTGAAATGGATAATGCAAGAATTGCCGATGAAACTGAATCATCTGATGCCAGAATGGCAAGGCTTGAAAGAACAGTTGAACTGCTAACTTAGGCCTTAAGGCAACAACAACAACAGAATCAACAGCCCCCACCTCCTCCGGTACAGCCGGAACAGAATGCGAATGATGACATCATTGCTCTAACACAGAAGTTCAGTAAGATGAAACCGCCATCATTTCAGGGAGGCCTTGAACCATTGAAGGCCGAAGCATGGGTGCTAGAAACTGAAAAATTATTTGAAGTCTTTCCGTGTTTTGAAGCACACAAAGTGCTACTGGCTACCTTCACCTTACAAGAAGAGGCTAGAAGGTAGTTGATGCTAGTCCGCGACACCAACATTGCTATGAATTGGGCTTAGTTTAAGGGAGCCTTCTTTGAGAAATACTTTCCACAGTGTGTTAGAGACTGAAAAGTGACTGAGTTTGAACAGCTGAGACAAGGTACCATGTCAGTAGCTGAGTATGAATCGAGATTCACAGAACTTGCCTGTTATGCACCACACATGGTGGATACCAATTACAAAAAGTCCAGAAAGTTTGAGGGCGGCCTTAATGTGGAAATACTTGATAGAATTAACGTTTTGAAACTGCTTAAGTATGTGGATGTTCTTGACATAACAATAATGGCTGAGTCAAACATCGAGGCATTGAAACAGACTGAAACACCATCGACCGAGTGGCGTGGTAAAAGACGGGGTTTTAAGTTTAAGAAAGACCGAAACAATCCATTGAACAAAAAGCAGAATACAGGGTCAACGACTAGTTCTAGTCAAGGAAACCGTTCTATATCGCCCTGCTCCGAATGTGGTAAGAATTATAAAGGGGTTTGTTATAAAATTTTAGGTGCTTGTTACAGGTGTGGCAAGGTGGACCACATGGTCAAAGATTGCCTTTCTGCTCCTCAGGGCAATACTAAAGCTGCAGCCAACGTCGCAGCATCAACTGTCGCACCGAAACCTAATCTCAAAGCTACCGGGAAAGAGCCTATGAGGCAAGACCGAGTATTCGCACTCGTACCAGGAGATGTGCAGAATACCGAGACCGTTGTGTCAGGTATACTTTTAATCTATACTCAAAATGCATATGTTCTGATTGATTCGGGGTCTACACATTCATATGTATCGCATGCTTTTTCATGGAAATTGAATAAACCACTAGAACCTATGAACTATCTGTTAGCTGTATCTTCACCTGTTGGAGGATCTATGACTTGTGCTTATATGTACCTTGCATGTGAGATTGTTGTTGGAGATGCGCATTTGTATATTGATTTACTGCCATTGAACATTGACCATTTTGATGTAATATTGGGAATAGATTGTTAACAAAATATCATGCTACCATAGACTGTGTGACAAAACAAGTTATTTTTCGTCCACCCGAGTTGCCTGAATTTGTGTTTAATGGAGTTGGAGTAGTACCTCCCCCATACCTGATTTCATCTATGAAAGCCTTTAAACTGATCAAAAAGGGGTGTAAAGGGTATTTGTGTTGTGTATTGACTGTACCTACTGATGCTAAAACTGATGTGAATAGTATTCCTATAGTCAGAGAATTCCCAGATGTTTTTCCAGATGATTTGCCAGGGGATTTGATTGATAGGGAGATTGAGTTCACCATTGATGTGATTCCGGGTACCCAGCCTGTATCTAAAGCTCCGTATAAAATGGCACCTACCGAATTGAAAGAGTTGAAAGTTCAGCTGCAAGAACTGTTAGATAAGAAGTTCATCAGGCCCAGTACTTCACTGTGGGGTGCGCCAGTCTTATTTGTGAAAAAGAAAGATGACTCATTGAGACTCTGCATTGACTACCGTGAACTGAATAATGTAACAGTGAAAAATAAATATCCATTGCCTCGCATTGATGATTTATTAGACCAGTTACAGGGTGCCCAAGTGTTCTCCAAAATTGACCTTAGATCTGGATATCACCAGTTGAAAGTCAAACCAGGGGACATTGAAAAGACTGCCTTTCGAACGAGGTATGGACATTACGAATTTCTTGTTATGCCTTTCGGAGTTACCAATGCACCTGCTGCATTTATGGACCTTATGAACAAAATTTTCAAACCATACCTTGATGAATTTATAGTTATTTTTATAGATGACATTTTGATTTATTCCAAAAGCACGGAAGAACATGAACGTCATTTGAACATTGCTCTGCAGACCCTAAGAGAACAGAAACTTTATGCAAAACTAACTAAATGTGAATTTTGGCTAGACAATGTGATGTTTTTGGGACATGTGATCAGTAAGGATGGTATTACAGTTGACCCATAGAAAATTGAAGCAGTAGTGAGTTGGCCTAGACCGACAAATGTTACCGAAGTCCAAAGTTTTCTAGGCTTAGGCGGGTATTACAGAAGGTTTGTCAAAGACTTCTCCAAGATTGCCTTACCACTGACTCAGTTAATTCAGAAGGGGACATTATTTGACTGGACCGACCAGAGAGAATCAGCCTTTCAAGAGTTGAAAACTCGACTAGTGACTGCACCGATTCTCACCTTACCCTCAGGTATGGATGGTTATACTGTATATAGTGATGCTTCTTATAAGGGTTTGGGATGTGTTTTAATGCAGAATGGTAAAGTGATTGCGTATGCTTCTTGACAATTGAGACCACATGAAAAGAACTACCCGACCCATGACCTGGAACTTGCTGCAGTAGTGTTTGCGTTGAAAATTTGGCGTCACTACCTTGGTGGGGCAACATGTGAGGTGTATACAGACCACAAGAGTTTGAAATACTTTCTCACACAGAAAGAACTGAACATGAGGCAGCGGAGATGGTTAGAACTGATAAAAGACTATGACCTGCAAATTTTGTACCATCCGGGAAAAGCTAACACCGTTGTTGATGCACTGAGTCGGAAATCGATTGGAAATTTAGCCTGTTTACCCACCGGGCAGAAAGAATTGCTTTGTGACCTTGAAAGATTTGAAATTGAGATCGTTTTGCGTGAACAAGGTGGAACATTAGCTGCCATTTCTGCTCAACCGGCACTGATTGAGGAAATTAAAGAGAAACAGCAACAGGATGATTTTTTGAAGAAGATCATCGAAGAACAGGAATCCAAACCGAGGCCGGATTTCAAATTTGAGAATAATGTGTTGAAATTCCAGGGAAGATTGTGTGTACCGAGTGATTCTGAAATGAAAAGAAAAATTCTGCAAGAGGGCCACAATTCAAAACTGTCTATCCATCCAAGGAATACGAAAATGTACCAAGACTTGAAACTGAATTTCTGGTGGCCGGGGATGAAGAAAGAAATTGCTGACTTTGTGTTGAAATGTCTTCATTGCCAACAAGTTAAAGCCAAACATCAACGATCCGCAGGTTTACTGCAACCCTTACCGATACCGGAGTGGAAATGAGAACATATCACTATGGATTTCATTGTTGGTTTACCTCACTCCAATAAAGGTATGGATTCAATTTGGGTTATTGTTGATAGACTGACTAAATCTGCTCACTTCTTACCTGTCAAAACGATTTGTAATGCGAATAACTTGGCTGTAATCTATATTGATGAGA
This sequence comes from Camellia lanceoleosa, assembly GCA_025200525.1. NCBI lineage: Eukaryota > Viridiplantae > Streptophyta > Magnoliopsida > Ericales > Theaceae > Camellia > Camellia lanceoleosa. Next base: position 182,106,912 of record CM045760.1, read on the forward strand.
TTGTTAGATTGCATGGAGTGCCTGTGTCCATTGTTTCTGATAGGGACTCAAAGTTTACATCGAGATTTTGGCAAAGCTTACAGACAGCATTGGGTACTGCACTGAGACTGAGTAGTGCTTATCATCCTCAGACATATGGCCAATCAGAAAGAACCATCTAGACTCTGGAAGATTTATTACGGATGTGTGTTCTTGATTTCCAGGAAAATTGGGAAAGTCATCTACCTTTAGCTGAATTTGCCTACAACAATAGCTTCCACTCGAGTATTGGGATTGCGCCTTTCCAGGCTTTGTATGGCAAAAAATGTCGATCTCCGATTTTCTAGGCAGAAGTTGGAGATGGGCCTTTGCTTGGGCCCGAAATTGTACATGAGACTATTGAAAAAGTGAAACTGATTCAATAAAGACTAAAAACTACACAAAGCCGACAGAAAAGTTATGCGAATGTCCGATGGCGAGACAGAGAGTATGAAATAGGTAATCATGTTTTTGTTAAAGTAACACCGATGAAAGGCCAGACTCGTTTTGGAGTCAAGGGTAAGCTAGCGCCGAGATATGTCGGACCGTATAAGATTATTGAGAAAATTAATCCGGTGGCGTATCAAGTAGCGCTTCCTCTTGAAATGGAGCATATGCATAACGTGTTCCATATTTCAATGTTGAAGGACTACCTCTGGGATCCCTTTCATGTGATTAAGCCTACCCGTGTAGTGCTAAGTGATGACCACACTTACGAAGAACGACCTATTCAGATTGTAAACAGACGGATCAAGAAATTAAGGAATAAAGAGATTCCGTTAGTGAAAGTTAACTGGCAAAACCATGGTGGCGTATATGCCACTTGGGAAAGGGAAGACGATATGATCAAGAGATATCCTAAATTGTTCCCACTGAATCCTGTTTTCTTCCAGAATGAAGGTAACTCGAGTTTGGAGGACCAAACTCTTTATAAGGAGGGGAGACTGTGACAACCCTCACCACTGATTAGTGCTAATCTATGATTAAGCATGTTAATTGACTGATTGACTGAAATCCTGAACTGATTAATTGAGTGTATAGCTGTAGACGCGCCCGTGGGCTTCACTCTACAGTTCGGACTCAATTTTGTGTCGCGGTTCTAAATCTAAACCAAAGAGTCCAAATCCGGCAAATCGTTTGAGAAAACAGATTTTTGAAAAAGTATTGCCAAACATGGATCTTTGCGGTCTGAAGTCGCCACCTAAATATTTTTAATTGGGAAATTTAGGAAACCCTGACTCAGTGCCGAAGGCCACACGTCCGTCATCACCAAAGTGGTCTTGGCTCGGGAGCTTGGGTACGATCGGGGAAGGTCAGCTATGAGCACCCCCTTTCGCCCGGTCCGAAAACCGGCCTCTACTAACCATGATATCCGTTTTTGAAAACTTTATGCGTTCTTATTCCGGTTATTAACCTAGAATTACTATGTGATGCGCACAACACAAAAGTATAGACCAGATCGCCTAACTTGGAAACAAACATTGCATATCCGCTTTATCTCGAAAAACGTGTTGTTTTCTTTTGCTACTCGCAAGTAGGCTAAAATATGGATTACAACGAGTTGTTCCAACTCAGGCAATCCAACCTCCACCCACAGGCATTCAAACAGTTTATCATATAAGCACTTAGCCGCATGGTAAGCATACTGTCATGGTAAACATTCACACGCATGCGATATGCTGAAACATAAAAACTTACATCGTACTCCGTGCCAAAACAGTAAACTTGTTAGCAAACATGCATGACCTAGTTCATGTTAAGTGGCTAATGCAACACAGGCATAGATGTAATCTAGAGCAGGCTCGGCTAACCCTAAACATGGCATGTGAAGTGCGCGAGTAGCACGTATTCAATTTTGGAATTGAAAATACAATGCAGTTTGTATGATGTACCGAGCCCGGTGCATGTAAACAAATGCATGAATGCACGCATGCATTGCATAAGGTATGCTAAAATAAACATGCCCTAATCTACCATCATAAGCAGGTAAATAAAAGGGAAGAAAGAAATGGGGGGGGGGGGGAGACATACACCCACTCACACACACTTATTACAATTGCGCCCTCACTCGGAGGGACCAAATAAATATACAAACCGAATAAATAATTAACTATCCTAGCTAATTAAATATTACAAATTGACTAAATTAATTAAACAGATTAATTAATCTAATTAAAGCAATAAAACGCCTTGGGATGAGGGCCGGATGCAGTGCATGCTCGGGACTCGCTCGGAAATCAGTTGCCATAGCACTGTTGCCTCTGTTTATACTGCCATACTCCTCTGAAAATTGCCAAAGTCCCAGGATTGCTTCTCTGAGTGCTGTGGAACACCATCGGCTAAGGAATAGCCACCAAAGAAATGACCACCGGCCACAAATCATGCTATCGGCGGTCATTCTTTGCCGGTCGGCACTTAATGCAGTCGGCCAAAAATCTTGCAGAACACGCAATTTGGCATGACGGCGAAGGACAAGCAGTGTATGGCATGGCAATTCAAAGCATGTATGCACCAAACACATCCCACATCATGTTGATGGCTCAATGGGGCATGTGCCTCGATCCTCGGACCACCAATCGCGCATTTCTATGCGTGATGGCCCAAAGGACAAAGAATGCAACTTCAATGTCAAATGCGTGCAATGCAAACAAGCAAATAAAGGTGCCAAACCTCCATCATACTTCACTTCAAGAGGCCCAACATGCATGCCAATGCAACAAGGCCCTAAGCATGTTACCTACTATGCCATATGGACAATGCGAGGCACTTATATAAGCATACAAGTAGGCGTACAAGGCAAGTATGCAAACTAAGCAATGAGATGGACTTACACATGAATTGGGCAGCTCTAACAAGGCTCAAAACAGTGGCCAAAGTGCCTAGAAAATGAGACCAAATGCACACACACACATGCAAGTGTTACGACTCAAGACTTAGGCATACAAAAGCAACTCTCATGCACACTTGAAGAGGCCAAACATGGGCAACTAGTATGCACTTAAAGCTCTGAAATTCAAGTTAAACATGATGCCAAATCATGCAATGAAGCATGCCAAACAAAGCATGCAAATGGCCTAGGCTTAAGGCAAGTCAATGGGGGTTTGGACCGAACTAAGACAAAGCAATTATGGCATGCATTGATCGACCCAAAACAGATTTTTTAGCATGTCAAAATAAAGCCAAATAGCTACTTAGATGGCATCTAAGAAGCTTGAATTCAAAGGCATGCGATAAGGCCTAAACATGGAGCATGCGACGCAAGCTTAAGAAGTCACAAAGAAGCATGCAATGTAAACATACAAGCACCTCTAAGGGACTGAAATAGCATATGAAGTGGTTCCAAACCATCGAAATCATGGGGGCAATGCATCCTACACATGCACCTACTTGAAGCATACAAGCTACAATGCAAAGGGGGTATACAAAGCATGCCAAGATTGACCCAAACGACCATGGACAGAGCTAGATCATGGCAAAATGAGCATATAAGCTTCATGGATCTAAGTCTAAATCATGCTAGAAATGAAGGCACACAACCTAGGCACGTTAAAGCAATAAGAGGCATTATAAGGTAACTATGCTAAGCATGCATAGGAGACCAAAACCAACTTAGAGGCATGTTATATCATGGCAATATAAGCATGGAAAACAACTCAAACATACTCAACACACACTCAAACATGGTGCTCTCTCTCAAGAGGCAAAACTTGCCCTTTTCAAGGACATCAAGGAGAGGGGTGGCCCTCCTTTGGAGACTTTATGGCACCATCTCCACCCTGAAATCCCTCAAGATTTCAGTGGTAGAAAACCCAAGCACCAAAGTCTCGGATCTCAACCAAAATGGCACAAAAGGGGCCCTTTTCAAGGCCTAAAGGGGGTCAAACTTCTCCAAACCACAAAACACTCTTAATATACAATAAAGAGGGTCAAAAATCAGAACTTTTTTATGCCAAACACTAAGCCCAAAAACTGTTCTAAACTAGATAAAAACAAGGTGCAAGAATGGGGTAAAAGAGGGTTAGTGTCTTACCCTTGTAGCCTTCTTCAACAAAGATGATGTATTGACTTCCTTAAGCACCAAACCAGCTCCAAAACTTCCAAAATAAACCTCTGGACCCTTAAGAACCAAAGGAAGGTGAAACACTAGGTGTTGATGGGCAATAGTATGACCAAAACACCTAGTGTACTAAATAAGCAAGAAAAGAGAGAGATAAGATAGATATATTATCTAACCTAAAACCAGAGCTTGGTTTCTCTCTAAAATGGCTGAAACCTCTCAAGAGTCCCCCTTGAGTCAAGAGAAGAGAGTCCTCTTGTATAGGCAACCAAACTTACAAGTTAAGTTACCAAACAAGCTCATCCCTCCATACACGTGTATGGAGGGGAGAAAAAGGCTGAACAGGTGTGAGAAAAGATCCCAAAAAGCAAGCTACAGATTACTGCAAGCAAGAGTGTCACTTGACAAAATTTAGTGCCGGAGGCACAAAATAATGCCGACCGGCACAATATAGTGCCGGTGGCAACCACAGCCAGCCGGTGGCCTCTAGCCACAGCCGGTGGTGTGTGGGAATGCCTCACAAAGCATTCCCTGCCCTTCCAAGGCAAAATACAAGTGTTTGGTGCAAAACCAAACACAAACGGTCGAGTTCGGAGGTCTGAGGCAAAGGCGCGGCCGAGAACTCAGAACTCAAACAAACACAAACATGGATAATCACCGAGTGTTCCAACGGTGGCGTCCAAGTCTTGAGGACGGTCAAAAATGGGGTGTCTCTGATTTGCCCTCTTTGGAGAACTTCGAAGTCATAACAATGACGGAGTGAATGTCAAAGCCCGAGAGGCGACCCATTTTGACAAGGCGAAGACTTAGACAATCATGTAAAACAAGTAAGATATGCTTGGCGGGGCAAAATGCAACCGAAAATGCAAGCGGGCATAACTTATGATCATGCAAAGAAAGCTGTAATGAAGCACACATGCAACAGTTATAAGCTAACATGCACCAAACTACACTACAATGCAGAAAGGATGTAAGAGAATTATGCAATTCTCGAAACGTTTCACGCGGAGGATACAATACCTGTGCGGCTCGTCCGGTTGCACCGGCCTCAAATGAGCCGTACATACAATATCGTGCCTGCAAAGAAAGTAAACTTAACAGGTGCAATATTGTTAGCAAAATGCATGACATATGCAAATGCGAATGATGAATGATATGCAATATATACAAAACTATGCAAATGAAAATGTAGTGCAATTAAAACTAATGCGAACTACATGCAGGGCAATTGAATCATGATTCAAACATGAGCGGTTCGAAACCACACAAATGTCAGATAGATTGATGGAAGTAACAAGTCCGTTTACCATAGGAAAGGTGTCGAAGCCCTCAAGGCGCGAGCGCACACAGAACTATGAGTAATGTAGACAGACACAAGGACAAGTATTGGGTGGATTGACATAAGTGGGGAAACGACCCGCTGGGGAGAGAATAATGATCCTAATGCCGGATGCAACAATTATACTACAATGTAATATGTACAATGGACATGGCGCGCGGGCCAAACCGTATCTCGCCTAGGAAAGGCATGCACACGTGCAAGCCATGTCTAACACAGAAAAGGGTACCGCAACCTCAAACCAACATACCAACGTGGAGTAGGCGCGATACACGAGCAGAACTATGCTTTAACATGAAGAGTAAGGGCACATACCAGGCCAAGCTCAACAAGGAAAGGCGCAAGCCATAGATGGAGGTGATGCAATGGATGCATGCAAACTACGATGCAATGGAAATGGATACAATGGATATGGCACGCGGGCCAAACCAAATCTTGCCTAGGAAGGGAATGTACGCATACAAGCCATGTCTAGCACAGAACTTCTGCATACAGAACTATGCTTCGACGTGAAAAGTATAAGCACATACCAGACTAAGCTCAACAAGGAAAGGCGCAAGCCATAGATGGAAGACGATGCAGTGAAATGCATGCAACTATAATGCAATGGAAATGGATATCTACAGAAAATGCATGACATATGCACTATACTACAATGATATGCATGACAAATGCATGTCTTTTTTTGTTTTTGCTTGTTTTTGAATTTTGTTTTTTTTTGTTTTGAATTTTTGAAAATACATGACATATGCAATATTTACAAATGATGCATGACAATGCAGTATGATGCAATGGCTGCGATTGCAGTTTTCCCTATTCTACCAACGGGGTGATATACTAGGTTGGTTCAGTATCCAGAATTGAGGCGTGAACCGCCTCAACCTATGGGGCTTCTATCTGATTTCAAGCCGGGTACACCAGGTATTTAAACCAGACTTTAGTCTCGGAAATTCGAACCTTGCGTTCTAGGCATAAGCCGTTTAAACTCTAGTTTTCACCGTCCCCTTGGTCTCCTAGGAACTCACATAAACACAGACGGGTGGCTTTGCGGACCACCGAAAGTCGTTCGAGCACGACAAACACCGAAGAATTGCACCTTCAGAGGATTCAAGGTCTCCTAGACCGTGCGTGTTTAAGGTCTCGCCCGGACCAGTAGGGCAACCGAGATCTTGTGCGGATGCAAGCAGGCGAGATGAGGCAGCGTGTCTCAAAAGATGGAAAATGGAGTGCAATGGGGGTGTCGTAAGCAGTAGCGATGAAATGCATGCCAAATGCAATGAGGGCATCTTTAATGCGAAGGTCTTGCTCCTCCAGGATTTAAGGTCTCCTAGACGTGCGTGTTTAAGGTCTCGCCAGACGTCTGGGTGCATGGTTTCAAAATCTTGCGGCAATCTTGGCGTACGAGATGATGATACATGCGCCAAAGGATTTGCACCTTCGAAGGATGTAAGGTCTCCTAGACCGCACGTGTTTAAGGTCTCGCCAGACCAGTATGGGGCAACCATGCGACTGAGTCATGCGTGCAACAAGGCGAGAACAATGCAAATGAGAATGAAATGAACCATGATGAGGCGCGCATACCTCATTGGTGGAAAATGGAATGCGAAACGAGGCACGCGTACCTCGAAATGCGATGAAATGCGAAATGAATGTAACGAGGTGCACCTTAATGCACCGAAGGTCTTGCACCTCCCGAGGATTTAAGGTCTCCTGGACCGCGCGTGTTTTTGGTCCCGCCGGACCGTGCGTGTTTTCGGTCCCGCCGGACCCGGGCAAAACGAAATGCACATGAGGCACGCGTACCTCATTGGTGGAAAATGGAATGCAAAACGAGGCACGCGTACCTCGAAATGCGATGAAATGCAAAATGAGGCACACGTACCTCATTTGATGGAAAATGAAGTGCAAAACGAGGCGTACGTGCCTCGAGATGCAATGAAATGCGAAATGAGGCACACGTGCCTCATTTGATGAAAAATGAAGTGCAAAACGAGGCGTACGTGCCTCGAGATGCGATGAAATGCGAAATGAATGTAACGAGGTGCACCTTAATGCACCGAAGGTCTTGCACCTCCCGAGGATTTAAGGTCTCCTGGACCGCGCGTGTTTTTGGTCCCGCCGGACCGTGCGTGTTTTCGGTCCCGCCGGACCCGGGCAAAACGAAATGCACATGAGGCACGCGTACCTCATTGGTGGAAAATGGAATGCAAAACGAGGCACGCGTACCTCGAAATGCGATGAAATGCAAAATGAAGCACGTGAGGTAGCACACCGCACGTGAATCAAAATGAGATGCAAAATGAAGTGCAAAGGCGAAGCCGCAGCGTACCTCGAAATGCAATGAAATGCGAAATGAGGCACACGTACCTCATTTGAATGTGAGATGAAATTAGTGTGACACGCATGCCACGTTAAATACAAAACAATGCAAATGCAAGATGCCTGAAGGCGTGATGCAATGTACTGAAGTAGTGCGACAAACGCATGCAACGCACACGGGGCAACTTTTGAATCTTATGAAAGACAAAGGGATACAAAAGGATACATCCTTGCTTGAATTTGAGTGCCACGCCTGATGAACCTGTCACGAAGTCAAAAGCAGGCTGGTTGATCATCGGGGATGCAGTTTCTTGCACTTTCTTGAGCTATGAAGACCAAAGACCCCTCATCTTGCCTAAAAACATCCTTGGGAGCACCACCGGCTGGGTGGGGTGATCACCGGCTACCACCGGCTGCATAAACTCATCTATCGGCACAAAATAGTGCCGACCGGCACAAAAAAGTGCCGACCAGCAGAAAATGCCTGATCGGGGGCAGTTTTGCCATTTCACTCCGAGCTTTATAAAATAGGGTTTTAAACCCTATTTCCTCACTTTTCTTCCGCCGAAAACTCCTCCTCTCTCTCTCTAGAGTGTTTTTCCTTTGATTTTTCGCCGATTTCTTCGCGTTTTACACCCGTTTTCTCGTCGGATTCGCGATATTCTTCGCGTTTCGGACATTTTCGACCGAACAAAACTTCGTTTCGGTGTACTTTTCGCCGTTTCCGCCTTTTCGGGACTTGTTCCCCTTGATATTCTCTACACTTCCGTGCATTTTCCTCTTCCGGCCTTCCCGGCCATTTTCGACCCTCTCGGGGTTGACTTTCCAGTTGACTTTTCGCATTCCGGCCCATTTTTCTTCTTCCGGCTATTTTTCTCATCTCCACCGCTATGGCCGATGATATTCCACATGTCGGGACTCCCCCGGACCACGAGATGGATCCCGGGGTCGAGCTCCTGCCACTGAGCGAGCGCCCATTCGATCCGGCGACCTATTGCCCGGCCATTCACGTGCTACCACCCGATGGACTCCGCCACTTCCGCGGCTTTAACAGGGCTTTGGACGAGCTTACATTGTGAGCCCTCCCACTTGTCTTCTGGCGCGAGGTAACATTCTCGTCTTTTATTTTTACGTAATGTAGGATTTCTGTCAGCCGTAGCTAATCGAACCCATTAATCGCTTAGTTACGATGTCTTTGTCTTGTAGTTGATTGTAGACAAATTCATAATGACATCTGTTTAGGACCGACGACATGCACACACATTGCACTAGCTCGACTCACCCAAACCACGGCACCTTTGTATTGCCAATTCGGCAACACGGTGCTTATTTGAATCAAAACCCGCACACATGCTAGATTTACACCGAATCGAACCACTCGAACACGGCGTATTACATCTTGTGTAGCCCGCATTGAACCTGCGTGACCCGTTATCTGCTTGAATCTGAAAAATGTGCACACGTACACCATATCTGTATACTATTTCTCACAAAACACCTTTGACACATCACAGTCAGAGTCCACCGCAGATATCTCTTGAAACGACATTTGCTTGCATCGAAAGCGTACACGTGCACCATGCTTACCAGATTTGTACCGCTCAAAAACACAGCGGCGCGCCGCACATTGTAGTTCTTGTAAACACCCGCACCGGTTTTTATGCGAATCTGAAACGTGCACATGCACCAAGTTTACACCGAGCATCTAAAATACCGACGCATCACGCTTGTAGTTCCGCAGTTTGCACCGTGCATATCTTCATATGGCTTTGTAATTTCTTGACTATAGGAGACTCCCATACTCTTGGCGGGTATGGGAGCGTTTTATTTCGAGATTGATGCGTGATTTGCCGACGCCAGATTAGCCGTATTGTAGATCGGGCCGGCTTTGGCACCTTCTGCAGGGGGCTCTCCAGGCTCTCTGCTTGCAGACCTCTTCTAGCCGCTCTGGCAGAGAGGGGGAGGGTCACCACCGATTCTTTTCCTTTATCAGACAACGGGGACATGACAATGACCCCTTCGACTTCTCGATGCTCCGGCCTCGGGGTGGGGGTGATCCGATCCCTTCGATCTGAGACATGGATGAGTGGGTTGCCGCTCAGATTTACTTGCTCGGCGGGGCGCCGCCACTTGCTCATCCGGGTTCGTCGCTATTCTGGTTCGAGGTGCGATTTAGTGCGATCCGTCTTTGGTGGGCCTTGACTCCGATGACCCAGGAGGCCGCTGAGAGATATGCACGCGGCTTCCTCATGTTTTTGCTGGGGACCACCTTGTTTGCCGACCGGGCGAACACAGTGCCCCTCTGCTTGCTCAGCGCTTTGGTGGATGTCGAGAGGATTGTGCAGTATGACTGGGGGGGCGCGGCTTTGGCCACCCTTTACGGTTATATGAGCTCAGTCTCTCGTGGCAGTGGACAGCTGCTAGGAGGCTACTGGCGAGCCTGGGAGGTATGTCTTCTCCTCTGCTTTACATTTCTGCTCTGTACTTTCTGTACTACATCGCATACCTTGCTCACGCTTTACAATTATGTAATCGTGTACACGCAGCACACACACATACTCTGCTTTATCTTGTTGACTGCTGCCACATTGTACACTCGCCGATTTCGACCTTTGACAACACACGGCTCCGCTTATTTACGCTTTATCCTTTTTTCGATAAATGTTCGACATCTTGCGGTTTGTGGGTCTATGCCTACTTTCCCGAGCTAGAGCGATCTGGGAGCAGAACCCCTCTGGTCGCCCTTCTCTCGCCCGTTCTGACGGGCGATGCGTCCGAGCCGGGACACTTTTAGCTTCTTTCGCCATTTCTTCGACACCATCACCTCCACCGAGGTATGTTTTACTTATAGTCCGTTTAAGCTTTGCTTTCAAGCGTACATTTCTATATCAGTAGATAATCAACTGTATTTCATTTCAGGTCACCTGGCAGCCGTGGGCTCCACTACCAGCGGTGATACAAGAGCGGTATCTTGGCGCCATCGAGACCTCGCTCTGCGATTCTCTGGAGGGCCCGATGCATCGAACTGGTACTGGTGGCGCTTCTTCGTCGAGACCCTAGGATTGCCAGAGCGAATAGTTCGATCCATCCTCCCAGGCGTGAGGGAGGCGAAATGCGACTTCCGCAGATAGAGGACTACACCCTTGGTGGGCCGTGGGCGTAGATGCCTCTGAGGCGAGGCAACTACTCGTGACGTCCCGACCTTCATCATCGGCCTCTGGCGGGGCTCTCAGTGATCAGCCGAGACCTGCGCCAGCTGCCGGCAGGTGGGGCAGGTGGGGCCGTCACAAAGGCTCGGGCGCTCGTGGCGGGAGGCGAGGCAGGCTAGCCCGCTCTGCCTACCATGTTGACCTACAGGGGGCAGAGTGGGGAGACCTACCAGATCCCTTTTGCTCCTCCCCCGGTTGGTCATGAGTTGGCTGGTATTCTTGACTTGCCTCCGGTATGTATTACTTTATTTCTGCATCTTGCATTGTTATTTCAATTCATTCAGATATCCCACAGAATACTGATGTATTTAATATTTTTGCAGGCCTCCTCCGAGTATACCCGTCAGTCTGTGGAGCTGAATGCCTCCCTGATGGGGATCTTTGCCGCAATGACTCTTGGCGCTTTGGCCTCTGACTGCCGGTATGTTTTGACCACGCCTCAAATCATACTGCTTTCGCTGTCTGCTATCTTGCACAAGAATCGATGAAGCGCCATGGCTTTCATACATCAGTATTCATACTGCTGCATCTTGCGATAAAGCACTCGCGGCACTCACACTTTGTACTTACATGCTGCATTCTATCTTGATAAACTACTCACAAGATTCACACACTGTCGCCTATACGCATTCTATCTTGATAACCGCTCCACATTCACACTTGACTCATACTGCTGCATTCTATCTTGATAAGCGCTCCACAATTTACGATGTGTTTGTTCTTCATATTTTCACCTCCTTTCGATCCCTCCATTGGGCGGCGCTGCTCAGTGGGCCTCCCTCTCTACTGGGATGGCAAGATATTCCCTCGTACTAGAGGGGCGTGGTCATGTGGGGGCAACTCACGAGCTCAGTTCCAGGAGACGGTGAGTCGGGCGAGGCCTGAGTCATTCTTGAGGAGGCCGGGATAGCTCGGGCTCGAGCTCCGGCGATTCGTGACTCGACGACGCTTTTTACTTCGCCCAGAAGAGGCGAGGACCCTTAGGCATGGGACCTACTGCTGATGATGATGATTTTGCTGCTTCTTTTCTTTATTTCTTTTCTTGTACTTTTCTCTTTTTGATAGATAGAGTACTATGTACTGCCGCAGGCAGATTTTTGCTTTTTTCAAACTATGTATTCGAAAAAGATGATATGAAAACGAACTTTTGCTTGAAAAGAATGTTACATTTGTCTATCTTTGCGTATTTCATACTTCGCACTGCACTGCATCATTCTACACCTCAAATGTAAATGACATTGATCTGTTATCTGACAATTGAACACTTGCATTGTGATAATCAAATAACCAACCAACTAAGCAGCAAAACAGCTCATACAAACCATTGCTCAATCCGAACATACAGCCCCTACTTTGCTGAGGACCAATCTGCTAGGGATTGATCTGCATTTAGCGCATAACACAGCATTCGGTTCATTCTGCACACAGCAAACTCTGAACAGATGGCCCTAATCTGATGAGACAGATTACAAAACTGACACGGTTGTAGTTGAAACACACTCGGAAGTCCCAAATTTTTTTCCTTCCTTCTCCTACTTTGCACGGATATAGAGAATGGCACAGCATTCTGAGCACAAGCGATTACCTTTTGGAAGATGACGGGTTTTCCAGCCGGGGTGTCGAGCCTACCACAGAACACGGCGAGACAGACTCAATCAAAGAAACAAAAGGCACACGACCTAACACAACAGGACATACTTAGAAAAGACTCAGAACCGAAATTGAGACCGACAAATCAAAAGACACGACACACAGACGTGTTTAAAAGAAGAGACCTCAAATTTCAAGGAGCCAGTTCCTCCGGGTATACCTCCCACCCTTTTTGATTTGTAATACTCGCATCACTCGACCCTCAGGCTCGGTTTTTCTCACAAAAACCTTTCTCTCACTTTTCTCTCAACTTACTCCTCTCTATTCTTTATTCTCTCATTTTGCATCCCTCTCCAGGGTGAATGACAGATGAATAGGAAGTCGCGGGTTCACACCCAACGCTGTTAGCTCACGGCTATTCCTTTTGGCGGATAGAGCGCCCTGTTGGAAAGCATATTAACGGGGGGAAGACAGAGGACCTGGCTCAATCGTGGCCCTAGTTCGTCATTTTGACCATTTTTGTTGTGTTTTCTAAAACAGTTTTGACCAAAATGAGAGTTGGATTAACACACTTATTCGATTTTTGATTTGAAAATCACGCGAATCAGGCTGTGAGCACTGAAAATTCTCCTTTTTAGGGTCCAAACATGGTCCAATTTTGAAAGCGAAACAGTTTTCGAGAAAATAAGTCAACCTCAGTAAAACTTTTCAAAAACCGTTTTTGTAGACAATCAATGCTCAACGAGCGCGGAACTTACCCTCGAGATGCGCAACCTCGGATCGGAGGTAATGGAAAATTGCCCCTGGCTTAAAAGGGGGGAAAGGCAACGGAAAGTTGCCCCTGGTTTGGACGGTAACTCAGGGCGACTTATGGCAATGGATGGCAACGGAAAGTTGCCCCTTGTTTGGATGATGCCGCGGCATTTTGTAAGCCAGTCCTCGTTGACGACAATCGGACCCTCGAACGCGGAGAAGTCGAAGATGGCTTGAATCAATATATGGACACAGTCACCCGGAAGGTGTTAGCGGCTTGGCTTCAAGATGAAGTTGGTCACGTAATTCCGGGTTGTTGCAATCGAGACATTGGATTAGGAGAGGGCAAAAGTGATCAAAACCATGACATGGACTGAGACGCTATGGAAGCGTTGGGGGCTGGACTTCAGGATGAAGTTGCCTACGTATCCCAAACATGGGAATCAAGCCTTACGTAGTTCCGGTTAAGGTACACTCGGGTATTTTAACCTTCACTATTTTTAGGCTCTAACTTTTGCCAGGGTGCCCAATGCGGGTTTTCGACCTTGCGAGCTATGTTTTTCGTTTTCATTCTTTTTTTTTTCTTTTGCATTTCTTTTTCTTCTTCTTTTTTGAATTTTCTCTTTTTTGCTTTTTCTTTTTGCATTTTTGTATCTTTAAACTTTTTCTCTCTTTCTTTTTTTTCAATCTTTCCTTTGCTCTAACTTTTGCCTGGGTCGCCCTTCCGGGTTTTCGGCCCAGCGAGCCTCTCAAAGGGTAAAAAGTGTAATAAGTCCATGCCAAATGGTTTTAGGATCTCGAAGCCATTCGTATCCAAGAGAGTGGCTGTTGTATCGATTTGCAGAAGGATCCATCTTCGGCTCTTCGAGCATATCTGACATCTTTGCCCCTAGTTCGAAGAGTACCGCTGTTCTAGCTTTGCAAGCTTCTTCTGATAAGGTCTGACCTTCTTGATTTGACTTTGGTGCCTCATGTTCGAGGGCTGCTGCAAATCTAGCCACACAGGCCTCACATCGTAGTTGACCGTTGAACATTCTGAATTCAAGTTCAAGGTTTGAAAGCAAGGGGTCGAGTCTCGAGGCTGAGAGCGATCCTAAGCTGCACAATCTCAAGAGCGATTCCACACATGTCTTTGCAGGACCGTGCAAAACATTTTTTGAAAGTTTTTAAGAAAGTGACAAAATTGCTCGCGCTAAAGACAGCGTAGAACCAATCTGGATCAAAGCCAGGGTCCTTCTTAGTACTCACACTAACAAGCATGATCTTAATCATTAAGGGCTTAGCATGCCTCTCTTTCTCTCAAATAATCAAAGTTTTGTAAATCCCGAGGAATTCCTCCCTCTTTGTTTTCACCGTAGTGTTCAAAAAGGTTTTGAAAAACTTAGGTCAATACAATGGCCTCAAGGCACAGGAGAGCAGGTGGAATGCACTGTCACCCCATTCAAATTTTCTGGCATAACTAGCCCGACATGATCAATAAATATGGAAACATGGTAGCCACATTTTATTCAGATTTCGTGTAAACCGGCTCCACATGGAGGGGACCCGAGCAAAAAGAAGTAGTTATAAAATGGTGCTTGGGGCGACAACCCCGAAGTCACCTGGTATTTTTATACAAAAGAGGGACTGACTCATTACAATTAGACAGACCCTTAAACAAAAGGACTGACTCAAAACAATGAGACAGACTCAAGACAAAACAAAAGACTGACTCAACACCCAAGTCAGGTTTTACAAAACTAGCATCGGCGGGTGCTCAAAAATGCGCGCCAAATGCCATATCCAAAAATGTACCGGATATTGCCCGCAGGCAGTTGAATCCCAATTATATACTAGCAGTATCGGTGTCCTCGGTGTCTGTGTCCTCACAATCCAAGAACTCTGTAGTGACTGATTTGGCCGAGGTAGGCGGGAGGATGACCTTGTTATCAATCAAATCCTGTACCTCATGACGGAGGCGGAAGCAATTATCAGTGGCATGACCGGTCTGCTGATGGTACCTGATGTTGTGTAGCGTCATGGCTCTTGGAGATTCCTTGGTAGAGGTCGCGGCTCCAAAGGCGTAAGATGCCCCTTCTTGGCCAAAATGAGAAGCGCCCTAGACAGTGGCATGTAGAGAGCATGAAAGGCCCTATGCCCGGTGGTATTTGGAATTTCTTGTTCTTGCTTGGCCTTGGCGAGCGAATTGCGGGCGTGGACTGATTTTTGATCCTTTCCTGGTGCAGGTTTGGGGGTGAGAGGAACTATTCGGCATGGCGGGGCTCATCGATTTTTCGATGACTTGGACTACCCTCGGGTAGGGTGGAAAACATCATCCACAATTTTGGTTACAATCGCGGATACCGTTGTTTGCTCATTCCCCGGCTTTCAAAGCTGGATCGCCCTGACGGTTGTTCAATAGGGTCGGCCTCGGCCTTCACTTTGTCTTCGCCTCTGGCCTCAGCCTGATGAGAGGTTTGGGTTGGTACTGGTACATCACTGTTGTGGGTGGAGATCATTTCCGACTGATTGAGCTCGATCACAATCCGCCTCAGCAGCGGGGGCTCTTGGAGTTCGAAATTTCCGGCATATGGTGCAACCGGTGGCGAGGGTGACATTCCGTGGCGAGATCCGCCACGGACCTCTGAGATCGCCTATCATTCCCATTAACTCGAATGTAGTGGGCTCATGAGCTGATAGAATTGAGGGTCCAGTTGGGTGTCGTGAAGGCGACCTAGGCGGGTGCGGCATATCAACATAAGAGCTTCATCTTGTGGGGTGGTTCCTTGACTCATTGGCCCGTCATGACCACAATCTCTTATGAGTTCTCAGATTATGTTGGTCTGCCTCGGCGAGAGAAGACACTAGTCGTTTCGACTTAACTCTGAATTTCGAATCAAGCGGAAAACAAGCGAGATTTCATTTCAAACAGATCAAACACGGGTGTAGTCGAACAAGCGCACTCTACTATCAACACTGTTCCTCAAGTCATCATCCCCAAATCTGAATCTGACACCCGCAGATATAACTGATTCACAACAAAACTGATACTGGTGCCCTCAGGCCGGATACCCGGACTTGCAAACTGGTGTATGCATTCCCTGTAGAGATACACTCTAAAGGCACATAGCATGTAAAATGAGAGCCAATACACCCCTATGTTGGGGTAGGGTTTCCCTGTCCTTATTTTGTCAGGAACTAGGTTTTCACTATGCACGCAGCGGTTTCAAACAACCTATATCGGGTAAGCAACCTGTCCTAGTTTGGAATGGTCACTATGGATTCCGAATATGCACTAGGTCGAATGGTCCAAAAGGGTGCCCAAAAACCGGGTTTGTGTTCCCCATCTTGGCGAGCCATAGCGGTCACCTTATGGACATGCCTTGACAAGACAAGCCTCCGCAAACCGCCAGAATAGCAGATGGCCAACACGGTGTCCTAGGCGCACCAATGCACATGCAATGCAAAGAGACACATAAATGAAATCAAAATAGGATATCACGAGTTCGAGTCAAGCTCTCTAAAACTCCCCAGCAGAGTCGCCAGAAACTGTAGACGCGCCCGTGGGCTTCACTCTACAGTTCGGACTCAATTTTGTGTCCCGGTTCTAAATCTGAACCAAAGAGTCCAAATCCGGCAAATCGTTTGAGAAAACAGATTTTTGAAAAAGTAGTGCCAAACATGGACTGCTTTGCGGATTCTGATCGCCACCTAAATATTTTTAATTGGGAAATTTAGAAACCCCGACTCGGTCAAGGCCACACGTCATCACCAAAGTGGTCTTGGCTCGGGAGCTTGGGTACGATCGGGGAAGGTCAGCTATGAGCACCCCCTTTCGCCCGGTCCGAAAACCGGCCTCTACTAACCATGATATCCGTTTTTGAAAACTTTATGCGTTCTTATTCCGGTTATTAACCTAGAATTACTATGTGATGCGCACAACACAAAAGTATAGACCAGATCGCCTAACTTGGAAACAAACATTGCATATCCGTTTTATCTCGAAAAACGTGTTGTTTTCTTTTGCTACTCGCAAGTAGGCTAAAATATGGATTACAACGAGTTGTTCCAACTCAGGCAATCCAACCTCCACCCACAGGCATTCAAACAGTTTGTCATGTAAGCACTTAGCCGCATGGTAAGCATACTGTCATGGTAAACATTCACACGCATGCGATATGCTGAAGCATAAAAACTTACATCGTTCTCCGTACCAAAACAGTAAACTTGTTAGCAAACATGCATGACCTAGTTCATGTTAAGTGGCTAATGCAACACAGGCATAGATGTAATCTAGAGCAGGCTCGGCTAACCCTAAACATGGCATGTGAAGTGCGCGAGTAGCACGTATTCAATTTTGGAATTGAAAATACAATGCAGTTTGTATGATGTACCGAGCCCGGTGCATGTAAACAAATGCATGAATGCACGCATGCATTGCATAAGGTATGCTAAAATAAACATGCCCTAATCTACCATCATAAGCAGGTAAATAAAAGGGAAGAAAGAAATGGGGGGGGGGAGACATACACCCACTCACACACACTTATTACAATTGCGCCCTCACTCGGAGGGACCAAATAAATATACAAACCGAATAAATAATTAACTATCCTAGCTAATTAAATATTACAAATTGACTAAATTAATTAAACAGATTAATTAATCTAATTAAAGCAATAAAACGCCTCGGGATGAGGGCCGGATGCAGTGCATGCGGGACTTCGCTTCGAAACCGATTGCCATAGCTTGGTTGCCTCTGTTATCTTGCCATACTCCTCCGAAAATTGCCAAAGTCCGGGATTGCTTCTCGAGTCTTTGTGGAACACCATCGGCTAAGGGAATGGCCCATGCGGGGAAATGACCACCGCCACAAATCATGCTATCGGCCGGTCATTCTTCTTAGATTTAACGACTTGCCGGTCGGCCAAAATTGCCGCAGAACACGCAATTTGACAAAGAAGAGAGGACAAGCGTGTATGGCATGGCAATTCAAAGCATGTATGCAAACACATCCCACATCATGTTGATGGCTCAATGGGGCATGTGCCTCGATCCTCGGACCACCAATCGCGCATTTCTATGCGTGTTGGCCCAAAGGACAAAGAATGCAACTTCAATGTCAAATGCGTGCAATGCAAACAAGCAAATAAAGGTGCCAAACCTCCATCATACTTCACTTCAAGAGGCCCAACATGCATGCCAATGCAACAAGGCCCTAAGCATGTTACCTACTATGCCATATGGACAATGCGAGGCACTTATATAAGCATACAAGTAGGCGTACAAGGCAAGTATGCAAACTAAGCAATGAGATGGACTTACACATGAATTGGGCAGCTCTAACAAGGCTCAAAACAGTGGCCAAAGTGCCTAGAAAATGAGACCAAATGCACACACACACATGCAAGTGTTACGGCTCAAGACTTAGGCATACAAAAGCAACTCTCATGCACACTTGAAGAGGCCAAACATGGGCAACTAGTATGCACTTAAAGCTCTGAAATTCAAGTTAAACATGATGCCAAATCATGCAATGAAGCATGCCAAACAAAGCATGCAAATGGCCTAGGCTTAAGGCAAGTCAATGGGGGTTTGGACCGAACTAAGACAAAGCAATTATGGCATGCATTGATCGACCCAAAACAGATTTTTTAGCATGTCAAAATAAAGCCAAATAGCTACTTAGATGGCATCTAAGAAGCTTGAATTCAAAGGCATGCGATAAGGCCTAAACATGGAGCATCTGCATAAGCAGAAGTCACAAAGAAGCATGCAATGTAAACATACAAGCACCTCTAAGGGACTGAAATAGCATATGAAGTGGTTCCAAACCATCGAAATCATGGGGGCAATGCATCCTACACATGCACCTACTTGAAGCATACAAGCTACAATGCAAAGGGGGTATACAAAGCATGCCAAGATTGACCCAAACGACCATGGACAGAGCTAGATCATGGAAAAATGAGCATATAAGCTTCATGGATCTAAGTCTAAATCATGCTAGAAATGAAGGCACACAACCTAGGCACGTTAAAGCAATAAGAGGCATTATAAGGTAACTATGCTAAGCATGCATAGGAGACCAAAACCAACTTAGAGGCATGTTATATCATGGCAATATAAGCATGGAAAACAACTCAAACATACTCAACACACACTCAAACATGGTGCTCTCTCAAGAGGCAAAACTTGCCCTTTTCAAGGACATCAAGGAGAGGGGGTGGCCCTCCCCTTTTGGAGACTTTATGGCACCATCTCCACCCCTGAAATCCCTCAAGATTTCAGTGGTAGAGAGGCCCAAGCACCAAAGTCTCGGATCTCAACCAAAATGGCACAAAAGGGGCCCTTTTCAAGGCCTAAAGGGGGTCAAACTTCTCCAAACCACAAAACACTCTTAATATACAATAAAGAGGGTCAAAAATCAGAACTTTTTTATGCCAAACACTAAGCCCAAAAACTGTTCTAAACTAGATAAAAACAAGGTGCAAGAATGGGGTAAAAGAGGGTTAGTGTCTTACCCTTGTAGCCTTCTTCAACAAAGATGATGTATTGACTTCCTTAAGCACCAAACCAGCTCCAAAACTTCCAAAATAAACCTCTGGACCCTTAAGAACCAAAGGAAGGTGAAACACTAGGTGTTGATGGGCAATAGTATGACCAAAACACCTAGTGTACTAAATAAGCAAGAAAAGAGAGAGATAAGATAGATATATTATCTAACCTAAAACCAGAGCTTGGTTTCTCTCTAAAATGGCTGAAACCTCTCAAGAGTCCCCCTTGAGTCAAGAGAAGAGAGTCCTCTTGTATAGGCAACCAAACTTACAAGTTAAGTTACCAAACAAGCTCATCCCTCCATACACGTGTATGGAGGGGAGAAAAAGGCTGAACAGCTGTGAGAAAATATCCCAAAAAGCAACTGAACAGTGCCCGGCCGGCAAAGAGTGTCACTTGACAAAATTTAGTGCCGACCGGCACAAAATAATGCCGACCGGCACAATATAGTGCCGGTGGCAACCACAGCCAGCCGGTGGCCTCTAGCCACAGCCGGTGGTGTGTGGGAATGCCTCACAAAGCATTCCCTGCCCTTCCAAGGCAAAATACAAGTGTTTGGTGCAAAACCAAACACAAACGGTCGAGTTCGGAGGTCCTGAGGCAAGGCGCGCGCAGCCGAGAACTCCGGGAACTCCAAACAAACACAAACATGGATAATCACCGAGTGTTCCAACGGTGACGTCCAAGTCTTGAGGACGGTCAAAAATGGGGTGTCTACAATAGCTGAAGTGCATTTCTGTCTATTGACTGTTGAATGATCTGTTCATGTTTTGCGCTTTAAACTGTAAATTGAAGGCCTTATCGGTGGCCGAATATGAAATTGATTAATGTTTTATGCCAATTGGGATTTATGTGATTTTATAGTACATTTAATTGAAATGTGATTTGGTATGATTAAATTAGATTAAATGAAGTTAAAATGCATCAACTTGAGTTATTCACCAAAATGCCACTTAGTGGACTTTCATGAGCCTTTTATTTGATTTATACATGTTAGCTTTATCATCAAATTTCCTCAGCCATTTGAGAGCCTAACTGACTAGAGAGAGAGAGAGAGATAGGAGATAGTTTGAGTTCATCAAGAATTACTTGGAAATTTTGAGGAATTGAAGTGTAGATTGCACATTTGAGCTTCCATCCTTGAACTTGGAGACTTGAGGTAGAGAATTTACCTTCTTGTTCATATTTTGGGTTGGTTCTTGCATGGTTTACAGGATTGTTGGAGTTTAAAGCCAAGTTATGGCTTAAATTGTTGAATTGAAGCTTGAACCACGCATGCATGTACATATTCTTGCATTTTGAAGTTGATTTTCATGAAATCTTGCATGCAAGTTTACATTCTTGTTCTAGTCCATGAATTCATCATGGTTTTGAGTTCAATCTTGCTTTGGATCATGTTTTGAGGCATTAGAATTCACTAGAATTCATGCATGTCATATGTTCTTCATGTTCATGAAAACTTCCTTGAAATTGTGTTTAATTGACTCACCTTTGGGCCTTGATTTCACAAATTGAGCTTCGAATCATGTTATACTATGAATTTACAAGTGTTTTCCAGAAAATTGGCCTAAAAGGATCGAATTTGATGCATTAAAAGTTGATTTTGAGCTTGAAGGTTCAATCTGGATTTTTCAGAATTTGGACTCACGTTCAAGCTGGGAGAGTGGCGCTCGAGCGTGGAATACGGGTAACCAGCACTTTGTATTGTTTTATAGTCTGCTCGAGCGGGGGTCGAGCGCCCGTCGAGCGTGAATTTTGTGTATCTAGTACGTTTGGCATGTTTTGCAGTCCGCTCAAGCAGAGCTCTTTTGTCAGCATGTCCGCTCGAGCGGGGAAACCCACGCTCGAGCGGGACTCTTATTTCAAAAAAATTTTGTAAAGTGTTTAAAAGTGCATCTTTGCATCCTCTTCCCATCTTAGGCATTCCTAGGGCATGTTTAAGGCATCTTAAGGAGGATATTGATGTAGAACCACACCGAGTCTAAGTAGGGACTAAGTCTTCGAATCCCAAGTATGTGATGTAGCGTGTGTTCATCCTGTAACTGTGTAGGGTTGGCATCCGAGAACGCGCACTAGCTTATCTGTAGCCCAGAACTCTGTGAGTAACACTGTCGTAAAGATATGTTCAATTGAGATTATTTTTACGAACAAATGGTCGCGCTTTATGAATAACAACATTTCTTGAATGAATGCTCGTCCTAATTGCGAACTGTATTCGTGGCATCCATAGTAATTTGTTGTTGCTGTACTGTACTGCTACTGTTATAGTGATCTCTGTCGGTTCCCATGTTTGGGACCACTACTGTTTACTGATATGATGGCCATCAACTAACTGTTCGGTCTGTTAAGACCTATTGAACTGCTTTGTTATTGGATATACCACATATGACTGCTATGACTGAATAACTGTTATACTGATAAATTACTATTTTCAATACTGAAAGGACATTCATTCTTAACGTCTTTACGCATATGTTATTCAATGGGCTGTAGCTCACTGTTTATTATATATGTAGGTGTCTAGGCACTGGATCGGAGCTAGGAGTGTTGGGTTAAACTCCCTTTTTGTCAAGCCAACCACTATGCCTCACTATGAGATTCCATGTACTGCCAAGCTAAGGCTACTTTTGGGGTGTCTTAGATCCACCCTGTCTGTCTCTGTTATGTATAGATTGTATAGACTTGTACTGTACTGTTATGGTAGGGATTTGGTCCCTAACTTGAATACCTGTACATAATGT
The DNA here is from genome assembly GCA_025200525.1 of Camellia lanceoleosa. Classification (NCBI taxonomy): domain Eukaryota; kingdom Viridiplantae; phylum Streptophyta; class Magnoliopsida; order Ericales; family Theaceae; genus Camellia; species Camellia lanceoleosa. The sequence continues at coordinate 182,129,475 of CM045760.1, forward strand.
ATGTACATACTGTTTTGCTTTTGACTGTGGATATGTTTAAAAAGTCTTTTTGCATACAGATTGTCACAGCTCATTGGACATCTTTCATTACTGTTTTGGCTTCCGCCAGCCCCTGAACATTGTATTCTTGTTTCTTTATTAGCGGGCCTTTGTAATCTTGGATTACTAGCGATTCTGATTGCTAAACCCATGGGGGTGGGTTTGGGTCGTGACAACGATGGTAGATCGAGCATACATTGCAAAAAAATGGATTAAAGCCTTGCGCTCTGGGGAACCAAGCCAAAGGAAGCGATTTGGGGAAATAGATAACAGAAGACCCGATGTCGCGCCTTCCAAAAGGGTAAATACAGGCACAACTAGTTCAACCAGTTCAAGCAATCAAGGTCCTACGAATCCCAGAGGTGACGTCATTCCAACTTGCTCTACCTATGGAAGGACTCATTTGGGACAATGCCGTCGAGATACAGGAGCATGCTTTAGATGCGGCCAAGTTGGCTAGTTGCTGAGAGATTGTCTCAAGTTTGCTAGTTTTACAGCCAGCCTCTCTGAACCAGTTCGAAAACCTGTGGTACCTAGAGAAGTAAGGAATGACCAAAAATGCCAAGGAAGAGCCTTTGCCCTAGTGCCTGGAAACCCAGAAGTACCAAGAATGGTGTGTCAGGTGCAATTTTTATTTGTGGTCACTTAGCCCATGTTCTCTTTGACTCTGGTTCAACTCATTCTTTTGTTACACCACACTTTGCTACTAAGTTGGCATCAACACCCAAACCCTTAGTATATGTACTATCTGTGTCTTTTCCTTCTGGAAACTTCGCCCTTAGTGCTAATGTATACAAATCTTGTGCTGTATCCTTAAAAGGGGAAACTTTACACGTAGACTTGATTCCCCTCTACATTAGTACATTTGATATGATTTTAAGAATGGATTGGTTAGCTGCCAACCATGCCTTTATTAATTGTGAAGCCAAAAAATTCTTCCTCCGGTCACCAAACCAACTCGAGCTTGTCTTCAAAGGAACTGTAGTCTCTCCCCCTTTATGTGTTATATATTTCATAACAGCCCAACGACTTCTAAGATAAGGTTGTTGTAGTTATATCTGTTATGTGATCAATACTCAACATGAGGCCTCCACACTTGATGCAATCCCTGTGGTTCGAGAATTCCCAAATGCATTTCCTGAAGACCTACCTGGCACCCTGGTTGACCGAGAAATCGAATTCACCATTGAAACCCAACCTGGTATACAACCAATCTTAAAAGTCCCTTATCGCATGTCCATGACAGAATTAAAAGAGCTGAAGATTCAACTCTAGGAACTATTGGACAAAGGTTTTATTCGACTAAGTCCCTCACCAATGGGAGCTCCAGTACTATTTGTAAAGAAAAAGGATGGCACGATGAGATTATGCATCGATTATCGGGAGCTGAACAAAGTCACTATAAAAAATCAGAACCCTCTGCCACGAATTAATGACTTGTTCGATCAACTACAAGGCGCCCAAGTATTCTAAAAAATTGACTTGCGTTCTGGTTACCATCAACTAAAAGTCAAAACAGAAAGCATCAAAAAGACTGCCTTTAGAACTCGTTATGGGCACTACGAGTTTCTCGTCATGCCATTTGGCGTCACCAATGCTCCAGCGGCCTTCATGGATCTCATGAATAGAGTGTTCAAACCCTATCTTGACGAATTCGTAATTGTCTTCATTGATGACATTCTCATATACTCAAAATCGCTAGAAGATCATGAATACCACTTGCGAAGAGTTCTACAGATACTATGTAATTACAAACTCTATGCCAAGTTGAAGAAATGCGAATTTTGGATCACCAGTGTACACTTTCTCAGTCACGTCATCAACAAAGACGACATCTCAGTTGATCTCCAAAAGGTTGCAGCAATTGTGGATTGGCCACGACCTACTAACATGAGATTCGAAGCTTCTTGGGCCTAGCCGGCTACTACTGATGCTTCGTGCAAGATTTCTTAAAGATAGCTTCACCCTTGACCCAGCTAACTCAGAAGAACACACCCTTTGAATGGACGGACAAGTAGGAACGTTGCTTCCAAGAATTGAAGAACAGACTCGTGACGGCTCCTATACTAGCACTTCCCGCGGAAACAGAAGGGTTCGTAATCCATAGCGATGCCTCATACAATGGTTTGGGTTGCGTTCTTATGCAAAATGGGAAGGTCATTGTATATGCCTCACGTCAACTAAAGACCTACGAGAAGAATTACCCGACCCATAATCTGGAATTAGCCGCAGTAATATTTGCCCTCAAAATTTGGCATCATTATCTCTACGGAGTAACCTACGAAATTTACACAGATCACAAGAGTCTCAAATATCTGTTTATACAGAAGGAACTGAATATGAGGCAACGACGATGGCTAGAATTTATGAAGGACTACAATATAGAGATCCACCATCATTCCGGCAAAGCTAACGTGATGGTAGACGCATTGAGTCGAAAGACGACCAAAAGTTTGGTATGTACCCTCGTTCCTTGTAAGATCAATGGGTTGCTCGCCAACATAATCGTGGAACCCGAGTTGATTGAAGAAATCAGTGTCCACCAATGTGAAGACAAACTTTTGAAGAAAAAGTATGAGGAGCAAAGAAACATGCCTGATCCTAACTTTACGATGAGTAATGGGATGCAAAAATTTCGGAATCGAATTTGCGTACCTGACCTTCTCGAACTCAAGAAGAAGATATTGGTAGAAGCTCATAGCTCGAGGTTTGCGGTCCATCCTGGCAACACGAAGATGTATCACAATCTGAAGGCACACTACTGGTAGACAAGAATGAAGAAAGACATAGCAAGCCACGTCTCCAAATGCCTGCATTATCAACGGGTTAAAGCAGAACATCAGAGACCTGCAGGAATGTTGCAACCAGTCCCTATTCCTGAATAGAAATGAGAGCACATTACTATGGATTTCGTGGTCAGGCTACCGCAATTAGTCTCAAAGAATGATGCAATATGGGTTATCGTGGACCAATTGACAAAGTCAGTGCATTTTCTACCAATCAGAATCACGTACTCTCTTACTAAGTTTGTCATTCTATACATTAAGGAAATTATTCTTTTGCACGACGCACCAGTTTCAATCATATCCGATAGAGACCCCCGCTTTGTGTCTCATTTCTGGAACAAATTGCAAGAAGCTTTGGGAACCATTCTGAAGTTTAGCACGGCTTATCACCCGTAAACTGATGGACAATCCGAAAGAATAATCTAGACTTTGGAAGATATGTTATGTGTGTGTGTGCACTAGACCTCAAAGGTAATTGGGATGATCACCTACCTTTGGTGGAGTTCGCCTCTAATAACAGCCACCAAGTAAGCATTTGAATGGCACCGTATGAGGCACTGTATGGAAGAAGATGTCGATCACCTCTGTGTTAGACAGAAGTCGGAGATAGGAAATTATTAGGCCCATCGTGCAAATCACAAGTGATAAGATTCAGCTCATCCAACAACGAATTTGTACTGCCTAGAGTCGCCAGAAAAGTTATGTAGATACACGGAGACAAGACTTAGAATTTCAAATAGGAGATCATGTGTTTCTAAAGATTTCACCTACAAGAGGGGTTATCTGATTTGAAAAACGAGAAAAGTTAAACCCACTTTAAATCGGGCCATTCAAAATACTAGAAAGGATTGATCCTGTGGCATATCGCCTTGCGCTTCCACTCGAACTCTTCAATGTTCAGAATGTGTTTCATGTTTCGATGCTTCGTTGATATCTTCGAGATCCAAAGCATGTTGTCGATTATGAAAACCTAGAAGTTGAAGAAAACCTCTCTTATGAAGAGCAACCTGTACAGAGTCTCGACCATCGTGATCAAGTCCTTTGAAACAAGACTATACCCCTTGTAAAAGTCTTATGGAAAAACCATTGTATCGAAGAAGCGACATGGGAAACTGAAAGTCAAGTGCAAGCCAAATACCCACACCTCTTCAAAAAACAAGGTATGTTAAGTTTGAGGACAAACTTCTATTTAGGAGGGGAGAAATGTGACACCCTAATTGTTTAATTAAATACCATATATAATTAGAATACAATAAAATAGTGAATGTTATGTGATAAGGTGCAATTTAATTAGGGATTATATATTCCCAAAAAAAAAAAAAATGAAGCAGTTTTAGCTTTGGTGAATCACCAACTTAGGCCTCATAGCTTTGATTAATCACCAATTAGAGGGACACATGGGGGAAGGGCAAAGTGGTGCTTGTTAAGACATGTGGTCGAGAGTAGATGCACGCTCATTACCTATAAATAGGTAGTGACTGAGCGAGCTTCAACAAAACAAAAGAAATATATGTAAATCAATAACTAAGAGGCAACATACAAGTAGCAGGGAGTTAGTAGTAGGAAACTAACAGCAAAGGGTCAATCTTAAGGTGAGTCATATCATACCTTGAGTTACCATAATCTATTTTCTATATGTCTTGAGTCACCACAATATATTTTACGAATGTTTTGAGTTACCACAATTTATTTTATATAATTTATGTTTTATAGTTATATTAATGTTTCAGTTATGTGAATTATTTTCTGTCCCCTATTAGCTTAAATTAAAACCCGTGGATATGTTTGTTTAAATTTTAGAAAGTATTAGACAATAATCTTGTAAACAATTATTTTTTGTAAGTACCACTACGAGAGTCCTATGCCTTGGAGGACTTAAATAACCATTGGCCCCTATTTGGCCACTTTGTGGTCCTCTATTTGTTATGGATCCATTGACCCCTGTCCTGATTGTCACTCTAGTGACCTCTGTTCTGTTCTGTTCTGTTCTATACTGTGGTTATAATTATTTATGTAATTTCTGTATTTCAGTTTCTGTCACTTAATTAATTTGTTTATTCAACTTAAATTATATTAATGTTTTAGCTTAAATAACTATCCATGACTATTTTGTGCCCCTATACTCACAGTATAATATTTCTCATTCTGCTATGTACTTATAGCTGTTACCTCTTTCAGGTGACGAGGTTTAGCGGGATCAAGATGGGGAAAAAATCATAGTGTTTTCTTTTTTTCTGTTGTGTACTATTTGTATTTTTGACTGGACTCTTGTAATAACATAAAGGCCCAAACGACTATTTTTATTTCTTTTAATAAACTTTTGGTACCTAATTATTTTATTTTAATTTATTTAATTAATCCGTTGCGCTACTACTACTACAGAAATTTAGAATTATTTTATTTTTATCTTGTTGCGATGTCAAGCCTTTGGGTACCAAGTTTGAATCGAGACAATTGTTGTGCTGGCAACTTTACCTATTGGTAAAAATTGTGCCAAATTTGACATAAGAGATAGAAATTGCTATGTTTAGCATATCACATACTGTTGTAGCACCATATTTTCCCGAACCTGCTATATTTTTCTTTTAGCAACCCTTTAAGTGTATTATTGGAGATGTTTTAAGATACTTATTTGCAAAATGTCAAATATGTTGAAAAGGTAGTGAGTGAGAGTCAACTTTATAAAAATTGACTTAGAAAAATGTTAAAGGTAAGCGGTGGCGGAGCTACAGAGGGTCTATGGGGATCACGTGCCCCCCTTGGGTTTTGAATTTTTTTTTTTTTGCAAACATAAAAAATATTTTAAATAAAAAAAATTATAAAATATTATTTAGAGTGAAATATCACAGACATTTTTGAAATTATGAGAATAATAATGGTTATTTTTTTTTAATTGAAAATAAAGATATTACGATAAGTCATATTATTATTTATGAAAATTTTAATATAATGGTGATGTCTATTATTATTGACATACAATTATAATTAATCTCAATAAAGATATAGAATTTATTAAATGAAAAATGCCTCCGACCCCCAATGGGGGTGCTGGGGGTCGTGCATGTAGCCCCTTGATTGGGCAAAAAAAAAAAAATTTGTTTTTTTTTTTTTTTTCAACTAGTGGCGCAGCGCCACGTCATTGGGGGTGCGGTCCCCACTGGGGGTCTGAAGCAAGGTTCTTATTAAATTATTAGTTATATTTGACATGCGAGGTTCATTTTCTATATATTTTTTTATTATTGGTTGGTGATATCATATGTCAATGATGATGTGATATTGCTATTATGTTGAATTTTTACTGAAATTTTGTATAAAAAATTACTTTATTATTATATACTTTATTTTAAAATTTATATCCATGACTTTTTTTTATTTTATATTATTCATGGTATACTAGTTACAAATAATATATATATATATATATCTTTCTTGAAATTAATTATAAAATTTTTTGTGAAATATTTTTGTAAAAAATTTCAGTGTTATAAATGCCCCTCTGATTTAATTTCTTGACTTTGCCATTAAAGGTAAATCAGCTGTTAGAAAATGATGAATCAAACAATGTTTTACTTACTTTTTGTTGAATCAAACAACGAAAAATAAATAAAATATTTTTAAAAATATTTTACGTCAAAATAACTAGAGCTTAAGTGAGTTATCATTTATCTCCTAATTATATAATAAAAACAGATTATTATTGTTCTACCTATAAATTTCTTTTATATTTTTAATTAAAATATTATATAAATAATATCACGTGATATTTCGAATATAATAAATATATGAAATGCCAAGCTAAGCATAACTAATCAATTTTTTTCTTGTCAAGTTCTTGTGGAGAGAGAGAGAGAGAGAGAGAGAGAGGGCAATAAATATTGCACACGAGTCAGCACACTTTGCTTATGATAGCCTCACAAGACTGGAATTTTTATGATTATGGGGCGATTAGTGAAGATAACGCGAGAGAAATATTAAGGTGTCGTTTTGTAATATTTATGTTTTTAATTTATATTTATAAAAATTTAAAAAATTTAAATAAAAATTTATTTAATAAATTTTTAATTTATAAATTAATGGTCTCAGTTTATAAATTTGACTAAAAAATATTAACTCAAAAAATGAGTTTACGTTTTGAGTTTTGAGTTTTGAGTTTTTTTTTTTTTTACGACTCAACACTAGCGATCATCACCAGCCACCATTTTCTACCACCGTCTTCTGCCACCACTACCCACCACCCACCCCCACTACCACCTGCCACCACCACTCACCACTTACCTGCCACCACCACCCACCACACGCCACCACCACTAGTCACTACCCATCTGCCACCCACTCGCCGCCACCACCACCCATCTGCCACCCACCCGCCACTATCATCCACCGCCCGCCACCACCACCACTCACCACCCACCTGCCATTACCATCCACCACCAGTCGCCACCACTAGCCACCTGTCACCCACCTACCACTACCACCACCCACTACCCCCACCTGCCACCACCACTAGCCACTTGCCACCACCACCCACCACCACTCGCCACCGCCACCGCCACTGCCACCCGCTACCTGCCATCGTCACCCACCAACCCACCCACCCACCACCACTACCACCATCCGCCACCTATCCGCCACCACCCACCACCATCCACCATCCACCTGCCACAACCACCCACCACCCGCCATCACCACCATCACCCACTTGCTACCACCCACCACCCGTCACCATCACCCACCCACCACCACCACCACCACCACCACCCGCCACCCACCCATCACCACCACCCACCCGCCACCACCACCCACCACTCGCCACCACCTACTCGTTACCACCCACCACCCGCCACCATTACCCATCCATTCACCACCACTTACTCGTTACCATTTTCCATCACCGTCTTCCGCCACCACCACCTGCCATCATTTTCCACCACCGTCTTCCGCCGCCACCACTCGTCTCCACCCACCACCCGCTACCACTTGTCATTTCTCACTCTTTTTTATATTTTTAAATTTTTTAAAAATATTTTTTCTAAACCAAACGCGTTTGTAATTTATGTTTTTTTAAAAATAAACAAAAATCAGTTTATAAAATTTTTATAAATATAAACTGAAAACGTAAACGTTACTAAACAGGTCCTAAACATTTATAGTTTATAATTTTAAATTTATTTAATGATATGATAAAGAGAATTGAATCTGGATAGTGGAATAGTTGAGTATGTTATAAATTAAAAATTAATAAATGTCATTGTGGTAAGATCCTAAGAGTTTTAAATATTTTTTTAATTTATTTTATGTAATTGGTTTTATTATAAAAGTGGGTAAATGTGTCCATTCCATTTCGTTTCATTTTCACAATCTATTTTATGAAAAACTTAAGGTATGTTTGGTTTGTATTTTGAGATAAATTTAAAAAAATAAAATAAAAGAGAGTTTAGAAATATTTTTCATTTGTTTGATTGTATATTTTGAAAATAGTTTTAAAATTTAAGAGTTGGGGATGATTTGATATTTTGTTATAATTGAGTAGATGTGTGTGAGAGAAAAAGTAATTGAGAACGAGAGAGGAAAGAGAAAAAATGATTGATTGAAGTGTTTTAAAAAAAGAAGTAATTTTAAATATTTTTAAAAAAAATTTGTAAGCAAACATGTTTTTAAAAATTTTATTACAAAAATATGTTTCAAAACACAAAACAAACACACCCTTAATATTTTTGTGCAAAAATAATAGGACCAAACTCCACCACACCAGCTAAGGATCTTCACCTACAATTTTTTTTTGAATGGGTCTTCAGTATTCACATACTTTTCAGCCTAAGGATTTTCTTGACGTGCAAAGTTTTGTGAAAATAATCAGAGACAAAAGGCCCGTTTGGTAGAGTTATGTGAGAAAGTGATTATAATTTATAATCTATCAGTTTATAGCTTATAGCTATAAACATAAGTTAATTTTTGACTTATAAATTAAGCTTCTCATTCTCCATTCAAATAATAAGTTAATTTTTGATTAACAAAAAATTATAAATTGTATTGTTAAGCTGAACCAAATACATCAAAATAGCTTAAATTAAACTAAAAGCTAAAATAAATTAGAAAAAAGTCCTACCAAACAGGGCCAAAATATTTTGGGTACATTATAAATATAACCACTCAGGTATGTTTGGTGTGTATTTTAAAATAATTTTTTAAAAAAAATTTTAGGGAGAGAATTTAATTTTTTTTTAAATTTGTTTAGTTGTATATTTGAAAGTAATTTTAGAATTTGGAAGTTTAAGATGATTTGATATTTTATAGTAGTTGAGTAGATGTGTGTGAGAACAAAAAAGACTGAGAAGGAGAGAGGAGAGAGAAAAAGTAATTGATTGATGTGTAAGAAAAAAATTTTAACCAAACAAAATTTTGAATTTTTTTAAAAAAAATTGTATCTTAAAATAGAAACCAAGCAAACCCTCCATTTTTTCTTGTCTTCTAGAGAGAGAGAGAGAGATATGGAGATGAGTACGCAAACTTGGCTTGCGATAGCATTTTGAAGACTGGAATTTTTATGATGAAGGGGCGATTAGTCCAAAATTGAGACACGGCATGTGCTGATCAGTCAAATAAGTTGATGATCGGGAAGCTAGACACAGGTCCGTTTAGAGTATCCCAGCACTCTATCTAAATTTTATTTTAAAATATTATGAAAATATTTATTTCTTATTTTAAGAATCACCTTCTCATTTATTTTATTTTTAAAAATTTTCTTTCAAAAATATATTTCAAAACACAAAACAAACCCACCCTTAATATTTTTTGTGCAAACATAATAGGGCCAAACTCCACCACCCCAGCTAAGGATCTTCACCTACAATTTTTTTTGAATGGGCCTTCAGTATTCACATACCTTTCAGCCTAATGATTTTCTTGACGTGCAAAGTTTTGTGAAAATAATCACAGACAAAATATTTTGGGTACATTATAAATATAACCACTCAGTGTTTGGTGTGTTTTAGAATAAATTTTCAAAAAAAATTTTAGGGAGAGAATTTAGAAATTTTTTTTTGATTTATTTAGCTGTATATTTTCAAAATAATTTTGGAGTTTAAGAATTTGAAATGATTTGATATTTTATTATAGTTGAGTAAATGTGTGTAAGAGCAAAAATGATTGAGAAAGAGAGAGAAGAGAGAAAAAGTAATTGATTAATGTGTAAAAAAAAAAATTTGCAAATGTTTTCAAAAAAATTTTAACTAAACAAAATTTTAAATTTTTTTATAAAAATTATATCTTAAAATAGAAACCAAACAAGCCCTCAATTTTTTCAATTTTTTTTCTTGTCTTCTATAGAGAGAGAGAGAGAGTGAGAGAGATGAGTACGCAAACTTGGCTTGGGACAGCCTTTTGAAGACTGGAACTTTTATGATTAGTCCAAAATTGAGACACAGCATGTGCATCATCAATCATCAATCATCAGTCCAATAAGTTGAAGAGTGGAAGCTAGACACACGTCGGTTTAGATTATCGAATTCGGATCCTCGGCCGCCCTATCCGGCAGTCTTACCCGATAGTCTTCAAAACGATGTCGTTTTGAGAGTTTTTTGTTTTGTTTTGTTTTGTTTTGTTTTTTTTTTTTTCTTCTTCGTTCTTGCTTTCTCTCTCTTGAATGTAAACCAGAGGAGAGAGGAGAGAGAAGAGGAGAGGAGGGAGGAGGTCATGAGCTCGTTGTCACTCCACTACCGCCGTCAGCTTGTCCGATCATCGCCTGATCCACTCATCCCAGACCATTGTCGCCTCCGCCTCCGGCCCCGCCTCCACCTCCTCCTCCCCCACTGGTTATGGCCCCCTCCAGTCCGGCCATTCCCTTCCTCCTCCTCCTTCTTCCCTCTTCCTTTCCTTCCTTCCTCTCTTCCTGTACGTTTTTTTTTTTTTTTTTTTTTGAAAATTTGCCCCAAAAACGACGTCGTTTTGGGGGCTGCTGGAAACGGCTGCCGAGTAGGGTGGCCGAGAATCCGGGCTCTTAGATTATCCAGCAGTTTACTTAAATTTTACTTAAAAATATTACTATTGATTTTTTTTTTTTTAAAAATCACTTTTTTATTTACTTTTTTCATTAAACTCTGGCCTGATTTGGGGTATTAAAAAAAAGTCAAAAAATTAAAAAATTATTTAAAAAGTTAAAAAATTATCATTATTCACAAAAAAAATATTAAAAAATTAATTTTACACAAAATTAATTTTCAGACAACTCTGCGGAGCTGATTTTTTGAAAAAATTGCACTTATTTAGGTGCACAAATAACATGGTGTTGTTCAGCCTGTAGGGGCCCATTACAAGTCCCGTTTTAATAATCTGAACCGTTCAATATGTAGAACTCGCCGAGTACTATATGCCTGTAAAAAGTCACGTTGATCGGATATCGGTAACTATATGATCAATTAGTTAAAATTTATAAAATGGATGGTGTTATAGTTAATGGTTGAAAAAAAGCTAATCCGATTAGATAGCTATCGATATCCGATCAACGTGATTTTTTATAAGTCTATAGTACTCGACGAATTTTACACATTGACGGTTTTGATTAGCCAAACGGGACCCACGGTGGGCCTCCATGGGCCGAACAACACCTCCAATTCAATGCCCGAAAAGTAGGGAATCATCTCCCGGCCAACATTGCCACACTGTCTTGAGTCCATTCTATCGTACCGCCTATTCCATCCTAATTTTTTCCTATACACAAATTTATACAATTTTTTAATATATATTTTTTTATAAAAAGTCAAAAAGTTATCACAAATAATCATATTTTCTCTCAACTTTTCAGTCTAAAAATACATTTATTTATGACACCCTAAACAACTCCTCTCTATTTTTTCCTTAAAATATTATTTCCATATTCTTTCACCTTTTCATTTTCTTCTTAAATTTACTGGGAATGGTGTTCACCCATCTATGAAAATGGAAAGAATGGACAAAGCATAGAGAGCAGACATTCAAGGTTTGAGAGAAAGAAAGAAGGCATTTTAAGAGAAGACCTTCCACTGAAATTGCCATACATATACAAATATATATATCTATATATATATATATATATATATAGAAGACATTCAAGAATTGAGAATGGGTAGAGGAGACAAAGCAGAGCAGGGGCGGTTAATCGGTCGGATGTCCGGGTGCTAGACCTGTTGGACATTTGGGTGGACGACCGGCGAAACAAGTTTTGCTCAAATCACTCATCTAGACATCAGAGTGAACGACCACTGTCAAATATAAAAAAATTATAATGATTCTTTATAAATAGAGAGTTACTGTAATAAATATTAATTTAAAATGACTTATAAAAAAATTGTGATATAAAAAGAGATTTGGGCCTGGTTTGGCGTGTCCTATATAAGTTAAAAAGCCAAAAAGTTACTCCAAAATCCAAAAAGGTATTACTATTCAACAAAAAAAAAAAAATTTTTTTAAAGCAAAAGTACACACCGAATGACCACTGCTCAGAATAGGTCTGCTGCTACAGTGGACAGAATTAATTGATTGGGTGTGATTTGCACACAAACCGCTGTTCGTCCGATAGGGCCATCACGGGTCCCGTTTTGATAATCTGAACCGTTCAATATGTAGAAATCGTTGAGTACTATATGTCTGCAAAAAATCACATTGATCGGATATCGATAACTATATGATCAAATTAGTTATGTACAACAAATGGATGGTGTTATAATTAATGATTGGAAAATAAATAAATCTGATCAGATAGCTATCGATATTCGATTAACGTGATTTTTTATAGGTACATAGTGTTCGACGAGTTGTACATATTGAACGGTTCAGATTATTAAAATGGGACCCGTGATAACCCCCACGGGCCAAACAAAACCATCCAATGTTTTGTACAAAAATTACCCAATAATTTCCAACTCCAATACACGGCTGCATTGTGTACGGCTGGGGCCACCACTCTCTAATCATCTCTTATCTACTTTTTTTTATACAATTTTTTAATACATATTTTTTCATAAAAATCCAAAAAGTTAATCCAAACTTTCATATTTTTTTCTTAACTTTTTTAGTCTAAAAAGACAAAAAATAAACTTTTTTAAGACACCCCAAACCAACCTTTGGAATGATCTAAATAAGTGCATTTTTTGAATTTTTTATAAAATATGAATTAGATTTGAATTGGATTTAAAGTGATGTGTTAAAAAAATAATATAACTTAAATAAAATAAAATAATTTAAATAAAATAATATTTTTTTAATTTTTTAATTTTTTTAAAACTTGTCAAGCCAGCCTTAATTCCTATAATAGTAAAGAAATGATTTAGTGACTATGCTGCGGATACTCTTAACTTCGGGCAGCCCCATTCTAATGATAAAGAGTGTTGTCAACATCAAGTCAAGGCACTGTTTGTGCAGATTAGGTCGCGCTGCACTTGACATGTGGTGTCACACAGCTCAACAAGATTAGGAAAATATCTCATCCATCTGTCACAGAAAAGTTATTAGCTTGTTAGAGCATTTCTAATTCATTAGATATATAATATTTGTTAATTAAAATATTTAATATGATTTATTTTTTTTAATTTTAATGTACTAGGCATATGATTAGGTATTTTGACTCAGCTCACATTCACTAGTTATATGTAGCTAATTTTTAAAATTAGACAAAATGTATTTAATCATTACGATTGTTTATCTCCATCTTTGTTGCTGACGTGACATTCTATAAAGTTAATATTATTTGAATGAATAGCTAAAATAAAGAGCATGGCTGGAGTAGAAACATGAAACAGTTGACGGGTAAAATAAAATATATACTTTATAGTAATGTTTAGATAGGTAAAATACCTATTACCATTGAAGATGCTCTTAGCCAGGTTGGGTTTAAGATTATTTTAATAAAAAAAGTAAAATAAATTTTTTAATTTAATAAGACAAAATATCATATTTAATTTATAATCATTATATTTTTTTTTCATAAAAAATCAAAAAAATTAAAAATATTTTTTTTAAATAAGATTTTTTAACGTTAAACTAAAATAATTAAAAGGCAAAAAATTAAAAAGCTAACTACTTTCCAAACGAATCTAGGTAGTTTGTTAGACAATTAGAGGAAAGTAAAATGTGTATAAATATTGTAGTGATGAACTGAGAATTTTTGGCTCCGTTTTGTTAGGGTTTTAAATTATAGTTTCATTTATTGATTTAAATGTATTATTTATTTTAAATTTTTAAATTATAATTTTACATTTATTTCTCAAAACTCAATTTAAAATATAATCATTATTTTTCAAAACTCATAACCAAACATATAATTCAAAACTCATTAAGAGAGAAATAAGAAGTAGAAGGGAAAGAAGAAAAAAAAAAAAAAAAAAAAAAAATCAAAACCAAAATCAAGACGATGTCGTTTTCGAAAATGGGGCCATTCAGGGGGAGAAATGTTTCGAGTTACAAAACATTTTCCTTTTTTCACATCATATTTTAGCAAAAAAAACTAAAAAGTTATTGAAAAAAACCTGTTATCAAACGAGGCTTTATTATAGCAATACATACAATTCATTGATATAATACTTATTATTCATAAATACAATATTTGCCATTCGTTTAATTGCATTAACCACCCATTGTGACTCTACTTACCATTTGTTATTGTTACGATCCAATCCGACTCAACCCCGGTACTCAGAGATTAGACGTTACATCTAATTGATAACTAAGGTTATCAAAGGACATTTCTTAAATTAACAGATTAATAACGTAGCGGAGTAAAATAAAATGGTACCTAAATAAGTAGTAAGTCAAGTTTGATAGAGACTCCGTTTGGGAAGTGGGTTGGCTTTTTAGTTTTTTGATTTTTTTGACTATTTTAGCCTGGAGCTAAAAAGCCTGGTTTGGGAAGGACTTTTTGACTTTTTTGACTTTTTGGTGAGGTGTCTTCCTGTTAAATTACCAAACTGCCCTTTTTGGCTTTTTTTTTTTTTTTTTTTTTTTTTTTTTTTTTTTTTTGGGGTTTGGATTTAGTGTATTTTGCTTAAATGTTTTTTTTTATTTTTTTTATTTTTATTTTCGGTATGGATTTGGCGTATTTTGCTTAAATTTTTTTTATTTTTTTATTTTTTTATTTTGAGTTTGGATTTGGCGTATTTTGCTTACATTTTTTTTATTTTTTTATTTTGGGTTTGGATTTTGGGTATTTTGCTTAAATTGTTTTTTAAAGTTTTTTATTTTGGGTTTGGATTTGGCGTATTTTACTTAAATTTATTTTTTATTTTTTTATTTTGGGTTTGGATTTGGCGTATTTTGTGTACATTTTTTTTTTGTTTTTTTAATTTTATTTTGAGTTTGGATTTGGCGTATTTTGCTTAAAATTTTTATTTATTTTTATTTTTTTATTTTGGGTTTGGATTTGGCGTATTTTGCTTAAATTTTTTTTTAAATATATGTTTTTGTCTTTTTTTTTTATTCATTAATTAGTTCTTGTTCTTTAATTTACGTTTTTTTGCCTTCTTTATTTTTATTGGTATACAATAACTTTTTTTTTATTTATGTGTTTCATTTATTTATAAATAACGTGGTGAATGGTAATTTATGTTGTCACGTTTTTTTTTTTTTTAAATGTTTTTGAATGAGGCGCATTTTTGTCGTTATTTTTTTTAAATTTACGGTTTTGTCATTTTTTTATTCACTCACATTAATTTATGTTTTTTTTCTTTTTTATTTTTATTGGTATACAATAACTTTTTTTTATTTTTCAAAAAAGAGTTTTCATGTGTTTTATTTATTTCTAAATTACGTCGCGAATGGTAATTTATGTTTTTATGTTTTTTTAAAAAATATTTTTGAATGAGGCGTATTTTTCTCATTATTTTTTTTAATTTACGTTTTTTTTTCATTTTTTAAGTTTCTTCTCGTTATTTTTTTTAATTTACGTTTTTTTCATTTTAAGTTTTTTCTTTTTTTTTTTTTTTCTTTGCAAATAGTTTTTTCATGTATTTTTTATTTTAATTTTATTTTCATTTTCTGTGAAATGATAAAAAGTGAGGTTTTATTTTATTGTCCTGTGTATTTTAAATAATTTAATTTTAATTTAATTTTAAATATTTAATTTAATTTTACTTTTACTTTTAATTTTAATTTTATTTTAAATTATTTAAATAATGTCAATAATCTAAAAAATTTAATAAGCAAAAAATTAAAATAAATATTCAAAAAATTTAAATCGTAAAAATTTGAATAATTTAAATATTCGAAAAATTATTTTAACAAAAAAATTTAAATAATTTAAGTATTCAAAAAAATTATTTTTTTAAAAATGTTAATATTTTAAATTTAAAAACAACTCTACACTCAAATCGTAACCAAACATATAAAATAAAACTCAATTAATAAATTATTTTTAAAACTCATAACCAAACGCATAATTCAAAACTCCATACTACTTTCAAAACTCTATACTCAAATCATAACCAAATACATAACAAAAAAAATTACTATATTTAAAAATATTTTTATAAATAGAGTTTGAATTTATTTTTATAAAATATTTTAACAAAAAACAAAAAAATATTTTAATTTTAATTTTTTTCAACTTTCTTTGTTTTTTTTTTGGGAAAAGGTGTTTTTTTGGGAAAAGATTTTTTTTTTTACTTTGTGTGTGCTAACCTGAGGTGATGCCCCTCTTTCATGTGGGGGTAATTTCGTAAATTTGCCTTGGCATTGGTTGTTGCGAAGCACCTGTGAAGCTTCTGTCTCCATATGGCTAAATAAGCCAATTTTGTCCGGACATGGCTATTTTAGCCCCAGTTTTGCTTTCCAAACACCACCAGAGTAACATAAATAGAGTCTCATTGAGTAGTAAATTTTGTTTAATTAAATAGTAAGTCAAATTTGATTGAATCTTAACAACATTTTTATCCAACATAATTATGTCAATTTTATGTTATTCATATTTTTAAATCTTAAAAAAGATTAGTGTAACTTTTTTTTAATAGGGGAAATAAACAATCAGCATGTAGTTGAAAAAAATTTCAAATTCATGATAAAATTTACAAAATTTAATTATGAAAGTCATAAGTTTCTATTTTTTATTTTTTTTTAATTTATAAATATATAAATACTTTTGAAAACTGCAACTAATTTTTAATTTCTTTTTTAATTTTTTCTTTTATAAATAATTTGATGAGAAATATTGCATAATATGGTCACATCACCTTTAGTTATAAAAAAAAGAAAAAAAAAGAAAAAAAACCAATAACGTCACCTGCACAACTGGTTACTACCGGTGACCAAGTTGTTAGAGTAGTATATCTCTGTAAAAATTTATGTTGATCGAATATTGATAATTACGTGATCAAATCAGTTTTGTATAAAAAAAAATAGACGGTAAAAAAATAAATGATTGACAAAAATCTGATCCGATGAGATAGCTATCGATATCCAATCAATGTGATTTTTTACAAACATGTATAGTATTCGATGATTTCTACACATTGAACGATTCAGATTATCGAAATGAGAGGCCTAAACATGCCCTCCAATCCGTATTGAATTGGAGGAAAGCCCAACCCTTTCACTTTTGAGAATGGTACTGTTGGCTTTTTGGCTTTCGAATGTTATTATTGTAATTGTGAGCGTACCAGTAAGGATCAATCAGTCCTTACAAAAAATTAATTGCCAACCAATTATCAGACGATTGTGTTTTAGTTCTTTCAGCCTCAATGAAGAGGACTTTTACTAGTGACTTGATTTAGGAGAATTAAGCAAACAACAATCAAATGAAGAACAATTGAAGCATTTCATTAAAATGAAAAACTTACAATGATCCAATTTAGGCTCGTAGAGGTTTACAGCAATAATCTACTTGAAACTACTCCTATGAACGAGTGCAGTGCAGGAATTTTAAAGTACAGAAATGTAAAGAACAAGAAATGTAAAACTGGAAAGTAAATAAAGTAGAATAAAACTGGGTTTTTTGGATCTGAGTTTGGGGGTTTTTTCTGAGGCCTTCTCCGCTATTTATACTTCTCAAGGATGACCATCAAACTGTATTTCTAACCGTTGAATTGTTCCTTCATGATCGCTGATCATGTTGCCTTATAGTTAGCTCCACTATGCCATCACTTGCAGTTAGGCTTCCCTCCTGATTTTGAATTTAAATGTGAGCAACCGTTGAAGCCACACCACTTTGCATCTTTTTGCTGATCCAGTACTACGCAGATCTTGTAAGAACCAATACTAACTGCCATGTGTACGATCACGATCGAAAACTTGAATAGTCTTCCCGTATTGCCTTTATTTTGCCATGCGTTGAATTATAATTGGCTTACACAAAATATGTAGCCAACATTACCCCCCGCACTAATATACCTAGTACTTGGTGATATTAGTGGATCAAGGTCTTTTATCCACATTTTAGAACGTGCATGGGCTTTGCGGTTTTAGAAACACAACCGTCATTTATTGATGAACCTTTGCATTAACTCCTCTTTGATCCCTTAAACAAACTCACTATCTCAGTATTCTAAAAGTTCAATTCAATGGATAAACAAACCTTTTCTTATCTTGATCAAGCATATGAGGAGTTGTCTGATAGTACCATTCGTCCTCGAAAGAATCTTCATGCATTGATTAGCCACCTTTACCCACTTTTCTATATTCAAGTCATTGAGGCTTTTGCAAGTTATCAACCCTTGGACTACGAGCACACTGTCCACAATCCTTTGATTCAGAAATTTACAAATATGGACATGGGAAGTTCTTCTTCTAATCCACAATCTTCTGCATGGGATGAGGCTATGGCTTCTTCTTCCTTTAGGGCTTTTGGTTGGAGAAGCTGGTTGGAACCTGAGGCATATGAGTTAAGGGAGCGAGTTAATCATCACTTTGTCGAGTTCACTGATCCTCTAGAATTCCTTTTTGATGCTCGAAGTTCGGTGGTTTATCCTTACGTGCCCATCGACCACCGACGCAGTTTAGAGGACAATTTGCTTGTAGCATGGTACATATCTTCCATGCCTACAAAGACAGTACAAGTTACCCAACGCCCAGAAGAGGCACAAGGGTATAACCCATTGTTCTTAGCCCAGAAAGCGAGGCTTTGCTCTTTTGACTGGCTTGATTGTGTTAATGCCCCTCAGTTTCCTCCTTCTTTCGAAATAGAAGCCTCTATACCTCCTCCTCTGCAAAATCCCTGCTGGACAGAGAGATTGAGGCTTACCCTCTCTGCGAACAAGGTTTTTCCTTTTTATAAGCCCCCACCTTCTCCTACTTCAGCTCAGCGAAAGCAAGCCCAACTTCTGCTTGCGGCCTTTTCTCACTTGCCTTTCAATATTCTTGAAGACGATATCCCTCTCAAGAACCTTCGATGGGCTTGTGATATTATGACTCGGGGTCACGTCTTCAACTCCATCGCCCAAGCAGAACTCCAAATGTTTTTGTACCAACTCCCGTTGCTTCTCAATTGGCACCGGACTTCTGTAGCTACCACCCAATCTTTGAACCAACTTTCATCCCTTCGAATTCATACCCAGTACGAAGTAGAGAACCTCATCGAAGAATACGATGATTTCAAGAATAAAGACTCTACATGCTGGGATGACTTGGATATGGACGAGTTGGAACAAAGGTTAAAAGAAACAGCGTTCGAAATAAAGGCTGAAGAACTCTTTTATCAAGTAAGAGCACATCAACTTCAGCAGCCAAGCTTAGAGAAAATAGAGGATAGAATAAAAAAGGAACAGAAATTTATTGACCATAGTTGGACTAAATTCCATGATCTTATAATTTATTCTATTCCTTACTTTTATGAACTCGAATTTGTACCCAATGAGGGCCTTTTGATGTAATTGCTTTTGTTTCAATATAGCTAAGACTTTTCTCTTTGTTTGGTATGGTTTGACTTTATCTCTGTTTGTCTTTATAAGTAAATTTAGGGCTTCGAACTCCACAATCTCATCCTTTGAATCTGGATTCAATTATCTCAAATGAAACACTGAAAAACCAACATGAATTTTCCAATTCATGGAATATAGTTGACAACTTTTGCTGGTTTCCATTTAGAATCAGTGCTTCGAATTTAACAACCTTGCCCCTTAAATCTTGTTTTAACCATATCCAACATATGGTCATGGTTAGTACGATCAATCAGTTTAAAATTGACCATTTTTGCTTCGAACAACAGTCCATACTTTTAAAAATATGGAACCCCTCTCGAGGGCTGCACTGTTTTAATCCGAAAAAGCAATCTTTTCTATATATTATCAAACCAACTATTGGTTTTGACACTTTGAACAAAAATCCCCATCCTTAAGGGATCTCAAGTTTTGCTTTGAAGGATACTACTCTCATTAAGAAACCTAAAACAGGTCTTTAATTCTTTTCGAATTAAATAAATACTTGAACATTCTTACATCCTTAAGTGTGGAATGTGCTTCGAAGCCAGCTTCCCAGTTTCGAAGCCGTTGTTATTTGACTTTGGCGCCAAAATCTGGTTTCGAAGCCAAATATTTTATTTCGAAGCTGACATCAGCATCTGAGATGTGTTTCCCTCCAAAAGTATCAATATTGAAGGAAACCCTTCGTATCTGTACTTTTAGTACTTCTTTACGAATTACACGATATATTTTCCAGACACAAAGGTTTTAGAACCCTTTAATTTCGTGCTCTGAATTCATTTTAACCCTTCACCTCTACTGACCTTCCTCTTCCTTTATTTTTTTTCCCGATTTCAAATTCTGAGACAACTCTATCAATGGCTTCTTCTTCTTTGAAGATGCCGGTCGTGGAGCATATGAGTCCGTCTGTGACTTTAAAAAGAATTATTGCCGAAGAGTGTGAGAAGTATAAGGCCGGTGAGAAAAGCGCCATTGATGGACGCATCTTCATTCCTCGTCGTCATGAGTAGCAAGAGTATTTTCACGACCCAAACCCGTCCCTGTAGGTTTAGCATCGTAACCGGCCAGTAACCCGTAGATTACCAAAGGCCTCTTGACAGATAAGCATATAATAAGGGGCTGCGGAAGCAGATGTACAAAACATAAATAGTCCAATGAGTTGTGTCGATAAACTTGGGATAGAAAAGTTCAAAACTTATATATACATAAGCGTGTCGGTCAAAGGATATCATAATTACAAAACATTTACACGAATGTAATATCCAGGACCCAACTGTACAAAACAGACAGAAACCAACATACGTACAAAAACAACCATAACTAGACTTCAATTGGAACCTCCTCGGGAGGCACAACGGTTGGCTGACAAAAACAGAAATGAAGGCTGTCAACTCTGGTCCTGATCACGTGCCAGCTCACCTACATACATAATATAAATTGTGAGCGAAAGCTCAGTGAACAATAACAGAGTAAAGGGGTTTCAATGAATGAGTCTGTATAGATTTAGAAATCATAATTCAGTTTCGTATCAAATTCATAATTTGTCCAAATCGTATACAAAAATCATGAGGTATGCTTAAGTATACTTGATACATCCATTAGCATTAACAAAGCAGATACAGAATAGATACAGACACGTGAGGGTTACAAATAACCAGTTCCATAAAGGAACCTCCGGATCCGGGTAATAGAGAATTAATATGCTGAGCCCCATGACGGAGTCTCCAATACGGGTAACAGAGTGCAGACAGATTAAGTTCCATGATGGAATCTTCGATATCGGGTAACAGCCAACAGATATCACATGATCCTAAGGATGTCACAAATATATATCAAAAATTGGACAATCATTCATTGTACAGAACATATCATTTCAGAAAATAGATCTTAATTCATCACACAGAAAATAAGTAAAGTTGAACATAACTTTACTATGTTATTACTCACATTTGGCCTTGAGACAGATAGACGGAGCAGATTGGTCAAATGGTACACGGCACGTGACCTACATAACACATAACAGACACACACTTGAAACACACGTTCTAATTGTACATAACTTACTTCGTTGGCTCTTAGTATGTTTCTACCATTTAATTCTCATTATGGAATCTTAAACATGGCTTAGGAATGCCAATGATGGAATGACGATGCAAGAATGCATTGGAAAACATTTCTTGAAACTTGCTGCAAATAAGGTCTATCATCAAGCGTAGCATTCCCCGCTCGAGCGGACATACAGACAATGAAGCTCCGCTCGAGCGTGACTTTCCCCGCTCGAGCGGACTGCAAACTCTTGAAAAGGTACTGGATGTATGTTTTTCACGCTTGACGGACGCTCGACCCCCGCTCGAGTGTGAGACTCAGACCCTCGCTCGAGCGTAAATTCCCTTGCTCGAGCGGACTGCAAAACACAAGAACTTTTGGATATATGCATTTCACGCTCGAGCGTAAAACTCGACGCTCGAGCGGAAGTGCATGTACTCAGAGTGCACGCTCAAACGTGAAGTTCCCCGCTCGAGCGTGGATCAATTTTCTGGAATTTCCAGATTGATCACTAAGCTCAAATTCAACCTTTAAAGCATCCAAAACTCATTTTTCTGGGCCAAAACTTGAGGAAATATATGAAAACTCATAAAACAACATGTTTTGAAGATCGTTTTACAAAATCAAAGCCAAGAAGTATACCAATTGTGCAACATTCAACTTGACACTTGAAATTAATTTATGAACATAACATGCATGTACATTTTTGAGCTAAGGCCCTTCAAAACATGATCAAATGCTACTAAATAACATGAATCTCATTGTGTTTCCAAAATTAGAGTGAACTCAACACATGCATGAAGGAATTCTTGAAAATCAATCTTCAAAATGCTATGAAACATGCATGCATGCATAGATTGACCTACTTCCCTACTCTTTAAGCTTGGTTCTCACATCTTATAGCTCAAATTACTTGAATTCATGCATGGATTAACACAACTTCAAGGCTTAAGGCTTGGTTCAATACCTTAGATGATCTATTGGGCTTTAGGCACTAGAATCTTGAACAAGATGAGCAAAGCCTCAAATTTTCTTCTAGCAATTCTCTCATTTAATTCAATTCTCGAACTAGGACCCAAATCTCTCAATTCTACTTCTCTTTCACGTTGGGCATCAAGGAAAGGGAAGAGTGAAATAAAAACATGACCTTAGTGGGGACCAAATGGCCTATTAAGTAACAATTGATCAAAAGTAATCAAATGGCATTAATTTAATCAAATTTAATTGTTCCGAACTGAATTTTAATTAAACCTACCATAAAATTCTATAAATCCTAATTAGCACATAAATCAAGTCAATTTCTGGTTCGGACGCCAATAAGGCTCTCCATTCGCAAACCGAAACTAAAACGCGAATAGATCTTTCTACACCTAACAGATATAAACACAACAATGCAACACACACATGCATTTTAATTCAAAATTCACCTTAATTGCTAATTAGGCATAATTAATCATGGATTAACGTTAATTAGAGGTTGGGGTTGTTACAAGTATGTGCTTGGGCCCATCTTCAAAGAGATTCCTACTGAGCTTCCAGCTATATATCCACGTCTTGAAAACCATTGTCTCATTTACGAAGGTGGTCTTGACTGGGGAAACTGGAGGATGAACTGCCCCCATCGCTGCTGGCCCACGGTGAGACCAGAGTGGCAAGAATGGTATGACCGGGTTGTCCTTGATAGGACTCTGGACCTTCAAGAGCTCTACCTTTTCGATGCCCTCCAATTATCCAGGTTCACTATTTCAGAGGACCCTTTCTTAATACTTGCTGCCCTTTGCTTTTGGAATTCTGCGTTTAATTTCTTTCAATTCAGATGTGGGATGATGGCCCCTACTGTTCTTGATATCTGCCATTTATTAGGATTGTCCCCCATTGGAATCCCCTTTGGACCAGATTACCCTGACCAACCAACCCCTTTTTCCCTCTCCTTTCTTAACTTATCCTATAGTGACTTTGTCAAGGCTGAGAAAAAAAGGGAGGGCCCTTTGACTGATAGGAAATTCTTTTGTTTCATATTGTATTGGCTTTGCAAATTCATTTTCTGCACCTCTTCTCAAAGAATCATGCCTGAATTCGCCCATCTTGCCAAAGCCCTTATTTTGCAGAAAAAATGTGGCCTTAACTCTATACGTTCTAGGTCACGTATACGGAGCCTGTTCTCTTTTTTGTGAGAAATCTTTGGATGCCAATCAAGGAGGTCCATTTTGGATACTTCAGCTTTGGCTTTTTGCATATTTTACTGAACTACAATCCAAATGCCTTAAGTCTTTGGAGGCAAATCCTACTACTCATGGCATGAGGCTAGCAAACGCTTCATTCTATCCTTCCACCTTTGCTTTTTACTTCTTTTTCTTCCACCAACTTCCAGCTTCCCTTCCTTCTTACAGTTTTCGTCCCTTCAAACCTACTATCATTGGCCCATCTTGGTTGAAAAACTTTCTAAGTGATAGGTTCTGTTCTTCACCTCATCACAAGAACATATGGGCCTCTATTCTGATCCCCAGAGAGTTATTCATTGGGATTATGAATCCCAGAGCTTACAAGTGCATTGCTAAGCCCTATTGTCCTGCTTAATTTGCTAGGTAATTTGGCTTCTCACAAGGGGTCTCAATACCTCTCTGCAGCCAGACCAATTTAAGTCTTACCAGTAGGGATTTAAAGGTTCAAAGATCCAGACTAGAAGAAGCAACTTCTAAATTTATGCAGGTCTTGATTGAGTTTGAGTATATCCCTTTCATTCCTCAAGGTACCCTATTGAAAAGGTACCAAAACTGGTAGGTGACCAATATGGAGGTATACTTGGCCATTCCTCCTCAAGACCTATTAATGGTGCTGGATGTGCCTGTAGACGTCCCCGAACACCCCGGGGGGATGAACCCCATTCTGTTCATTTGGGTTTACTACAGTTCGGACTCAAATTGTCACGGTTCTTAATCTTGAACCAAAGAGTCCAAATCCGGCAAATCGTTTTGAGAAAAATAGATTTTTGAAAAGAAGTGCCAAACATGGACTGCTTTGCCAGATACAGAGTCGCCACCTAAATATTTTATTTTGGGGAATTTAGGAAACCCTGACTCGGTGCCAAAGGCCACGTGTCCGTCATCACCAAAGTTGCCTCGGCTCGGGAACTTGGGTACGATCGGGGAAGGTCAGCTATGAGCACCCCCTCTCGCCCGGTCCGAAGACCGGCCTCTACTAACCGTGATATCCGTTTTTGAAAACGTTATGTGCTCTTTTTCTAGTTATTAGCCTAGAATTACTATGTTATGCGCACAGCAAACAAGTATAGACCAAATCGCCTAAGTTGGAACAAAACACTACATGTTTGTTTTGAAAACGGTTTGCTACTCGCAAGTAGGCTAAAATGCAGGTTTTGCCACCCTCACGTGGGCTTTAGAAAAGATGATTTTGCCACTAACTAGTGGGCTTAAAACTCACAGTTTTAATGCATTATTCCAATTCAAGTAATTCAACCTCCATCCACAGGCATTCAAGCAGTTATATCACATAAGCAGCTAGCCTCATGGTAATCATGCTATTATGACAACATTCACACGCATGTGATATGCTAAAGCATAAAAAAGCTCACCTAGTACTCCAAGCCAAAACAGAAACTAGTTAGTAATCACATGCATGATCCTAGTTCATGTTTGAAAATGGCTAATGCAACACATGCAAAGATGCAATCTAGACAGGCTCGGCTATCCTAAGCATGGCGTGTAGAATGCTACAAATAACACGTATTCAATTTGGAATTGAAATACAATGCAGTTTGTATGATGTGCCGAGCCCGGCGCATGCAAAACAGATGAATGAATGCAAACATGCTATCATACTGTTATGCTAATTTAAATGTGCTCTAATCTACCATCATAAGCAGGTAAATAAAAGGGAAGAAAGACGTGGGGTTGGAAGACATACACCCACTCACGCACACTTATTACAATTGCGCCCTCGCTCGGAGGGACCGAATAAATATTACAGTCCAAATAATAAATAAATTAATTATTACAAAATTTCTAATTATTTAACGAATAAATGCAAAAAGGAAAGGTTGCTACAGTCGCCCGCCTCGGGATGCGCAAATGATGCATGCTTGAGCCCGCCTTGCCCGGAAACCCGCACCATGTCATCAAGGTTGCCTCGTTTTATCGCCTCGCTTCTTAAAATGCCAAAGTTCGAACCGGTTCCATGCACGCCTAGAACACCATCATCAATAGAATATCCATCGTCCTGGTACAATATCCATCGGCTGGAGATAAGGCTATCGGCACTAAATAAATGGCCGGTCGGCACTGAATGTTGCCGGTCGGCAGAAACTTCCTGCAGAAGACAGTTTTGACAGCAACAGGGGACAGACAGTGCATGGCATGAAATTTCAAGCAAATGTGTGAATGGACACACTCCCTATCATGTGTTAGACTCAAGGAGCATGGCCTCGACCCTCGGCCATCAATCACGATTTCAATGCATGATGGTCCGAAGCCAAGTTAGCAACTTTGATATCAAATGAAATGCAAGCACAAAACAAATCAAAGGGCCCAACCCCTATCATGATTGGTCAAGAGGCGAGGGATGCATGCTCAATGCAATGCAACCTAGGCATGGCGGCTAAGTATGCAACATGAACATGCAAATGAGCAATGTATGCTAGGCGCGCAACCTAAACATGTAAACAAACATGGCATGCAACAACATGCAACGATAGACTTAAACTAACATAGCTCGCAAGCATGCCAAAATCAGCGGCCATTAAATGAAAATAAGACACTCGAAATGCGTGCACGCGTGCACGCAAACCGAGGACCAAACCTAAGGCACGAATGCCACCCTAACAAGGCATGGCAAAGCATGGATCATGGTATGCAAACAATGCAAATTTCAATAGCTAGAAGTGATGCAAAACAGCCCCGAAATACGCAAACATGACACCCGATGCAAGGAAATGGTCCCGAAATGCGATATTAAGCACATGAAATGACTTGTGGCTATATCAAAAATGCATAATTTGAACATGAAGCATGAAGAAAGAAGCTAGGCAGCCCCAAAACAAGCATTTTTTCAGTACAAATCATGGCAAGACAGCAAGCACAAGCAGGGCTAAAATGGCATACAAAAATGGGGGCCAAGAGAGGTATATGAGACAACCCACAAATGCTGGCCCCAAACAGAGAAAGAGCCTTCTAAAACATTGAAGATGAGCCAAAAATATGATGCTTTGAAGTAGATGACAAGCCCCAAATCAATATACAAACATGCTCAAAATGCAATGCAAAATTAAGGCCACAAGAGGGCTATAACATGAAGTATACAAAAAATGCATCAAACAGCCAAAGACCCTTCATGGGACATGGAGAGGGGGTCAAAATAAGACCCTTTTCAGTTCTGATCATGGCCAAAAAATAGAAGCAAAATAAGCTAAACAAACATGCAAAAATGGGGACCAAAGAGGGGTAATGAAGCAAGTCATACATGGAGGTCCCCAACAGTGTTGAGCCCTTCTTCAATGTTGAAGAAGGGCTCAAAATAAGCCTCTTTACAGTTTACATCAAAGCTCAAAAATACTTGTAAATAAGGCTAACCAATGAAGTTAAAAAATGCAAATTTAAGGGAAATGGATGCTTACCCTTGAAGAGCAGCAAACTAGCAGCCCTTGATCCAAGTTTCTGAGCTTCTAACCTCTGCAAATGGCCTCCAAAGTGCTGGAGTGGAGGATGGAGGTGTTGTGCTAGGTGTTGTAGGGCAAATGATGCAAGAACAAAGGTGTTTGGAGGCTTGGATAAGATAGATATAGAGGGTTGTAGATATATATGTTAGATATATATGCCTACTCTCTGGTTTTTTGCTCAAAAACTCTAACCCTAAACAATGGAGGAGGAGTGCTCCTTAAATAGGCAAAGGCAAAGGTAAAGGTTCTTGGCTTCTCCAAGAAGCCAAATGAAAGGGGCAAAGGATGCAAATGGCTCAAGGCTTCTTGGAGAAGCTAAAACAGCTGGCCAAGCTTCTCCAAGAAGCTTGGCCAAAGGGTTCAAGCTTCTAGAAGCAAAAGGGGGTCAAAAGGCTCACAAGGGTGCAAAATGGCCACATATATGCATGAGGGGTCGGGTCTGTGCATCCCAGCTGGCACAGCTGGCATGCACTATGCTTAGGAGAGTCAAAAGGGTTAGATCGGCCAAGAAAAAGGGTCATCGGCCAAATAAATTGCCGGTCGGCACAATACATTGCCGACCTGCACTTTGTACTGGCTGGTCGGATAAATAGAGTGATGATGGGTGGCCAATGAGGTCAAAAAGTGCCGGTGGATGGCCAGATTGAAGCCCCAGAAGTTAGCTTTCCAATGGCGCAAACCTTGCATTAAAATTCCTCTTGTGCAAAAAGTTATGCCCTTTTTGGTGAAGCCGCGCAGATTCGATCCAACCGGACTGATTCCCAAGTTCAACCGATCATATCTCCCCCTCCCGGACTTGGTTTTGGGAGATTATTGAGTGCAAAATGAAGCCCCAGAAGTCTTCTTTCCAATGGTTATGGCCTCATAGCTTAACTCCAAGGGTATAGATAGACAAGCTTGATTTAGCGAGGACTGCTCGACTCTCTTCTACCCGGATTCATGCCGAACCTCTTCTCTAACTTGTTTTCTCCCCTCTTCTCCTCTTCTCTTCAACTTCAAACCCCGAAGTAAGGTGTTTTGAAAGATTTTTCAAAGATTTCTTCTCTCTTTCATTCATCTCCACTTTGTCCTTGCTCGGTTTACCGAAAAGCGCACCATTTACCAAAATGCGAGCGTCGGAACATCGTGAGAATTTTATTTCAAAAATGTTTTGAAAGAAAGGGTTTTAAGGTCTCAAAACCATCCAAAATAATTTTGGTTCAAAATGGGGTGTGAAGTTGAGATTCGCCTCTCTCCTTGCCGAAGAAATTGAACCTGTGCCCTGCATATCTTTCTCCAACAAGTAAACCATCAGTAGTGCCCAAGTCTTGTGGGCGGTCAAAAATGGGGTGTCTACAGTGCCCCAAGCCAAGCCCAAAGAAGCTGAAGTTGCTACCTCTTCCACTGCTCCTACCACTTCAGTTCCTGTGCTTGCCACCACACAGTCTATTCCTACTGCCTTAACTCCTCCTAGAGTTACTTGAGTTGCCTCAAAGAAAGGTTTATACCCTTGTTTCTTTTCTCTTCTTCTTCTTTGTAATGTTTTTAACCTTACTTCTAGTTCTTCTTTTTGAAGGTGGTGCGGGTGCTTCACAGGGAGATTCTCCCCAAAAGGTCCAAGCTTTAAATCTTCTCAGGAGCAAACAACAAAAAAAGAAAAGGAAACTTTTACTTGATCCTGAAGAGGAAGCACCTGGGGTTCAGGCAGTAGAAAAAGAAAGGGCAGAATAAGAGCAAGAAACACCCTTAAAAAGAAGAAAGAAGATGATTGTCTCTCTTGCTGACTTCACTGGAGATCCTATCCACGAAGCATCTACTAAAGTAGTGCAAGCAGAGCATTCCAAAGAGCTTATTGTATTCCAAAGGGCTGAGAAGAGGAAGCAACAGCAAATGCTCAGGGATGAAGCCGCTGTTGCTGATGCACTCCAGAAAGAGGCTGCAAGGAAACAACAAGCTGCTGGGCACTATACTCTTCGTAGCTTCCCAATCATAGCCATTACTTCTGAAACCAGTAAGCTCCTTTATACTTTTATTCATCTTTCTCAAATTCTCAATGCTGAGGCTTGACATTGTTTTGTATTTCTTCTTTTACAGCCATAACTACTTTGCCTATTCTTCCAATAAGGACTCCATCAGTTTTAGTCGACGTTGAACAATCTCAAGATGTGGAGCCCATTCAAATAATTCTCCCACTTCCTAGCCCTATATTTTTCATTCCCTTCTCGAGGCCAAGTATTCCTACTCCTTTTCCCTTTGGCTTAACTCCATACCTCCCTCATTTGTCTTTTGATTTTACTTAATTTGATTCTTTCTCGAGCACTGTTTCTCCTTCTCTTCCTAAGGAAATTCTAGCTGCCACTTTATCTTTGATGGTAGCTGACTCTCACATTGACGGTACTGGTAGCTCTCCAATCCATCATCCATTACCTTTGCCTAGCTCTAGTCCTTTTTCACTTGACCAACTGGTAGCAAAAACTATAGAGACTGTTAAGGATATTCCATCTTCTTCTCCGATTCCTATACAATCTTTTCTTCCTTCTACCAAAGCTCTTTCTGCACCTTTCATGTCCACAGATGAGGTGGACATCTTCGAAGCTAAACTAGCTAGTCTCTTCGACATACCTTCCACCTCTCCAATGGCTAACAATGAGACTAAGCCATTAGTTTTGGCTGATTCTCTGCTAGAAATTTTTGAGCGCTCTTCCACCAGTAGTAAGACTTCCTCACCTTCAATAGACTTGGACAACTTCCTGGAGCTGCTGACATCCTTCTCGAGGATCCCTTTTGAAGCCTTATAGAGGCCTATAATAAAAAATGGCTTCCTACAGTGCTGCAAGATTATTGAACAATCCGGCATGACTGTTTCAAGTCATTTATCTCAGGCAGCAGCTACCATAGATTTTTACATCAACATCTGTCATGCTGCTAAGGCTGCAGAGGAGAAGTTGTTGAGAGATCAGAGTTTTGTTTCTAAAGTTCATGCTGAAGTGTCATAACTGAAATAACAACATTCCTCCGTCTCTCAATTTCAAGCTCAACTTTTGGAAAAGAAGGCTCAACTTGAGGAGGAATTATTAGCAGTTAACCAAGCTTTGAACCAGACTACTACCAAGCTGCAAATCACTAATCAAGAGCTAGCTGATCGAAAGTAAGAAATGACTACAACCATTCAATTGTTTCTATCCCTCAAGAATAGAGCATCTATTGTAAAAGAACAATTTAAACACTATACTGACTTTTGGGCCAATCTATGGCTACATGTATTTGACTCTTTAAGAAATAAATTCTTATTTATCATTGAAGTGTTCTCATGTTCTTTTATTTAGCACTTATTCTATTCCTTGTGTTTCTCACACGGTTGGAAAATAAGATTTCAAATATCTGCCATTAATCTTTTTGTGATGTACATATCCATTCAAATTCCTTAAATGGTATGCTCTAAAAGGCAGGACTCTATGAACCTGATATGGTCCTTTCCAGTTAGGTGACCATTTGCCAAACTTATGGCTTTTAATCCCTATTGGGAGTATTGTCTTCCATACCAAATCACCTTCATCAAAGTCAATGTGTTTGACTTTCTTATTATAGTTTTTGGCTGCTTTCTTCTTTTGGAAAAGAATGCTATTTAATGCCAGAATTCTAACTTCATCTATACTTTCTAACTCTAAGCATATACTCTGATGGTATTGCTCAAGATCTAACTAGTCTTGGCATCTCACCCTCAAGGACTTAACATTAATTTCCATATGTAGCACTGCATCATGCCCATATACTAAGGCATAAGGAGTGATTCCTGTACTTGACCTTGGAGAGGTTCTATAAGCCCACAATACATCCAACAATAAGTTATGCCAATCCCTAGGATTATCTTCCACAACTTTCTGTATTCCTTTTTTCAAAGACTTATTGGATCATTCAGCTTGACCATTGGCTTGTGCATAATAGGAGGTGGAATTAACAAGGCTAATTCCAAACTCTGCCACAAAAGACTTTACCATTTTCCTATCAAATACAGTCCCGTTATCAACAGTTATAGTCTGTGGGATACCAAATCTATGGATTAAATCCTTAATGAATCCAATGACCTCAGTCTGGTCTATAGCCCTGTATGGCTTAGCTTCGACCCACTTAGTGAAGTAATCAGTGGCCACTAAAATGAAACAATGATGCTTCGAAGAGGGTGGATGTATTTTCCCCATCATATCCATGGCTCATCCTCTAAATGGCCAAGGCTTTACAACTGCATGCAGGTCAGTTATGGGCACATGCCTTATTGTGCCATGCTTTTGGCATGCCTGGCAACCTCTTGCATATTCTCTGCAGTCTTTAAGGATAGTTGGCTAATAGTAGGAATGCCTTCGAAGCAACCATCTCATCTTCACACCAGGCTAATGAGCACCACAGATGCCTTCATGAACCTCAGCCATAGCTATCAATGCTTCTTTTGGGCATAAACATTCCAACAATAAACCATCTCCCCCTCTTTGTAAAGAGCATTACCATACATCATGTATTGCATAGACTGCAATTTAATTTTTCTGCTGGCTTTCGAAGATAGGCCAGCCAGATACTACATTATTGGATGCCTCCAATCTTGTTCTTGTAAGTCATTATGATTGACTTCCAAGACCACATTCCTTTTATTTAAGGGTGGTATTAATTTCTGATATGTTGTTTGGCTTATGTCCCTTTGAGTATTATCCCTTCTCTTGAAATTCGAAGCTTTTTGAGCCACATCATTAGCTTTATTATTCAAGAACTTTGGGACATGAGTTACATTTGCTATCTGAAATTGGGAAAGCAGATGTAATGCAACAACATAGTATGGCAACATACTTACACTTTGACATTTGAAAATCCCTTTCACTTGGTTAACTACCAACTGAGAATCTCCAAATATGTCAACTGCATGAGCTTGTAATCCAATGAGTATTTCCAGTCCCATTATTAAGGCTTCATATTTAGCTTCATTATTGGAACAAGTAATTTCATTCACTCTGAAACCATGCGTGGTTTCTACTCCTTGTGGTGACTTAATTACTACACCAATTCCAGTTAAACCGTTGGCTTTTGACCCATCGAACCACATTTGCCATGGTTCAACACTAGCCATATCAAGTTCCATTATCTCTTGGCTTTTTGTTTGACATGGATGGTCTGCCAAAAAATTAGCTAAAACTTGTCCTTTTACTGCCTTTTGGGGAACATATTCTAAATGAAATTCTGATAAAGCTAGGATCCATTTGCCAATTCTTCCCCTTAACATGGGTCTAGATAACATATATTTAACCAAATCTGTGGTTGCAATTACCAGGATAGTTGTAGGCAAAAGATAGTATCTTAATTTCATTGTAGCAAAATACAATGCGAGGCACAACTTTTCTACAGCTGAGTATTTACATTCACAATAATTTAGAAACCTACTAAGGTAATAAACAGCTTGCTCCTTGCCTTCTTCATTGTCTTGGGCTAAGAAAGCTCCCAATGAATCCTCTGCTGCAGCTATGTACAATTTCAAGGGCTTATCACCCTTTGGTGGCATCAGCACTGGAGGGTTGGCCAAGTAGGCTTTGATTCCATCGAAAGCAGTTTGATGCTCTGCTGTCCACACAAACTCCTCTTCATCTTTTAGCCTTAACAAGGAAGAAAATACTTTAGTTTTCCCTGCAGTATTAGAAATGAATCTTCGAAGGAAATTAACCTGTCCAAGGAACTTTTGTAATTTTTTCTTACTTGATGGAGGTCTGGCTTCAATGATGGCTTTGGCTTTATTTTGGTCAATCTGTACTCCTTTCTTGTGTACTACATAACCCAAGAAGTTTCCAGATGATACGCCAAAAGCACATTTAAGAGGATTGAGTTTCAACTTAAACTTTCTCATTCTTTCGAAAGCTACTTCTAGGTGAAACAAATGTTCCTCCATGGATTGAGACACTACAATATCATCAATATAACACTCTAAATACCCTCCAATGAGGTTATGAAAGATAGTGTTCATAGCCTCTGATATGTAGCTCCAGCATTTCTCAGGCCAAATGGCATTTTGACCCATTCGAATGTGCCAATATTCCCAGGACATCTGAATGCTGTCTTGTGGATATCCTCCTCTGCAATACAGATTTGGTTATAACCAGAATGCCCATCTATCATTGATAAAACTTGATGCCCTGTTGAATTGTCTATCAACAAATCCACTATAGGCATAGGATACTCATCTTTTGGAGTTGCTAGATTCAAGTTTCTGAAATCGATGCATACCCTTATTTTACCATTCTTCTTAACTACAGGCACAATATTGAATAGCCATTCAACGTACCTGACTGTCCTAATAAAGCCTGCCTTGAGGAGTCTAAGAATTTCCTCCTTAACTTTCTGGATCACTTATGGACTCATTCTTCTTGGTTTTTGCTTGTATGGCTTGAAATTAGGCTTCATAGGAAGCCTATGTTCCACTAATGATCTATCCAATCCTGGTAGTTCATTATAAGACCATGCAAAACAATCTTTATACTTCTTCAAAACAACTAACAACTGGTCTCTGTCAAGAGCATTCAACCAAGCACTTATATAGGTGGGCTATTGTATAGAACCTTCCCCTAGATTTACTTCTTCCAAGGAGTCTTGTATCTGAGAACTTGCTAATGCTCCTTCTTTGATTCCTTCTGCCTTCGAAGCAATCTCCTTGCTTTGTTCTACTCCCAGCTTCTTTGATTCAATATCTTTACCCTCCTTCTTATAGACAAAGTCTGTCCATAAGGCTTCTTCTTCCTATATCTCCTAGACTTTTGTTTCAATGTCCAATGCACAGTATTTATCAAGAGCCAAAACCCTGGCCTGTTGCTGCTCCTGTTTACAACCAATTATCATGACTTCTCTTTCTTGCCTTTGCACCTTCTGGACTATTGATTTTACATCCAATATTGAGAACTTAATTGGAGCCAAAGACCTGGCTTCTTGGGTTTTATTTCTTGGCCTACAACCAGGCATCATTGTCATCCTTAACAACAAACTCTTTATCAGCACTTTCCTGGACTAAGTGCTTTAGGTGTGCCAATTCCTCATCAGCCGTCACTTCGGTTGATCCATCAGGTTTTCTCAGTATACTGAGTGGTGTCACTCATTCAATATACAATTTGGCCTCTGCGAAGGCTGCACAAGCGATGAAAGATTGAGGATCTGCATCGATTTCCTCTGTCTCTCCATTGCCCAAGGCCATCATTATCTTCTGATGCAGAGAGGAAGGCACGCACTTGTTAGTGTGAATCCAATCTCTACCAAGTAAAGCATTGTACTTAGCATTGCTGTTGATAATGAAGAATGCTGTCATGCAGTCCCTGGTTCCCACACTCAGGTTGATGGGCAAAATTCCTAAGCCATCTGTTTGTCTCCAACAAAACCAGCAATGGTTGTGCTGGTTGGGATTAACCTGGGGTTCCTTTTCCTAGTTTTCTCAAGGAAGATTTTGGAAGTAGGTTCACTACTGCCCCATTATCTACCAAGACTCGGTTCAATTGTATCCCATCGAAGAAGGCCTTGATATACAAAGGCTTGACATGCTGTGTCATAGATGTCGTGGGATACTCAAAAGGATACGAGAGGTTAATACTCAACTCTTCTTCATTTTCGTATTCAGTTTCCATTGGGCTAGCCATTTCGGATTCATCTTGCACCATACTCACTTGTGAGTCTTCACTAGAGACTGGAATTGGGTCAATTTCTTGACCCTCTTGGTTCTCATCTCCAGCTTGGAATTCATGTGGTAGTACATGTACCATATTCACTGATACTAGAGGAAACGAGCCAAATTAGATGGCTGGTTGTACCTGTTTCTCCTCTTGGCCACCTTGTTCAACTACTTTAGAAACAGCTTCCATGCTGCATTCTGGCACTTCATTACTAACAAACTCTTTCGAATGGTCTGCTTCTGCTGGCTTTTCAACCAAAATTGTCTGTTTAGCCATGAAGGCTTCAAACATTTCTTCCTCAACCATATCTTTCTTTTAGCCTAGGCCAACTTCTCTCTGTGTCTCGCTATCACTCTCCATCAAAGCCTTCTCCAATCCTGTTAAACTGGACCTCTCTTTGGCTCTTAGTTCAGAGTGAACTTTGGCCAACTGTTCTTTGCTGTAACCCATTTTGTCTTGTAGAGTTGATTTTGGACCATGGTCTGACTTTGGATTTTTCTTTCCTTCTGTTTGTCCTTCTGTCTGGACCAATGAAAAGCTTTCTCCACTTTCTTTCAGGTCTTTCTGGTACTGAGTGTACCTACGCTGAATCTTCCTCCTTTGTGACCTAGAAATTACTGGGACCATGTTTGGTTCCTTTGTTTTTGGATGCTTTAGTAGCACTTAAATATTTGGGGCCACCAGGGGAGGTTTAACTATCCTACCCTGATCTCCAACAGCATTTCTTTGGGCAGGTATCTCCCTAGGTTTGTTCTGCATGACAAACCAATCTGGGACTCCAGGTACCCATGAATCCACCAACTCAGTCGTTGAGCTGTCTCTTTCTTCCTTCGAAGCCAGTTTCGAAGCTGTCTGTGAATGCCATTGCTTAGCCCCGACTCTTTGCTTTGGGCCTAATTCAGGCCTTCCATGAAGGTGGTCACTTTCCATCTTGTGTGAGGCTGGTCTAGGAGGCCAATTTTTGGCTTTGCTTCCATAACTTGAACTGTAGACGTCCCCGAACGCATCCCGGGGGAAGGGAGTGCGAGTCCCCCCCCCCCGGTTCTGGTTCGATAATGGGTCACTACAGTTCGAAGGACTCAAATGTCACGGTTCTCAATCTTGAACCGAAGAGTCCAAATCCGGCAAATCGTTTTGAAAACAGATTTTTTGAAAGAAGTGCCAAACATGGACTGCTTCGCCAGATACAGAGTCGCCACCTAAATATTTTAAAATGGGAAATTTATGAAACCCTGACTCGGTGCCAAAGGCCACGTGTCCATCATCACCAAAGTTGCCTCGGCTCGGGAACTTGGGTACGATTGGGGAAGGTCACTTCGTGAGCACCCCTGCTCACCCGGTCAAAGACCGGCCTCTACTAACCATGATATCTGTTTTTGAAAACATTGTATGTTCTTATTCCGGTTATTAGCCTAGGTTACTATGTGATGCGCACAGCGTACAAATATAGATCGGGTCGCCTGAATTGGAACAAAACACTTCGTGTTTGTTTTTGAAAATGGTTTGATGGTGCTACCCGCAGGTAGGCTAAGACGTGGATTTGCCACCCTCGGGTGGGCTTAGAAAAACATGATTTTGCCACTTATCGAGTGGGCTTAAAACGAGCATTTGATGAATTGTCCCAATTCAAGTAACTCAACCTCCACCCACAGGCATTCAAGGCAGTTATATCACATAAGCATTTAGCCTCATGGTAAGCATGCTATTCATGGCAGTCACTCACACGCATGCAAGGATGCTAAAGCATAAAACTCACCGAGTACTCCAAGCCAAAATAGAAGCTATGTTAGAAATCATGCATGGTCCTAAGTATACAGCAATGCCTAATGCAACACATGCAAAAATGCAACTATAGCAGGCTCGGCTATTCTAAACATGGCATGTGGAATGCTACAATTAACACGTATTCAATTTGGAATTGAAATACAAATGCAGTTTGTATGATGCGCCGAGCCCGGTGCGTGCAAAACAGATGAATGATGCAAACATGCTGTCATACTGTATGCTAATTGAAATATGCCCTATATCTAACCATCGTAAGCGGATAAATAAAAGGGAAGAAAGACGTGGGGTTGGAAGACATACATCACACTCACCCACACTTATTACAATTATGCCCTCGCACAGAGGGTCTGAATAAATAATACAGTCCCAAATAAAAGAATAATACAGTCCAAAATATTACAATCCAAATAATACAGAAAAATCCTAATTAATTAACAGATTAACTAAGAAACACTGTACATTGGCGTGCAAGCCAGGGGCTGCCTTGACTCCGCTTCGGATAATGATATGATGCATGTTTGGGCTGCTTTGTGTGGAAATCTACTGGGATGCCCCGATCCGCCTCTGTTTGCAATGTTTCTCGAAATGCGTGCCAAATCCCGAAAAGTTGCTGATTCTTCATTTTGCTGCAACAGAGAGCAGGAAAGGGGCATAGCAATGTATTTCACAAATATATGCATGCCTCGATCCTCGTGCCACCAATCACGCATATCGATGCATGATGGCCGAGAAACTGAAATGCACAATTCAATATAGAATGAATGCACATGAATGCTACAACAAAACCTAACTCCATCACGGGTAATCCGGAGTGTCGGTGACTTGGGAATTGAGACCCGTTCCGTCACTCGGAGTACGAAACGTGCCTCGTTTCCCGTGCTCGGGCTAACTCCTATCCCGAATACAATGCAATATGCATGATATGTATGAAATGTAGCTAATATGCAATCCTAACATACACAATGCTATGAAAATGAGATGTCTCGGAATGCATGCACACGGACATGCAAACCAAGGAAGTGATCGTAAGGCAAAAAATGGCACACGCAATGAAATTGGACTAACACTAACATGAGTGGACCTCAGCCACACTCATATAAGAGGCCGTCGGATAAAAGTGAAGTACCTCGAAATGCGTGCACACGGGCACGCAAACCGAGGCAATGGCATTAAAGCATGAAACGGCCTGAAATATGATATACAATGAGACTAAAATAAGATGTCTCGAAATGCGTGCCCACGGGCACGCAAACCGAGAAAATGGCATACACGATGCGAAGATGCTAAAATGAGATATGCGATGCATAATGGGCTTACACCAACACGAGAGGGCCTCAACCACACTCATACAGGAGGCCGGGAGATGAAAATGAAGTGCCTCGAAATGCGTGCACACGGGCGCGCAAACCGAGGCAATGGCATACGGAATGCAATGAGACTAAGATGACATACAGAATGCGAAATGGACTTATACTAACATGAGCGAGCCTCAGCCACACTCACATAAGAGGCCATCGGATGAAAATGAAGTGCCTCGAGATGCGTGCACACGGATACGCAAACCGAGGCAATGGCCCTAAGGCATGAAATGGCATGGAAATGATATGTAATCATGCAAATAGAATTTCAGCACTGAAATATGGGGGAAAACAGTCCCAAAAGATGGCGAAATGACACCAAATGCGAGGAATGGTCCCGAAATGCGAATTAAGCACCCGAAATGGCCTACAACCATACTAAACATGCATAATTGGTACATGACATGAAAAACAGTAGCAAGGCAGCCCCAAAATAGCATTTTTTACAATACAAAACATGGCGAAATAGTGAGCATAGATAGGGCAACAATGGCATGCAAAAATGGGGGCCAAGAGAGGGGTATTGAAGCAAGTGATACATGCAATGCCCAAACAGCAAAATACCCTTCTACAACACTGACGAGGGACCAAAAATATACACATTTACAGTTTATGATAACCCTCAAATCAGTATGAAAACTTGCTAAAAATGTCATGCAAGAATGAAGCCAACAAAGGCTAGAACATGAAGTATGCCTTACATTCATCAAACAGCCTTGGACCCTTAACAAAACATGACAAGAAGGCCAAAATATGGATATTTTCAGTACTGCTCATGGCCGAAAACAGAAGCTAGACAGGCCTAAAAAGCATGCAACAATGGGGGCCAAAGAGAGATATAAAGACAAGCACAACATGGAGACCCCCAACAAGGTTGATCCCTTCTACAATGTTGTAGAGGGACACAAAATAAACTTACTCACAGTTCATGACATGCTCCAAAACAGACTACATGTAGACCAAACAAATCATGCAAACTTACGGTAAATGTGAGAGATTATGAAGCAAGTGCATGATAGAGAGGCCAAACAGGGTTGAGACCTTCTTCAATATTGAAGAGAGGCCCAAAATAGGCCTACTTGAAGTTTACATTATGCTCGAAAACAGATCAATCATAGGCTAGAAATTTCATGCAAAAAAACAAGGGTAAAACATGGATTCAAAGAAAGTGGCATATGGAGCATGAAAACAAGGTTGAGCATTTCTTAAATATTGAAGAGGGGCCCAAAATAAGCATAATATCAGTTCATGAGATGTTCCAAATCAGACTACACATAGGCCAAATATTCAATGCAAAATAATGACATATAAGAGGATATTGAAACAAGTGCAAGATGGAGGGCTCAAACAAGGTTGAGCCCTTGAACAAACATGAAGAATAGCTCAAAAAAAGGGCCTTTCAATTCTGGTCGGAGCCCAAAACAATGAGCAAATAAGCTTAAGAAATGAAGCGAAAATGAGCTCAAAAGAGGGTGAAGTGTACTTACCCTTGAAGATCAAGACTTTGGTTGCTTCTTGGACCAAATTTGTTGCCTCTTAGCTGCTGGAAAGCCTCTCCTTGCTGCTAGAATGGATTAGTAGTGGTGGTGCTTGGAGATGATGAAGAAATGGCCCTAAAACTTGAAGAAAATGGAGTTGTATGTATGTGTATGCTCCAATCAACACTTGTGGCTTCTTCTCTTGAGTTGGGAGGACACTAAAATGTGCAAGAGAGGAAGAGAGGAATCCTTGTGAAAGGGGAGGGAAATGAGCTCTATATTTCCCTCCAAAGGGGTCCCCCGGAGAAGATATTTTTGGGGGAAAATCAAAGCACAGCTGGAATGCACACATCCCAAGGAAGTAGGCCGGCTAGCCACCTTTATTGGAGGTGGCCGGCCGGCCACCCCCCATGGCCGGCCGGCCAAGGGCAAAAATGAAAAGTGGGAATTTCTGGCCGAGCTCTATTTTTTAGGGTCCTCCCATGTGTGTACAACAAGGCCCTGTGGTTGGGATCTGGCAACTCTGAAACAGGAGAGACAACAAGCCACCTTTAGGAGAGGGTCAAAAATGAAAAGAAGAATTACTAGCCGAGCTCTATTTTTTAGGGTCCTCCCATGTGTGTACAACACAAATATGTGGTTTTGGCTCAAAGAAAATGGCCCTAGGGTGTTCAACATTAGCCCGGAAGTGAGAAAAACGGGCCCCGGGGGGCGTCGGAGGAGCATAACTGGTTGCTGGGACAATTGCTGGCCTCCTACCCTCCAATGACCTTCCTTATGATAAAACAGAGGTACCTGCCAAAAATGAACAAAAACCGATGCAAAACGAATGCTCGGGGACCAAAACACGCAGTTCGGAGTCCCGAAAACCGGCCGTTAAGCACCGAAAGTGGTGTTTGGTCAAGTGGGTATCTAAGACCCCAAGTGTCCTCGAAATGGAGTAAATGAGATGCATGCCGAACCGGAGGAATCGGAGATGGTTGGGTGGTCTCGAACCGAGGCACACGGCGGCGACTCAAAACCGAACCGGAGCTCGAAATGGGCAAAATGGCCTACGGCCATGAAATGTAGCCCACGGCCAATGAGAGATGGTCTACGGGACCTCTCTCTCCCTTCAGGAAAAGAAACAGAGAAAACCGAGTCTGGTTCGCAAATCAAGACAAGGCACAGAA
Organism: Camellia lanceoleosa; assembly: GCA_025200525.1. Lineage (NCBI taxonomy): Eukaryota > Viridiplantae > Streptophyta > Magnoliopsida > Ericales > Theaceae > Camellia > Camellia lanceoleosa. Next base: position 182,170,348 of record CM045760.1, read on the forward strand.
GAGAGTTCGGGAGTCCGGAGGCAGGGCGCACGGCCGCGACTCTGAGACTTCTGAACGAGCACAGCATGCAACATCACCGAGTGCTCAATCATTGACGTCTGAGTCTTAAGGTCGGTCAAAAATGGGGTGTCTACATGAACCTACTTCAATCCTTCTTTTAGGATGATTACCTTCCATTCTGTAATAGTTGGGAGGTCTGGATTCATGTAAAGGCCTCTTACCCTTGGATTGCATTCTAGTAGTTGCTGATCCAGCCGTGATTGGATGCTGCCTAGAACCAGTTGGATATGGCCTTTTATTATGAGCATTGGTTGGCTTAGGACATCTCTGCACATCCCTGTAGTATTGCTTCTCATCAATTGGAAGCCCTTTTAGCCATTTATAGCTTAACCTACACCTGGGACACATTCTTTGAATAACTGTTGCCTCTAAAGAGTCATCATCCAGTGCTTCCTCATTAGAGTCTTTTTCCTGAGCTGTAGAGCCTTGTCCAACAACTAGTGAACTTCTAGTGTCTTTCTTGACAGTAGTCTGGCTGACAACATGTATTTACACATTGACCTCTTCCAATTCCTTCAAAGATAAATTCTGGAAGTCTGGTATAACAACATTAGCTGTACTTTCTCCAACTTCTGGGAATGGATTATTGTCAATCCCCATGGCTTTTTCTGCTTTAGTTAGGAATTTTAAACTTCATTTCCGAATTTGTTCGTGGATCCTGTCTCGAAAAATAATACAGTTTTTAGTCGAGTGAGACCAATAATTATGCCATTTACAATACACTTTTCCTTTAAGTTCATCTGGAGATGGAATTTTGACTCTTTTTGGCAACTTAAAGAAGTTGGCCGCAAGCAAATGATAAAAAATGTCATCTGCCTTTGTTAAATCGAAAGAGTATTTCCTATGAAGATCTTTCTTTTTAAACTGTTGGTCAATTGTTGTGTCCTTATGAATCAATGCCTCATAGATCGCAGGTTCTTTCCCCACAATCTCTGTTGCATCAATCTCATAATTAGGATCTCTATACTATGTCTTGTATGATGCATTATTTCGATCTTGTTCTTCCTCTAGTAATGCTTCATACCTAGACACCTTATAAATTAGTTCCACTAAGTCTCTAAACTTAGTCGAGTCAAACTTCTTTCGAAGCCTAAATTCTTAGCCATTTTGAGCCAATCTCATGAATTCTGGCTCTAGTAGGATGACCCTACATTTGTTTCGTGCTTTTTTAAATCTGGCAATAAATTGAGCAGCCTTTTCATCAGGCCTTTGGCTCAACCTTGCCAAATCTGCCATGGACACTTTTGGCTCCGTTTGGAAGAATTGGGTATGAAATGCCTCTTCTATTTGTTGCCAAGTCTGAATGGAGCCTGGCGTAAGGTTAATATACCATACGAAGGCTGCCCCTGTAAGAGAATTTGGGAACAATCTTAACTTCATGTAATAATTATTGGTAACTTCACCACATTGAGCAGCAAACCTAGCAATATGCTCCACTGTTGATTGGTTTCCATTCCCATAAAAAAGGGCAAAGTCTGGTATCCTAAATCCTCTTGGGTATTCATGTACCCTATCCACCCATTCTGGATATGGTTTTATGTACATAGGAGTTTGAACCCCCCGAGCCATTGGTCCACATATCTTTCTAACAATATCAGCAATGTGGTCCCTAGGGGCCATATTTTGTGCCTGTTGAACCATTACTGGAGGAATAAACACAAGATTTGGTGGACAACTTTGTACCTGGGGTCCTCTTGGTCCATAAGGTGGTATATTTGGGATTGGTTGTCCCTGTGGTGCCGGCTGCTGTTGGGGGTATGGGTGACCCCTTTGAGCCTGTCCTGCAAAAGGACCTGCAAAAGGTGCTGGAACAGGTGTTGTGTCTCTTCCAGTTGTAGGAAAACCTTTCAACCCCCCGGGTATAAATTTGAATAAAGGATTAGTGAACCCCCATGTGCCAGGCATGGCTTCGAACATTGGATTTGGAACCATTCTTATGCCATTTTCTTGTACTGGGCCAGATCCACCAATTTGCATGGCTTCACTGTTAAGTATTGAGGCATTTTGACCTGCTATAGGCCTCGAAATAAGTTCATACCAAGACTGAGGTGATGGTCTTTCATAGTTCTAATTACTAGTTTGACCATTAGAATGTCCATTAATTTGCATAGGCTGTTTATCTCTAGCCAATCTTTGCTGAGGGACATCTGAAATTTCCTCCATGTGTTTTATGTTTGTTGGTTGATGGGTATTCATTCGATCCAAAAAGGATGTTGCCCATCTTTCCATTGTGTTCATTAACTGCTGTCCCATGGCATCTACTAGGCCACCCCATGGATTCGTTGGCTGAGTAGATGGAATAGTGGATGGTCCAATTCCTTGGCCTCGTCCAATATTATGAACATGTGGTACTTGTTCCGAAGTGCTGGTCTATTCGACCATAGGTTCTGATAAAATTGGTGTCTCCACAGGACGTGTTATCATATTTTCCTCTGGATTAGGTATTTCTACCTCTCATTCTACGCCTTCTTCCAAGCGTTCATTTTCTCCTTATCTTCTACGTTTAGCCATTTCAATTGGTCCCACTGGGCGTGCAAAAAATATATGTTAGCTTTTTGGCTTTCGAAGGTTATTATTGTAATTGTGAGCGTGCCAGCAAGGATCAATCAGTCCTTGCAGAAAATTAATTGCCAACCAATTATCAGACGATTGTGTTTTAGATCTTTCAGCCTCAATGAGGAGGACTTTTACTGGTGGCTTGATTTAGGAGAATTAACCAAACAACAATCAAATGAAGAACAATTGAAGTATTTCATTAAAATGAAAAACTTATAATGATCCAATGCAGTCTCGTAGAGGTTTATAGCAACAATCTACTTGAAACTACTCCTATGAACGAAGTGCAGTGCAGGAATTTTAAAGTACAGAAATGTAAAGAACAGGAAATATAAAGCTGGAAAGGAAAGAAAGTAGAATAAAACTAGGTTTTTTGGATCTGAGTCTGGGGTTTTTTCTGGGGCCTTCCCCGCTATTTATACTTCTCAAGGATGACCATCGAACTGCATTTCTAACTGTCTAATCGTTCCTCCATGATCGCTGATCATGTTGCCTTATAGTTAGCTCAACTATGCCATCATTTGCAGTTAGGCTTCCCTCCTGACTTTGAATTTAAATGTGAGTAACCGTTGAAGCCACACCACTTTGCATCTTTTTGCTGATCTAGTACTACGCAGATTTTGTAAGAACCAATACTTACTGTCACGTGTACGATCACGATCGAAAACTTGAATAGTCTTCCTGTATTGCTCTTATTTTGCCACGTATTGAATTGCAATTGGCTTATATAAAATATGTAGCTAACATGTACATAAAAACCACTTTTATGTAGTGTAGTTTGACCAATGTAACTGAGTTAAATATTGAACAAGTATTGATTTATAATTTATAATTTTAAATTTATTTAATGATATAATAAAGAAGATTAAATATTGAATAGTTGACTGTATAATAAATTAAAAATTAATAAATATCATTGTGGGTAAGATGGAAAGAGTTTTTAAGAGTTCTAAATATTTTTCTAATTTATTTTATGTAACTGATTTTATTATAAAAGTTGGTAAATTAATGTGTCCATTTCGTTTTATTTTCACAATTTATTTTATGAAAAACTCAATATTTTTTGTGCAAAAATAATAGGGCCAAACTCCACCGCACCAGCTAAGGATCTTCAGATACAATTTTTTTGAATGAGTTCAGTATTCACATAGTTTTCTAGCCTAAGGATTTTCTTGATTTGCTAAGTTTCGTGAAAATAACCACTTAGACAAAATATTTTAAGTAAATTATAAATACAACTCTTAATATTTATTTAAAATACAAATCAACTCTTATAATTTTAAAAATTACAATCCGTCCTTTCAACTATCTTATCGCATAATCAGTGGCGGAGCTAGAAAAATAGTTTAAAAGGGCCACTTGTTAATTAAAATTTTGAATTTTTTTTTCTCATAATCAATAACAATAGATAATAATTTTTAAATTAATATTACGTACAAAATCTTAAATATTTAATATAAAAATTTTAAAAAATTTGTTTTTACAATTGATCTTGTGAAAAATCAGGATTGAAAATATATGGTGTTAATTGTAACTAGTGTATTATAGGCAATGCAAAATAGTTTTTTGTGTCTTATAATAGATTATAGAGTAATATATAAATAATAGTGATACCACATTATCATCGATATATGATATCACTAATCAATAGTAAAATAACGTATGGAAGGTCAATCACACTTGTTAAATATAATTAATAATTCAATAATTTCTCATTTTCGTAGTAGGGTTAACTATGTTTACATGTAAGTGATGATTTGATATCATTGTTGCACTAAATTTTTTTAATAATGTGGTTTGTTATTATTTTTTCATTTTCAATCAAAACAATCATCATTATTTTCGTAATTTGAAAAATATCATTAAGAAATCATTCTAAATGTTATTTTTATATAAATTTTTTATTGGTTAATTATTTTCCTTATATGCAAAAAAAAAAAATAAATAAATAAAATAAAATTGCAAAACCTGAGAGGGGGCACGTGCCCCTCCTAGTCGCGTCATAGCTCTGCCACTGCGCATAATATGACCCATTTTATAAATAAATTATCAAGTTAATTAATAATTTTTAATGATATTAAAAATATATTTCAATTAACAATTCAAGTAATTTTATTATTGTATAGGAGAACATATAGAAAATTTATTTATTTATTTTTGTTAATTTTGTTAAATAAATTTTTTTGACAAGTAGATATTTGTAATTTTTAAAATTACATGAAAGAATTCGTATTATAAACAAATCTCAAGGATGTATTTGTAGATAAATATGTTGTATCCATTGTTTACTTTTAGTCATTTAAAAAAATTGTTAACACAATCTAATTTCATCAAGTGACTATTGATATTCAATCAACGTAATTTTTTACAGTGATAGAGTACTCAATAAGCTCTACAGATTAAACGGTTTGGATCATTAATATATATTCTGTGATGCATCCTCCAATTGGCTTTTCCAATTAGAGAGAAACCCATCTCTAACTAATAAGAAAGGCTAAACGGACTTTTAAGCATAGCCAAACAAAGGCTAACTTTCCTGATAATCGTAGAAAAAATATGGAGACAAAAAAATACAGTGGAGAAATAGAAAGTAATAAAATAAAAAATAAAAAAATACATTTTCCCTCTTGAAAAGGTCTTATGGAAGTGTCCACGTGATAATTTTTATTATCAAATTTTATACCAAACTAGATTTGGGAGCACAAAAATAAGTCAACTTTTTTTTTTTTTTTGAATTTTTTCTGTCTTTGTTGAGTTTTTTTATTTTTATTTTTATTTTTTTAGAGTAAAAGATTTTTTGGAAAAATATAAAAAGCCAAAATAAGCCAAAAAAGTCTACTGTTTTTTTTAATTATAATTTTGTCTTTTCTGAACTTTTTATTTTTATTTTTATTTTTTATATTTGAATCTAGAAGCTTAAAGCTAAAAAAAAAAATCACTAAAAACAAAAATAAGCCAACAAAAAAGTCAAAAAAAAAAAAAAAAAAAAAAAACAAAGACGCAATAGTTTTTGAAAATGTATAAAATGTATGAGAGATACATTTGGTATTAACGGTACAGATCTTTCCAAACAAAATTAAATGGCTGAGATCAATTTTTTTTCCTGCCCATCTCTCTGTCTCCCCTCTTTCATCTCTGCCCAGATCCATCCTCTTTCGTACGCTCTACTCTCTCTACCTTTCTTTTCTGCCTCTCCTCTCCGTCTCTCGACTACCGATCACCTCTCCTCGCCTCTTGCTGTCCTTGCTTCTCTCGACCACCGACTCTCTTTTCTCACTCTCCTCTTTCGCCATTTTGGCGAAGGAATTAAAAAAAAGGAGAAAAGAGGACATCATCGTCTTGACGCTGATCGCCGACACTAACGCCGACGGCTTCCGCCCCATCGCCACGACAACGGTTGTTCTTCATAAGGTAAAAAGCCCCAATAATATATTTGAAATAAATAGCTGTGCCAGAGAAGATGTTGCAGGAAAGTTAGAAAAAACATCTATATAATAAGACACAATAGTTTTTGAAAATGTATAAAATGTATGAGAGATACATTTGGTATTAACGGTATAGATCTTTCCAAACAAAAATAAACGGCTGAGATCAACTTTTTTTCCCGCCGTCTCTCTGTCTTCCCTCTTTCATCTCTGCCCAGATCCATCCTTTTTCATACGCTCTACTTTCTCTACCTCTCCGTCTCTTGACTATCGACCACCTCTCCTAGCCTCTTGCTGTCCTTGCTTCTTTCGACTACCAACTCTCTTTTCTCACCCTCCTTTTTTGCCATTTTGGCAAAGGAATTAAAAAAAAAGGAGAGAAAGAGGTGGACATCGTTGTCCTGTCCAGTTGACGATGACGATGACGCCGACACCTTGTCCCGTCGCCGCTGACAATGAAGCTGTTCTTCAAAAGGTAAAAAGCCCCAATAATAGATTTGAAATAAATAGCTGTGCCAAAGAAGATGTCGCAGGGAAGTTAGAAAAAAGACCATATGTTGTTAATTGCTAAATTATAGAGAGAAGGTTGAGAAGCATTTGTAATAATGCAAAATTTATGAGAAATTTGATTCCACGTGGGAAAAATATGAAACTTAGAGGAAATGGGTTATATTGGCATTCTGGAATTATTAGGAGTAATTTTAAACTTTATGACTTTAGAGATTTGAGTAAAAATTCAGGTAGTCCTCCAAAATTATAACTATATACCCTTAGTTAGTTTCCTTTTATTTAATTTGTTCTTTATTACTTTCTAATTTTTCCTTGATACATTAAATTCATTTATAGAGTTCCAAAATACGTTACTTTTTGAGTTAAAAGTAGGTATAATATACTTCTCTTCCAGGTTTAAAGCTAAGTGATTAGATAAGATTGACGCTTTGCTTAAAATACCTATAGAATGTAATCTAATTGTAAACCAAGACTAAGGTTAGGTTAGTTTCCAAACATGCTATTCCAAGTTTGGTCTTACAATGCTCAATTTGGGTCTAAAGTGCTTCTCTAATAGTTATATCTAATATATAGTGATTCCAGTTTTCCCTTTCTGTATTTGTTGTGTTCCGGACCTTGGTTCCGTAAAGTTGGCCGTTGTATACCTTGTTGTCATCCTTTAATTCCATATGTTTGAGTTTTAGGATGTGTTGGGCGCATTTCGAACAGGTGGGTTAAGCCTTAGTTCAAATTCTTGTTGCCCAGTTTTTGAGTGGTCCGCTCGAGCAGGTCCTTGTGCGCTCGAGCGGAGATTCCATACTTCCAGTATTTCATGCCTCTGCAAAACTTCTGCAAGCGTGTTTTTCACGATCGAGCGGGTTTCTTTAGGGTTGAGCGGTCGCGCTCGAGCGGGTATATTGGCGCTCGAGCCGGTAGTGTTTTGTCTGTGAAAGTTCTGGGAGATGAAAATCAACGCTCGAGCGGACTGGTTCTTCGCGCTTGAGCGGGTGTGTTTTGCTTTTGTTTCTTGGCGCTCGAGCGGGTCCAGGTTTGTGTGCTTGATGCTCGAGCGTTCTATTCTCCGCTCGAGCGGGTCATGCGTATATGGGTTATCCGCTAAGTGATTTTAAATCACTTTTCACTTTTCTTTCTCTCTATTACTTTTTCAAAAAGCCATTTTTGAGAGCTCATCTCTCTAGAATCTCCCTTCTCTCTAGGGTTTGATCTAGCTAGAGTGTTTTCCTTCCCTTGGGCCTTTATAAAAAGTGTGTTGATCGTCGAGGGCTTCGTTTTGATCCAAAAAGTTTGGAGTTTGGAGCTTGGAGCATCTTCGTTTTCTTTATCTTCTTCGTTGGCATTCATCTCTTGAGGTAGGGATTTCTACTCACTCTTATGGGTTTTGACCTAGATATTGAGTATGTGGTTTAAGTGTTTTGATTTTGGGACTTAGGGTTTCAAAATGTGTAAAAGAGGGTTTTGTGATTTTGGCTCATAATATGTATTTTGGGTCTCAAAATGATGATATAGTTGATGGTTGTTGATATTTGAACCTTTGGGTTAATATTGAGATATGGGGTACAAAACCCTAAATTATGTATAAATTAATTGATACAATTAATTTGGGAAAGTTATGGATTTGTGAAATTGAGTTGAATATAATGATATGGGTTTATTATGAGTTGGAATAGTAGAGTCGGATTAATAAATCGTTCACTTTTGAAAATGCGGATAATTTAGCTGTTGGTGTTTTTATTATCTATTTAGAAGTAATTGCTTTGGACTACCGGTGGAGGGTAGTCTTGATTGTTGTAGACAATGCATGATGATTATGCAAACTAAAACTAATCAATTGGATGTGTCATCGAATATGACGGTTGAAATAATACATTAATTTTATGTATTGATTGATTATGTATATGACTTATGTTTATATACGTTGTGTGTGTAGGAGGAGATAGGGGATGTACTCTACGGTTTAGGGGAAGATAGGGGATAGACCTCTAAACCAGATGTTGTTTGGGAGGAGATAGAGGATGGACTCCGTTGATACAACACTAAAATGTGTATCTATTGAAGTGTTGATATAGGTCATATGCTTATCTATTGAAGTGTTGATATAGCTCATATGCTTATCTGTCGAAGTGTTGATATAGCTCATATGCTTATCTGTTGAAATGTTGATACAACTAGTATGCTTATCTAATACGAAGTGGGAAATGTTTAATACGAGTTACTATTTCATTTAAGCTGTTTGGCCAGGTTCTGAGCCGTAGTTGTGAATTAAAAACTGGATAAGAAATGGAAAATGAAAAGAAACATGGACACAGTTGTCATGTAATGAAAATGGTTTATGAATTGATTTATGCGAGTTAAACATTTGTCAATTGCTTATGTCTTAGTTATTGCCCATATTGTGTTTAGCATATCTCTACTGGGCGCTGGCTCACCCTTTATGAGACATCATTTTCAGGTACAGGTAGCATGCCACCTTCAAAGACGTAGCTTGGGAGGCTTGGGACTGTTGGACTGTTTTGTGTTTTTGGTTGTATTACATGTATATCAAGCCAAGGGCTTTCTTTGTATAGAGTTAGCACTCTTTTGTTGTAACCAAGTGTTGACTTGGAAAGTTGTAAGCCCTTAGGGTATTTACTTTTGATGTCAACATGTAATACATTTTGTAAAGATTACTCTGATGGAATACAATTATGCTTTATTTTCTTATGTCTAAGCATGCTATTATTGGTTGATTTATGGGTTTATTTTGAGGGCGTTACAACTTGGTATCAGAGCGTACTGGGTTCGAATACTTTGGGTACGTGGGAAGTGATTAGTATCACAATGGGTTTGTCTCGCTTGTTAGAGACTTGTGTGTACTGTTATGTGCTTATGTGATAACATGTTTATGTGACTACTTGGGTATGAGATTTAGTTTCTAGGATGTTGATTGGATCCTTGGGGTTTCTGCGAGTCTTGTTGGAAAAGCCCTTGATCAATGCTGTTTCTAACCGGAACTCTAGTAACGCCTCGGGACTATCACTATTCGGAAATGAAATTCGTAAGTGCTTATGTGTTTATGTGCTTACGTGGAGTGAATTACAGTTGTCCATGTATTAGGACGCGAGTGTTTAGCTTCGGCACATTTGTGAATGTGCTAACGTTCTTCGTTACCTTCATTAGGATGTCAGGACGAGGACAAGGACGAGGTGGTAGGCGTGGTAGGCCTAGGAGGCAAGAAGTACCTATACCAGATGAGATTCTGGTGATGTAGGAGGGAGTTGGCCAGGCCAATGTGGCCGAACCAGCAGGTCAAGAGGCTATGGGGGCCTTAGCCCGTGGAATAGCCGATGCTTTGAGGGAGTCTATGGGTATTCTTAGAGCTGAGAATCCGGTTCAGGCTCAAGTGCAGGCCTCGGTTGTTGATGCAGGGCCTTCCTTCTTGAAGAGGGAGTTCTTCCGGTCTAATTCGGATGAGTTTATTGGGGATCCAAAAGAGCCATTTAAGGCGAATGAGTGGTTGGAACAGATAACAAAGACATTCGAGATGCTTGGCATCGAAGACGGAGTGTTGAAGGTGACCTTGGCATCTTTCCAACTTAAGGGGGATGCGGGTCAATGGCGGAAGTTTATGAGGGGCCGTATTGGTGGCACGTGGGAGGCTTTTGTAGGGGCTTTCCAGGAGAAGTACTTATCTCCAGCTGTCAGAGAGAAGCTGAAAGACCAGTTTTGCCAGCTTAAGTAGATGGGTTTGTCAGTGGCCGAGTTTGAGGCTGCTTTTACTAGCTTGTCCAGGTTTGCACCTGAACTTATGACATCCGAGGAACGCCGTTGCCTTGAGTTTGAGAAGAAGATGAGGCGTGGACTCAAGATAAAAGTTGGTGGTTTGATGACCCGGGATTTTGGGCGTTTGGTTGATGCTGCGGCCCATATGGAGATTATGATGCAGAAGGAGGAGGAGGGGCAGAGAGGCTCCAAGAGGAGCCCGGATGGCCAGGGTGATGACAAGAGACAGAGGGGTTCTAACCCTTAGTAGTCTTAGGGAGGTGTGGCTAGATCGACCTTTCTAGTGCCGAGTGCAGGCTCGGGGAGAGGCAATCAGGGAGATATCACTTGTTTCAAGTGCGGTCAGTTGGGCCACAAATCTTCAGTTTGCCCGCAGAAGGGAGGGGGTCAGCGAGCTGCTTCTTCTTCGGCTCGACCTCAGGGCTAGAGTCAGGGTAGGGGTCAGCTACTGTCTTGTTATCAGTGTGGTCAGGCAGGACACCTGAAGAGGTTTTGCCCGCAGTTGAGTGGCACATCTGGTGTATCTGGACAGAGGCAGAGTTTTCAGCCAGCTCAGTTAGTGCAGGCCTCGAGGGCCAATCGGGGGCCTTTATCGTCCCCAACATGCGTGCAATCTTTTGCTCCTAGAGGTGAGCGAGTTGATCGAGGCCTACGGGCGGTATGTATCTTTATCACAGACCTAGTACGGGCTCCATCAGTTGTGAGAGGTACCTTTCTGTTTTGCAACTCGGTTGCTAGTGTGTTGATTGATACGGGTGCATTTCATTCCTTTGTATCTGCTGCATTTGTATCTGTTTTGGGGTTGGAGTTGGCACAATTTGCATCTCCTATATGTGTTGTATACCTGTTGGGGGTGAATTGATTTTGAAACAAGGATGTAAAGGTTGTGATATAGAGGTCGCCGATCGTCGGCTTCCGTTCCCTTTTGTAGTTATGCCCATGTCGGGATTTGATGTTATTTTGGGTATGGACTGGCTAACGTCATACCGGGCTGTTATTGATTGCTACCGCCAGAGGGTCACAGTATGTACCTTGAGCGGGGAGTGTTTCCATTTTCTGGGAGATCGGGTTGGTAGTGTGTTGCCACCGGTGTATGATCCGCGAGGGCGGAGTGAGCTTAGTGGTCTTCTTGCTAGCCTTTTGAGTAGTGAGTGTGATGAGACCCAGACTGTATTGCCGAGAGTGGTTTGTGAGTACTCGGACGTTTTTCTCGAAGATCTCGTTAGTTTGCCACCTCACCGAGAGATAGAGTTCTCTATTGATTTAGTGCCCGGCACGGCGCCGATTTCTATGGCACCTTATCGTTTTGCCCCAGCCGAGTTGAGTGAGTTGAAGATTCAGCTCCAGGAATTGCTAGATAAGGGCTTCATTCGCCCTAGTGTTTCGCCGTGGGGGGCACCGGCCCTCTTTGCTAAGAAGAAAGATGGTGCTTTGAGATTGTGTATCGATTACCGGAAGTTAAATCGGGCTACGGTCAAGAATAAGTACCCTATGCCCCGTATAGATGACCTGTTTGACCAGTTGAAGGGTTCCCGTTGTTTCTCTAAGATAGACTTGAGATCGGGTTACCACCAGTTGAGGGTCAGAGAGGAGGATATTCCTAAGACGACATTTCGTACGCGGTATGGCCATTATGAGTTTCTGGTGATGCCATTTGGCCTCACCAACGCACCGGCAGTCTTTATGGACTTGATGAACCGGATCTTCCGAGAATTCTTGGATTGTTTTATAGTCGTTTTCGTGATCGAAATTGTGATTTATTCACTTTTTGAGGAGAAACACGAGGAACACTTGAGAGTGGTGCTTAAGTTGCTTAGAGCCCATAGACTGTATGCCAAGTTTGGGAAGTGTGAGTTCTGGCTGGGAGAAGTCAAGTTCTTAGGTCATGTGGTATCCGGGGAAGGAGTGTCTGTTGATACATCTAAGATTGAGGCAGTGCAAGATTGGGCACAACCTAAGAGCGTTTTTGAGATCCGCAGTTTTCTGGGATTAGCTGGGTATTACCGTCGGTTTGTGAAGGATTTCTCTAGGCTAGCTTCGCCTTTGACTAGATTGACGTGAAAAGGAGTCAAGTTTGTATGGAGTGAGACTTGTGAAAAGTCGTTCCAGGAGTTGAAGGTTAGATTGACCACCGCTCTGGTATTGATTATTCCGGAGAGAGGCTTCGGTTATGCCGTTTATTGTGATGCTTCACGAGAGGGTTTGGGTTGTGTGTTGATGCAAGAGGGGAAAGTGGTAGCCTATGGCTCACGTCAGTTGAAAATTCATGAGAAGAATTACCCTACACATGACCTAGAACTAGCAGCCGTGATCTTTGCCTTGAAGATTTGGAAGCACTACCTTTATGGTGAGAGGTTCGAGGTATTCTCGGACCATAAGAGTTTGAAGTACCTGTTTATACAGAGGGACTTAAATTTGAGCAGAGAAGGTGGATGGAGTTCATTGAGGATTACGACTTTGAGTTGCATTATCACCCGGGAAAGGCCAATGTTGTGGCCGATGCCTTTAGTAGGAAATCCATTAGTGATGTAGCCTGTATAGCCATCCGGGAGTGCGAGATGTTGGGTGCACTTTGCGAGTTTGATTTGCTTTTGGGTGAGTCCGTTGTGGCTGCGGCCTTGTCTTCTGTTGTTGCGCAGCCTACACTTGTGAATCAAGTGTTAGAGGCACAGCGAGGTGACCTTGAGGTAGAATCCCTCCGAGAGAAGATCTCCAGTGGGAAGGTTGAGAAGGGTTTGACAGTGTATCCCGACCAGAGTGTGAGATACCGAGACCGTTTGTTTGTACTGGAGTCTTGCCGAGAGGAGGTACTCCGAGAGTTTCATCATTCGCGTCTTGCGGTGCATCTGGGAGGCACTAAGATGTATCAGGATTTGGGTCGCTAGTTTTGGTGGCGGGGTATGAAGAAGGATGTGGCGGTTTTCGTGTCTAAGTGCCTTACTTGTCAGCAAGTGAAGGCCGAACATCAGAGGCTAGCGGGTTTGTTGCAACCCTTGCCTATTGCCGAGTGGAAGTGGGAGCATGTCACTATGGACTTCGTTGTAGGTCTTCCGAGGACTCAACGGGGTAGTGATGCTATTTGGGTGGTTGCAGACCGGTTGACTAAGTCAGAGCACTTTATCCCTATGCGTGTGAGAGATTCGATAGATCATCTTGCCGATTTGTATATTCGGGACATAGTGAGGTTGCACGGGGTCCTAGTGATGATCGTCTCAGATAGAGACCCTCGTTTTACTGTTAGATTGTGGCAGAGTTTGCAGAGTGCCTTGGGCACTAAGTTGACCTTTAGTACGGCTTATCATCCTCAGACTAATGGGCAGTCTGAGCGTACTATCCAGATCCTTGAGGATATGCTTCGAGGTTGTGTCCTTGATTTTAGTGGGACGTGGGAGAGGCACTTGCCCTTGGTGGAGTTTGCCTACAATAACAGTTTTCAGTCGAGCATCGGTATGGCACCGTTTGAGGCCTTGTATGGCCGACCGTGCAGGTCTCCGGTTTGTTGGGCCGAGGTGGGTGATGCACATTTGTTGGGCCCGGAGTTGGTTAGGGAGACGACGGAGAAAGTTGAGCTTATCCGTAGGAGGCTTGTTACAGTCCAGAGTCGCCAAAGAGTTATGCCGACCGTAGGAGGAGGCCTTTGGCATTTGAAACGGGTGGTCATGTTTTCTTGAAAATATCACCGAGGTGAGGTTTGATGAGGTTCAGAAAGAGTGGGAAGTTATCCCCTTGATTTATAGGTCTCTTTGAGATCCTTGAGAGGATTGGAGAGGTTGTTTATCGTTTGGCTTTGCCACCACAGTTATCCGGGGTACATGACGTATTTCATGTTAGTATGCTTCGGAAGTATGAGCCAGATCCATCGCACGTGTTGGATTGGACCGACCTAGAGGTAGATGAGGATGCCTCGTATGAGGAAAGACTGGTTCGGGTCTTGGATAGGTGGGATCAACTCTTGCGAGGCAAGACCATTCCCTTGGTAAAAGTTTTGTGGAGACATCACGGAGTGGAGGAAGCCACTTGGGAATGTGAGTTGAAAGTCCGCAAGAAATATCCGGACATATTTGTTGATGTATAATCATGTATTGAGACTTTGTAGTATTATTGAGCCTTAAGAGCATTGTATATGTCTTAAGTTGTAAAACATGGTAAATGTTTTAGTTTATGGAAATGTTGTAGAACTTGCCTTAAAACGAAAGTTTATTTTTAACATTGTGTATGTTAAATATTTTGTGGAAATGCAAGCATGATATTAATGTTGCAAATGTTATAGAATTGTGGAGAATGTGTTGAAATTGGTAAATTTCTAAGGAATGCATGTTGATAATGCAGGTTGTTATATACAATGTGAATTGCCACTCGAGAAGAGATGAGATTGACCGGTAATGGGTCGGGATGTTTAATATTATGTTGTAATAATGTTGGGAATTGAGAAAATCTTGTTTTTGAAAAACTTGTATTTAATTTCGGGGACGAAATTCTTTAAGGGGGGAAGGTTATAGCGATTCCAGTTTTCCTTTTCTGTATTTGTTGTGTTCCAGACCTTGGTTCTGTGAAGTTGGCGGTTGTATACCTTGTGGTCATCCTTTAATTCCATATGTTTGAGTTTTAGGATGTGTTGGGCGCATTTCGAACAGGTGGGTTGAGCCTTAGTTCAAATTCTTGTTGCCTAGTTTTTGAGTGGTCCGCTCGAGCGGAGATTCCATACTTCCAGTATTTCGTGCCTCTACAAAACTTCTGCAAGCGTGTTTTTTACGCTCGAGCGGGTGTCTTTAGGCTCGAGCGGTCGCGCTCGAGCGGGTATGTTGGCGCTCGAGCGGGTAGTGCTTTGTCTGTGAAAGTTCTGGGAGATGAAAATCAACGCTCGAGCGGACTGGTTCTTCACGCTCGAGCGGGTGTGTTTTGCTTTTGTTTCTTGGCACTCGAGCGGGTCCAGGTTTGTGTGCTTGACGCTTGAGCGTTCTATTCTCCGCTTGAGCGGGTCATGCGTATATGGGTTATCCGCTGGGTGATTTTAAATCACTTTTCACTTTTCTTTCTCTCTCTTACTTTTTCAAAAAGCCATTTTTGAAAACTCCTCTCTCTAGAATCTCCCTTCTCTCTAGGGTTTGATCTAGCTAGAGTGTTTTCCTTCCCTTGGGCCTTTATAAAAAGTGTGTTGATCGTCGAGGGCTTCGTTTTGATCCAAAAAGTTTGGAGTTTGGAGCATCTTCGTTTTCTTCGTCTTCTTCATTGGCATTTATCTCTTGAGGTAGGGATTCTTACTCACTCTTATGGATTTTGACCTAGATATTGAGCATGTGGTTTAAGTGTTTTGATTTTGGGACTTAGGGTTTCAAAATGTGTAAAAGACGGTTTTGTGATTTTGGCTCATAATATGTATTTTGGGTCTCAAAATGATGATATAGTTGATGGTTGTTGATATTTGAACCTTTGGGTTAATATTGAGATATGGGGTAGAAAACCCTAAATTATGTATAAATTAATTGATATAATTAATTTGGGAAAGTTATGGATTTGTGAAATTGAGTTGAATATAATGATATGGGTTCATTATGAGTTGGAATAGTGGAGTCGGATTAATAAATCGTTCACTTTTGAAAATGCGGATAATTTATCTGTTGGTGCTTTTATTATCTATTTAGAAGTAATTGCTTTGGGCTACCGGTGGAGGGTAGTCTTGATTGTTGTAGACAATGCATGATGATTAGGCAAACTAAAACTAATCAATTGGATGTGTCATCGAATATGACGGTTGAAAGAATACATTAATTTTGTGTATTGATTGATTATGTATATGACCTATGTTTATATATGTTGTGTGTGTGGGAGGAGATAGGGGATGTACTCCACGGTTTAGGGGAAGATAGGGGATGGACCTCTAAACCGGATGTTGTTTGGGAGGAGATAGGGGATGGACTCCGTTGATACAGCACTAAAATGTGTATCTGTTGAAGTGTTGATATAGGTCATATGCTATCTATTGAAGTGTTGATATAGCTCATATGTTTATTTGTCGAAGTGTTGATATAGCTCATATGCTTATCTGTTGAAATGTTGATACAGTTAGTATGCTTATCCAATATGAAGTGGGAAATGTTTAATACGAGTTACTATCTCATTTAAGCTGTTTGGCCAGGTTCTGAGCTGTAGTTGTGAATTGAAAACTGGATAAGAAATGGAAAATGAAAAGAAACATGGACACAGTTGTCATGTAATGAAAATGGTTTATGAATTGATTTATGCGAGTTAAACATTTGTCAATTGCTTATGTCTTAGTTACTGCTCATATTGTGTTTAGCATATCTCTACTTGGGCGCTGACTCACCCTTTATGGGACATCATTTTCAGGTACAAGTAGCATGCCACCTCCAAGGACGTAGCTTGGGAGGCTTGGGGCTGTTGGACTGTTTTGTGTTTTTGGTTGTATTACATGTATATCAAGCCAAGGGCTTTCTTTGTATAGAGTTAGCACTCTTTTGTTGTAACCAAGTGTTGACTTGGAAAGTTGTAAGCCCTTAGGGCATTTACTTTTGATGTCAACATGTAATACATTTTGTAAAGATTACTCTGATGGAATACAATTATGCTTTATTTTCTTATGTCTAAGCATGCTATTATTGGTTGATTTATGGGTTTATTTTGAGGGCGTTACATAATACTTGAGATTGCATAAAACTTTCTTCATAAGGTAACAACATAGATTTGAAATAAAAAGCCCCAATTTAGATTAAGTTTAAATGGGTGTTTATTTCAGTTTGATTTCTGACATGGTTTTTGATTTATGAAATGTTTGATTCTTTAATGGAAAATGGGTGCCAATTCATGAAATGGGTCCTAAATACTTTTGAGTTTCCTAAATGCTGATTCTTTTTGTGTTTTTCTATTCTTTCGTTCTTTTTTTCTTTATTTGGAAGTGGGGATTGTTAAGCTTTGATAAAAAACAAATATAGTCTCAGCATTGCCTATTAGTTTTTTAGGACCCTGTAAATAATTGTCCCCTTATTGTATGTTGTTTCATTTGTTGTTTTATCCATTGAATTTTATTGCATCAGTTTAGTCTTATAGTTTATTTAGTTTAAATCAAAATTTTGTTTTTGTTGTGGCAGGGGGTTGGCTGCTGCCCATGAGCTAACCAAATGGATTCAAAAGGGGGTTAATTTGATATTTTGCTTATGGTCATATATTGCTTAACAAATATTCCAAATTTATTTAAGGTTGGAAGCAAAATGAATTTGAATGGGTGTAGGTGAAGATTGAAGAAGATGATGGAGTGTTACATACACAAAACTGATGGGACTAAACTGATATAATAAATGGGTTTAGAGTTCCAAGAAGAAAGAGTTGAAAAAAATAAAACCCAAGAAAAATATGGATTAATTTTATTAAATTAATGTTTTTATAAGGCATTAATTTATATTTGTGTTAACAATGTGTTGTGTTTGTTGGTAGTGTTTGCATTGAGTAACCTATTATTATTGTGTAACAATATAATGTTTGCGTTTAGTTTGAATTAGATGGTCTATGAAAAACCTTTTATTAGTGTGACAATGCGTGTATTTGTTTTGAATTGGGTAGTCTCTTTTAATTTTCATATCTTTTCTATATTTTACAGGTGGATGAAGACTAGAAGCAAATTGTAATATCGCTTCCTTTTTACAGGTCTACATTATTTTAAGTTTTTTTCTTATCTCTCTAAAGATTTTGTATTTATTGTTGTGGGAGTTAAAATATTGCTAGAGATGTTTAAACTAAACGTGCAATTTGTGCGTACTTTGTCTAAAATATTGAAAGAGTGACAATCTCGAGTGAGCAACAGATTGTGCATACTTTGTTCAATTTGTTTGAAAAGATATGATAATGTCTGAAAGTACATTTCTCTTTCATCTTTATTCTAAATAGCATTCTAAGGCATTGTTTGGGAAGGGCTAAAGTGGCTATTTTAGTCACAAAAGACAAAATATGCTATTTTAGTTACAAAAAATAAAACATTACATCAAACCCATAATCATTATACTTTTCTCTCCCAAAAAAAGCCAAAAAGCCAACCCACTTCCCAAACGGAGGCTAAGTGGCATAGTTGTCATAATAGTTTAAATGAATTTTAATGTGTACTATATGGGTGTTGTTTTTATATATTTTTGAAGGGTGACATTTTTGCTAAGTAAATTTTAAATTTTCTACTTTTTTTTCAATAAAAATATGTGATGTTCCTAAATATTTCTATCTAGACTTCATGTTCTTAAGTAATTTTTTTGAAATATGTCTTGTTCCTAAAGTAATTTTGTTTTTTTAATCTTCTTCCTTATTCTTGCTAAATACTCAACCACTGTTAGTTGGATATGCTCATTTTCTTTGAAAAAATTCACATTGATTGAAGTTTGTAATTTTTTATTTACCAGTGTGAGTACTTCCAAATTGAGGCATGAGTTATAGTTATAAAGGTAAATTCATTACTTAATTATTAAGCTTGGTTGGAGGGTTTATTTAATATGATTTGAATTAGGACCATAAAATGATTGCTGGTTTGGCACTATATTTTTTTATTTCATTTTTTATTTGCTGGTTTATTTAATTAATTCATTATTTAATAATTTTACAGTTCATATTATGGTTGCTGGTTTGGTACTATGTTGATATATTGATGGCAGTTAATTTGTGTATTGTGTCTATTCTATATGTGGATTGATGGATTTAGTGTTAATACATTAAAAATTCACACCAAAATGGCTGTTTGATTTTTGTACAAGTGTAACATTTGAATATGTATTTTGTAATTTTATTGGAATTCATTGTGTGATTTGACTTAGATTATCATTGTTGGTGTTCTTTGTTATCTTGCTACTATATTTGAAAGTGGAGTTCAAGTGCCAATTAATTGAGGGTTATTGCCAATTAATTTGTTTCTTTGCTTCTGTTTGAATTTTGAATTCCTAAAGTAAGTGGTAATCTGCTTTCTCTTTTAAAAGGGCATATATGGGAAGAAGTGAGGGAATTCAAGAACACAGTTTATAAGGAAAACTTCTTGGCTCCCTTCGAACTCGCACTCGCAAGGTAAGACTTCGAACTCGCTGTACAATATTTTTTCCCGATCGTTGTTGTTGATTATGTTATGTTTTTCCCTTTCTCTGCTATTGCCGGTAAGATTTATTCACTCTTTGTTGTTTGCCTTCCCGATTGTTGTTTTTGATTATGTTGTGTTTTTCACTTTCTCTGCTCTTGTCGATAATTTTGATTTGTTGTTTGAATTCTGAATCCTGAAGGAGTTGTTTGGATTTGTTGTTTTGTTGTTTGATAGTAATTTTTGGTTTTGTAATTTAGGTGTCTTATTTTTGTGAGGGTACTTTCATTATCCCATCTATAATTTTTGTGGGTATTCACAATTGCTGAGCATCAAATTTGTTTGATCCGTGTTGTTCATGTTAGGCACCAAAAATTATATGAGCATCAAACTATGAAAATTAACTCTGTAGATCTTCCTTGGTTTTGCTTCTGCTACTATGAAAACATTTACTAATTACTACATCCTGCAATTATTACATAAAACATTATTTGGCTTGCATAGGCAAATACAATGCTCACATGTTCTTAAAGTCATGCCATCATAACTGCATCTTTTTCACTCAAGTTTAAGCTTCGAGTAACTCACTTAGAGACCAATTAAGCTAAAAAACTAATGATATATATTAAAAATTGAAACATATAGTTTAGGGAAAGCTACTGTTGCATAGAAAGTTGGTTTTGTAATAATTGTTTACATTGCTTGTTGATATATATTGTCTTGACATCCTATACTAAACTAACCTCCATCAAACATATTGAAAATAGTAGGTATGGGTTTAATGATTAGAAAACTGGTTTGTCTACTTGCAGTGTAATATGATTAATACATATATGATTGTGGTGATAGTGTATGAACACCACTGATCATATTGGTTTGTCTACATTCATCATATTGGTTTCAAATTTTGTGTAGAACACCATTAAGTGGTAGTCTATGTTACTTTTTAATATGGAAACTAGCTTAGAATGTTATTCTCTGCTTCTTTTCTTTTTTTCATTACCAAGATGAGTTCAATTTGTTGTCAAATTAGAGTTGGTTTTGTAATAATTGTTTTGTTGGTTGTTGGTTGTTGATTTAGATTTTTTTTTCTTTCCTATTAGTTGGTGTGCTTCTTTTATTTTTATTTTTTTGAAGTACATTAGTTAGTGTCATTTGGTTTTATCAGTTGATACTTCTAATACTAATACAATTTGGTTTGGGGCCTCCCTTGAATGTGACTTTTTGTTTTTCTCATATTTTTCTTTCCTTTCCAAATTGGAAGAAAGTTTATCTTCTCTGTGTTCTGATTAATTCAGGAAAGGTGACTACTACCGGTATCTCGCTGAGTTTAAGACTGACCAGGAAAGAAAAGAGGTTGCTGAACAATCACTGAAGGGTTATGAGGCATGTTGATCAATTGTCTTGACATCATATACTAGAGATATGCATGGTGAATTGTTGCATATTGACATAGTTTTGTTTTTAACCTTCACTTGATGTGTCTTCTTGATGCTGTTTTTTTTTCCTTTTTCTTTTTTTAGGCTGCTTCTACCACTGCAAATATAGATCTCCCTTCAACACACCCAATTCGTCTTGGCCTTGCTCTCAACTTCTCTGTCTTCTATTATGAGATTATGAATTTGCTTCAGAGGTTATTCTTAATTCCTACATATCTGGTGTCATTTCTTTGTAAAGAAGTTTATCTTCCCTGTGTTCTGATTAATTCAGGAAAGGTGACTACTACTGGTATCTTGCTGAGTTTAAGACTGACCAGGGAAGAAAAGAGGTTGCTGAACAATCACTGAGGGGTTATGAGGCATGTTGATCAATTGTCTTGACATCCTATACTAGAGATATGCATAGTGAATTGTTGCATATTGACATAGTTTTGTTTTTAACCTTCACTTGATGTGTCTTCTTGATGTTGTTTTTTTTTTTTTTTTTTCTTTTTTAAGGCTGCTTCTACCATTGCAAATACAGATCTCCCTTCAACACACCTAATTCGTTTTGGCCTTGCTCTCAACTTCTCTGTTTTCTATTACGAGATTATGAATTCTCTGGAGAGGTTATTCTTAATTCCTACGTATCTAGTGTCATAACAAACAATGGGCAATTTTTAAGGGGTTGATTTTGGATAATGGAGCTTGCTTGCTTATATTTTCTGTTCTTCCTTTTGTTTCAGGTACATATGCCTTGGCTTGAAGGAGTGTTTGATTAGCTCATAAAAAGTTGTTGTGACTTTGTTTGCCGCAATGGTTGATTAGGTAATTGGTCTGCTTTTCATTGATGGATTTGTCAATAATTTGTTACTAATCTATTGTTCAACTTGGCTTCATTTTACATGTTGTGAAAATTAAGAATCTTAAATTTTTTATTAGATAGGCTTCATTTACATGTTGGCTATCTTTTGGATTATAAGCTAGGTTCAGAACTAAGAAGAGCGAGTACTTGATTTTTTTTATGGTGATAATTTGGGTCTTCTATTTTAATTTTTGAATTTCATACAATTTTGATGATAATCATTGTGATAATTTTTACTATAATTTTGAAAATTAGCATGGTTTAGAATGCCTTTATGTTTGATTTTGCTTTGCTTTGATTAGACTTGAAAAATTCAAGTTATGCAATGAATGGAAGTGTTGTGTGGGTCTATTAGTAAATTTTTCAAGAAATGGAGAGCAATCGCACAACAACTCATTAAACAAGTGAGCCTTTTTGTAATGACCCCGACACGTAGGGTGTAATTTTTCGCAATTAATTATGTGATTATATGATTTAATTGAGGATTCTCTGTTGGATTAGAAAAATATGTGATGGAATTACAACTTCGGGACTGAAATTGACAACTATAATGGGTTCAGAAAATGAAATTGAACACGCCTATGTGGTACCGGGAAATTTTAGAACCAATTGGGACATTTAATTGAAGACTGAATTTCGTTTGATTTGTTAGGCCTCGTTTGGCTCACGTTTTTGACTTAAGTGAATTATAGGTGATAGATAGGGACAAGGGCCTTGTTTGGCTTGAAGTCTTTGGCTTAAGTGGATTGTAATATATAGATAAAGAAGCGGCTTTGTTGACCATTTGACTCAACAAGAAGAGGAAAAGAAATATCTGAGGAAAAAGAGAGAGAGAGAGGAGAATTCGTGAGAGGGAGAGAGATCAAGAGAAAAGAGAAAGAAAAGGGGGAAAGGAAGCTCAAATCTTGCTCAAATTAAGTGATCAAGGTAAGGATCTTCTCTTAGTGCTTAAAAGAAGGTTGAATCATGCATAGTTTCATGGTAAGAAAAAAAAAAGAAATGGAAGAGAAAATATGTGTAATTGGTGCATGCATGTCATGCATTTATGACCATTTTGCATGTTTGAGGTAAAACCTCCATGGATGTAAGAAAAGAAGCTTTAATGTGCAAGTTTATGGATTTTCATCTTAGTTCATGGGTATGATGCATGTGAGTTTTAACAAGTCTTTGAGCCATGGTTTCTTGAAAAGATGTTTTAAACATGTGGTTTCATGAGTCCTTAAGTGATTTTCAAAGTTGCATGCCCAGAAAATGAGATTGTGAAGGTTGAAAGTCGATTTTGAGCTTGTAGTTACAATCTGGAAATTCCAGATTTTCCAGTCTCGCTCGAGCGAAGGAGAGCTCGCTCGAGCGACCACTCTGAGGTCGTGCTCTCCGCTCGAGCGACCAAGAGCTCGCTCGAGCGTAAATTTCATGCTCCCAGAAGTTTTGCAGAATTACAGATCGCTCGAGCGAGGGAATGTGCGCTCGAGCGACCACTCACATCTTTGCATGCTCGCTCGAGCGAGGAAGGCTTGGCTCGAGCGAGGACCTAAATTCCTGAAATTTTGCCTAAGTGTTCTAAGGCATACTTTGACCTCCTCATGGCATTTTGAACATGTTTAAGCCTTAATTAAGTTAAGATAATGAGATTATGTAGCATTTAGTAATTGATGAACATGAAATGAACATGTAAGAATGTAAAGAAGAGAAGGGAATGACATGAATTATGTGAATTGATGATGATATGTATTAAGGAAATATGTGTAATGTTATGAATTGCAGGTCAAGAAGCGAAGACCGTGCTACCGGTTTTGGAAACCCACTGTAAGTAACATTTCTGTAAATGGTATGTTCTTATGAAGTATGTTCAAAAGTGATACGTTATGATATGTTTTGAAATGATAATGTTTTCTGTGAACGAATGTCCTATTTGCGAACCTAGTATGGCATCCATGGTTAGTTGAAGTCATGGGGGACGACATAGAAGTGCAGGCCCATGCGCTTAAGTCATGGGGGGCGGCATGGAAATGTAGGCCCATGACCAGTTTACGAGATCTCGGTATGTGTTTAATCGGTGTCCGGGACCGGTTATTCTAGTCGTTGGACGACAAATGTTATGTTATGTACTATGGAGTATGCCATTATGTATGTTCTTATGAGATGATTATGATTATGTTTATGAACGATATGTTTTATGGATATATATGAAATGTTGGATTTCGTTCACTAACCCCTTTACGTTAATGTTACTTGCTGGGCTTTAGCTCACCCCCGTATATTTATGTATTTATAGGTGAGCCTTCAGGAAGTCAAGCCTAGGCGGAGTTCAAGCTGAGCCGCCGTAGTGTTGAAGCCACCAAAGTTTTGTGTGCCTCCGAGTTGGGGCTAGGCCTGGAAGGCCATATGAGTTTTGTGTAGTTGCATCTGTGGCAAGTGCCTATGTTTTGTGTATGTGGCATGAGCCTAAAATATATGTATAATGGATGTATGACCCTTTGAGACATGTTATGTATGTAAGTGGGTAATTAACACAGTTTTGTTATGTAAATGTATGTTCATATAAATGCACAGCTCTTTGGACTATGATTAATTGTTTTCGCTTTCGCGAGCCCCGATTTAATATGTTATGTACTGGAAGGCCTGTGGTAATCCAAGGATTACTGGCCGGTTATGACGCCAACCTTCTAGGGGCGGGTTTGGGTCGTGACAGAGTGGTATCAGAGCGCACGAGTTAATTACCCACACACGTGTCCATGAGAGCTGTTAGGTGCATTAGAAAAGAAATAGATTTAATGTGTAGAAACAATTTCAGTTTCTTACATGTAAAGTTTTAAGTCAAAGTGATATTACCATTTCGAACTGATTTATTATCATTGAATTTTGTAGTACGTGATATTAAAAAAATTGTTGACAGTGCCTCTAGGCACGGTCATCCCTAATTCAAAAATAAAGAACTAAAGCGGAATTGGTTGCGGAATTGGTTGAAAGTACATTAGTGTAAAATAATTTTTCCTTAAAAATAACAGAAGTTCTGGAAGCACGAGAAGAGTGAACAATAAATGAATAAGACAATTGCACCATAAGAAAGAAACAATTACACTATGTTTGGAAAACTAAGAAAGAAAAATAAAGTTATGAGAGAAAAGAAAAAAAAGAAAAAAGAAAGAATGATTGTGATTTCTCTCATTCTTATTGGATAAATAAGAAATAAAATAAAAGAAATAATTTTAATTTCTTTCCTTCTTGTTTGATTATATTTTATAAGAGAAAAGAAAAGAAATTATTTTATGTTATATTACTAAAATAACCTTTTTATATTTTCAATCATTGTATTTTTTTTTTAAATTTTTTTAGAGACAAAATTGGTATTATGAAAATATAAGAAATTGTTGGTTTCTTTTTTCTCCCAATCTCTCCACTTATGGAAAGATTGAAAATGAGGATTAGAAGAAAAATGAGTTTCTTTCTGTTTTTCTCCATTTCTCCCCTTTCTTTCCATTTAAATTATCCAAACATATAAGAAAAATACATATCTCTCAATTTCTTTTCTTTTCTTTTCTGTCCAAATCACTGAATCAAAACATAGCTTTAAGCTCCCAAGATAAATGGTAACAAACTCTATATCCAATGCATTTCCCATTAAGACCAGCCAATTGACTGCCCTTGATTCATAACAAATAATTTAAACTCGTCTCTATAAGTATCTAGAAAAACTGTACACAAAAACAAACAATGTATTAAGAAAATATATACTTAGATGGATCAAAATTCACAATCACATCCTCCTCATGTCCTCATCGTCCCCTTTCCAATTCAAGGCCATGTGAACTCCATGCTTAAATTGGCTGAGCTTTTCTGCCTTGCAGGCATCAATGTCACCTTCCTCAATTCCGAGCACAATCACTGCTGCCTCCTTCGCTACACTGACTTTCGGTCTGGTTTTGGGCCTTATGCTGGGTTCAATTTTGAGACCATTCCTGATGGCTTTCCAGCAGACCACCTGCGTTCCGGTGATTGAGTCATGGAATTGTTTCACTCGATTAGGGTTGTGATGAAATCACAATTTCGAGATATGTTGATCTCTGGCTGCTTGAATTATGAATTTAAGCGGTCGGTGACCTGCATTATAATGGATGGGATCATGCGTTACGTTTCACTATTGATGTCGCGAAGGAGGTTGGAATCCCTATTATTTCTTTTTGTACGGTCAGTGCTAGCTGTTTTTGGACTTTTTTCAGTATTCCTAAACTCATTGAAACCGGCGAACTTCCCCTTAGAGGTAATGAGTTCTTCTATTTGCACAAAAAACTAACTACAAAATCCAACACACTTCTTCAAGTGGTGTGCGACCCATAGACTTATCTCAAATGAGAAGATTATGTGACTTTATAATGGAGTTGGATGCGGTATATTGGATCTATTTTGATTATCTGAACTGTTATCTTTTTAAAATATATTAAGTAGGATATATCTGTAAAAAATCAAATTGATTAGATATTGTTAGCCATTTCATCAAATCACATTTGTATGTTTCAAATTATACTTACTATTCATTTTTTAGAAACAAATGTGATTTGATGAAAGGACTACCGATATTCCATCAATTTTATTTTTTACAAGTATATTTTACTCAATATATTTTAAAAAATAAATGGTTCGAATCATCGAAATAAATCCCGATATAAGTCCAATATGCTGTACAATAGTAACTGCTATACATAGTGTGCAATATTCACCCAAAATCCCATAGTCGATTTATGTGTTCTTACACTTTTTGACTTATAATATTTGGTCTTGAAATTTTTCAACATTACTGCATGTCTAAAAAAAAATATAAAAAAGAATGTTACGTGTTCTACTACATTGTAATAAATTTAAGTGAAAATATCATTTTGTCCATCAAATTTTCACACGTTTTTTAATTTGACCTTCAAATTTCGATTAATATCAATTTTACATCTAAAATTTTAAAATTTTGATCAATTTGGCCCATGCCGTCACATTCTGTGTACAATTAAACAAATTGTGCTAACGTGACATCAAAATTCATCTAGAATTTCATTTTACCCCCAAATTATGCCTTAAAAATCTTTGCCCCAATTTTTTAAAAAAATATTTAATAAATAATTTTTTTATCTTAATAATGAAAAAAATAAATTTTAAATAATATATATTTTGCAAAATAATAATAATAATAATAAATCATCATTTAGAAATATCTTGAGACTAAGGCTGCAAATGAACCGAACTATTCATGAACAAGCTCGGCTCGGCTCGCATAAGCTCGGCTCGTTTATCTTTATTTAAATTATATAATAACTATATTATTTATATATTAAATAATACAAATAATGTTTTTTATTTAAAATTTTTTATTTAAATAATATAAATAATATTAAAAAAAAAATTATCGAGCTGAGCTGAGCTAAACCAAGCTCGAGCTCAGTTTCTTACCGAGCAGAGCTCAAGCTCAATAAACGAGCTCAATAAGTAAACGAGTCGAGCTCGAGCTCAGCACAGCTCGACTTGACTTGATTCGTTTGCAGCCCTACTTGAGACTATGAAGTATGGGTATTTCGACAAACATGTCGTATCCATACCGGGTACTTACTAAAATTGAAATTTTTTTCCCACTCAATTTTGAAATTACTAGTTGATCAATTCTATTGAAATGAGTAATAAACTAGTTATAATTGCGCGTGCACACATACATAGCGTAGTCAAGAAATTTTCTGCTGAATAAGTTTCTTCTAGATCAACTCAAGATAATTTGAGACCTATGAAACATATGTACGGGTATGAGTACTAATATTGGTACGATATAAGTACAATTTAATACGTTTGTAAAAAAATATTTGTTTTACTTTGGAATAATACAAAAATTAATTAAATGGTTTAATTTGTTAAATCCAACATACAATTGATATTTAATGCCAAAAGTACAGGTATAAGATAAATTAAAATTAAATATTAAATTACTTACAAACCATACCTTAATTTTAAAATCATGCTAAGAACAAAACTAAAAATGAAAAAGAAGTCCAGTAAAAGTTATTTTATCTTTGTAGTATAAGAAATATTGTTTTAACTGAGGCACGCCATGATTTGAGTATATAGTAGATATGTCTGGATACACCAAAAATTAAGAAGGAAAAATTTGAGTACGTGATTGTGTACCTGGTACGTATGCAGAAATACTATACGTCGGTAAATATCCGGTACAGGTATGACATGTTTATCGAAATATCCATGCTTCATAGTTTCAAGATAATTCTAAATGAGGATTTTTATATTTTATATATATATTTTTGCAAAGTATATATTATTTAAAATTTAATTTTTTCATTATTGAGATAAAAATTATTTATTAAATATTTAAATTTAATTTTTATATATTTGGAGGCCAAATTGATTTTTAAGGTATAGTTTGAGGGGATAAAATGAAATTTCAAATGAATTTTGGTACCACTTCAGTATATTCCATCTAATTGTAGATGAAATGTGACAACAATGGCCAAATTGATCAAAATTTTAAAACTTTGAGTATAAATTGATATTAATTGAAATCTGAAGTCAAATTAAAAAACGCGTGAAAGTTTGAGGGACAAAATAATATTTCCTCTAAATTTAAATATAAACGGTAGATTCAAATTATATGTAATTTTCTGGATGCATAATGTTTTAAATAACTATTACTTACCCAAAAGATGTTAACAACTACATAATTTATTTGGTATTAATGCTCTATCTTAATTTGTCAAAAATGATAGAGATAACGAAAAAATGTATCATAAAAACATTTGGAAGCTATCAATTGGCCGGTCAACTAGAAAAAGCTTCAAGATGATTTTTGCGAATGGGAAAAGTAAGGAATCATGAAAAAAATTTTATGAAAAATTTATGATCCTTAGATTACCTTGATTAGTGTGTGGTGCTTTATTCTAAGTGCAATCCAAGGGTCACAAAACTTTCATGATTATTTTCATGAAAGATTTTTTATGATACCTAGTATTGCTGTTTGCGAAAATGTTTCTTCATTACAACAATGGGCCAACTGAAGCAGAAATCCAAGCACCTCCCTAATCTATATAGTATGGAAGAAAGGTTTTTGAAAATATATACAAATGTCTCAGAGACACATTTAATTTGGACGACTGAGATGATTTGTTTTTATTCTTTAAAGGTTGAGATGCTTTGTGACATTTTCACATTCCCGCGCAAAACAATCCCTCTCTCACTCTCTCTGCAGCGTCCCACCCACCCACCCACCCACGAACGACAAACCCAAACATTATTTGCACTTCTCTTTCTCTCTCTCCCTCTCTCTCCAACTTCTCAGATCTCTCTCTCTTCCTCTTCCTCTCCCTCTTCCTCTCCCTCCCCCTCCTTTCCACTACCGCTCCGCTTCCATCGTTGCGCCGCCTCCGAACTCCATCGACAGTAACTCTTCATCTTTTCTCCCTCCCAGATTGAACCCCACATCTTTGAAACCCCACTGAATTTTCTTTGAATCTCATACATCTTCTCTTTCGATTTGTTTATCCATTCCTCTCTAGGTTTTTAATTCCTCATTTCGATCCATACCCACTTTTCCTTTCTTTTAGATCTCCTCTCTCTAGCGATGTCTCTCTCTAAAATTTTGGCGGAGAAGTCTCTTCCGGTTGGGTACCGATTTCGCCTTGCTGACGAAGAACTCATCAATCACTATCTGAAGTTGAAGATCAACGGCGATGAGAAGCAAGTCAGTGTTATTCGAGAGATCGATTTCTGTAAATGCGAACCCTGGGATTTGCTTGGTAAAACTACCCACATAAAAAATTAAAAAAATTAAAATTTTGGGTTTTTTGCTTTGATTATTGATATATACTTGATTAAAAAGCCCTAATTTTGGGTTTGCTTTGATCTATTTTTATGCAGATAAATCGGCGATAAAGACGACCGATGAAGAGTGGTTCTTTTTCTGTCCTAAAGATCGCAAGTATCAAAATGGGCAGCGATTGAACAGAGCGACTCTGGCTGGGTATTGGAAGGCCACAGGTAAGGATAGGTCTATCAGGTCTCTGAGGGGAACCACAGTGATTGGCATGAAAAAAAGAACTGTCCTTTTGTGTTTAATGCTTTTATGATTTTTGCACAATCTGTATACAACTTCTATTTGTTTATGGACATGTTTGAATTATATTCATTGCTTCACTTTTAATTACTATATTTTGCAGCCCAAATCAGTGCATATTTAGTTATTTCAATATATATAGATATTGTTTAATTATGTTCACCATCTAAATTCATTTCATTAGATGTTGTAATAAAAATAAAAATAATAGTTAATAACTATTACAATTACTATATTATTGTAGTTGTTGTTTATATCATTATCACTGTCATTTCATTTCATTGGTGGGGACACATTGCAGTATTTTGATGGATATGGATATCATGGAACATCATTTGAGCAAACATATCGATGTTACCCTGCATCTTTTATTGATAAGGTTGGAAAGCTTTCCTCAACATGATAATTGTTTTGTTTTGTTTGATTCACTTAATTAATTTGATTTTATTCATTATACTGTTTCAGTTTTATGTTGTGTCATCTTTTCTATGACCTCAACCAAATTCATGGCACTCTTTAATCAAATGTAAATGTAAATGAATTCTGGAAAATTAACAATCAAAATGATACCATATGTGCTCTTTCATTTCCCTTGAAGGCCTTCATGTCTTTCTTTACTCATTTTCGTGTCCACCCACATCAAAAAAAAAAAAAAAAAAAAAGGAGATGGAAAATAAAAAATATAAAAGGAAAACAGTGGAAAGGGGGAAAAAGACTATAATTGTATGTTGTCTTTTACTTATTCATATTCGAATTTCTAATTTATTTGTTTCTTTTCAATCCTGCAGCCACAGATTGAAAATGGTGATAAAAGTAAGTTATCAAACTCTAAACACTTGTGTGTGCATGTATTAGCCTTCTACATGTCTTAATTTTTTATTTTATTTTTATTTATTTATTTATCTTTTCACTATGTTGTTGCAGTTATAATGCCTCCCTCAGCCCTTGACCGTCTTGGTTAGTTGATTTATTTGAAATTTTTTATGGTGGCTTATTATCTTTTGTGGTTAATTCAAAAAATTTTCCTATTATCATCTAAAATGCTAATATAAGACTCTATTCTGCAGCATCTCTTCCTATGTCGTTTGAACTTCACAATGTTGCTACTGAGCGCATTTCTCATTGTGGCGTTCTTGAGTTCATTGCAGAAGAAGGCATGATATATATGCCTTACTGGGTAGGCAACCAGTAGTGTTTTTGTATACAAGTTTTGTGATTTTGGTGTATTTTACTGTGTACCAGTGTCATTGAGTAGTCTTTGTTTGCATTTATTCTCCATTGATGCACCCTATGTATTGCTTCATTGTAGATGATGGAGAATCTGCTCTTACAAGAAGGAGACATTGTGTGAGTGAAAAATATGACTCTCCCAAAAGGGACATATGTTAAACTGCAACCCCATACAAAAGACTTCTTAGATGTATCCAATCCAAAGGCCATGTGAGTTTATGATCTTTTTGCTTTGATTTTGTTGTTAGTAGAATGATATTTCCTGGCCCTGGCATCATTTGGCCTTCGGGCAATTTGATTGTCATCTTGACTAGTAAAAGAACATATATAACTCTGTAAATCTATATAATAAGGAAGAAAGGTTTTTGAATTTATCCTAGAGACAATTGTCCTACTAGGACATTTTAACAGTTATGATTCAATTGTGTATTTAGATAGACGGATTAGATAGACGGAATTTTGGTTTTTTATGTAAATGTTACATGTCAATACTTCATTCTCTTTTTATAAAATATTAACAAACTTTTATAAAGGAATTTTTTTTTTTTGTTTTGCCAAGTTTTATAAAGGAAGTTTAAGTTCAATATTCTTAAAAACTATTAGGGTTGGCAGTCATGTTTTAAAATGTAAAAATATTTTATATAATTTTTTTTAAAAAAATCACCGACAAGAAAATCTAAATTAAATGTAAAAAAATTAACCCTTAAAAAAATATTGGATAAGGCAACCTTACTGCTTGCCAAATTGGTGCAGAATATTGTTTTCAAGAATAATTCTCTTCTAAATTAGTAATAATTTTTTGGTAATGGAAATGGTATAAATCTAGAATTTTTAACCTGAAAAATATTTCAAAATTTTAGTGTACAATATAAATTTAAAATTAATAAAATGTAAGTTACACAATAATGATGTTATTATTTTGAAAACAATGGGTGATCCAATTTTCAATGGAATTGGTATGGGAAGTATGGATCATGGAAATTGATTTAAAATTAATAAAATGTAAGTTACACCATAATGATATTATTTTGAAAACAATGGGTGATCCAATTTTCAATGGAATTGGTATGGGAAGTATGGATCATGGAAATTGAACACAGATTGTGGAAAAAAATACATAGAAGGATATCAGATAAATGAGGAAGGAACCTTTTTTGACCATTGAATTATGACCATCCATTTTTGCCAATTAAATAGTAAACAACAAAAAATATATTTGGATAAATTATACTTTACTCATTTATGTTTAATCATTTTTTTATTTTAATTTTTTAGATTTTAAGTTTTTTTTTTTAATTTAATTTTAAAAATAATTTTTGTTAAAAATTTGATAGAAAATGCTATAATAACCATTACATAATGTAAATATTATCCTAGGAAGTTGCATCACGCAATAGGTAAGACTCGAACCCAAACATCACCCCTGGCAAGGGAGCACCTCATCTACTGGCCCAATCCTTGGTCTTACTCTGGTACATACTTTGTAGAGTCAAATTTGAGAAAGTAAAGAGTCAGTATTGTAACTTCATTGTCTTGACTGTGGCATGAAGACTCCCTTTCCCTTTCAATAGTTTAGCAAACTCCTAAACAACCTTGCTAACTTGGAACAATTAGAAATTCAATTATTTTTCTTCAAACCCATTCTTCATATATTGGATTACTCATTCGAACTATTCTAATCGATTTGATAGTACAATTAGCTCATTCGGATTTCTGAAAGACTTTAATTTTCTAATCAATTGATCTTGAAAAGTTTGAGAATTGTATATGTACATAATCATAGATTAGGAGAAGAGGAAGAGGAGTGGGTTTCTTGCTCTGTCATTTTGGACACAATACTATTGACTAATGTTTTTGTATTTTTGTTCTGTTTTGTTTTTGCGATCCAGTTGGGTCTGCAGTTGTTGCTTTGTTTTGCTTTTTCTAATCTAACCGATGTGAATCGTAGACAGAAAGAAATGTAATGTGCTCCCTCCTCTGTATAGAAAGCTAGAAATTAAACCAAAAAAAAAAAAATTATTGTTAGTTTATTTGCCACTGAGTTTGCAGTGTTTACTACATGTTTTGTTCATTGTTGTCGGTGGTTTAGTTTTTCGTTAACCTTTCATCGACCAACACAAACTCAGACAAAGGGGGGTGGTGGTGGGATGGGAGAGGAATGGCATATATACTAATAAGTTTTACTTCAAGAAAGAAGTTCAGGGACTTTAACGTTTCTGTCGAGTCGTTTTCTTAACTTTTCCTTTATACTATATTCTAATATTTGAAGTTTGCCTCTGCCACTTCCCTTTTCTCATTGTCATAGATTTTAAACATGATAGTGTTAAGCATTTTCAGTGTGAGAAGTATTTACAATATTTTAGGTGAACTGCATCCATTTTGCCGATTTATGTATTGATCATTCAAAAAAAAAAAAAGAAAAAAGAAAAATCAGATCATAGTTATGATTATCAAATTAATTTGATTTTTTGTGTGAATAATCTATAAATAAACCTAATAAAATAAATAGTTCAAATATCAAATACATGACTTATGATGGGCTCCGTGATATCCCACAACACACCAGCGTCTCCCATTTTAAAAACATGATAGAATTTCAGTTTCTTTATTTTATTACATGTAACTTCTTGGAAATCAATGGAAATCACTGTTAGTGTGGTAGGTAGATATGAGTATGTTAGGTTTAGTGTGGTAGGTGAGTATAGTGTGTTAGGTATAGTGTGGTAGGTGAGTATAGTGTGTTAGGTATAGTGTGGTAGGTGAGTATAGTGTGGTTCCTCTCCTATATATAGGAGAGTCATTGTAGTCATTCTATATCAATCAATAATATCAATGCATTAATTTCCTCCGCTGCCACGTCTGTGATGACAGCTTTCAGGCATTCTTCCGGCCTTCGCCACCTTCTTGTCTGCTCCGGCCATCACGCCGACGGCTCTGCGAGTCAAACTCAGTCTGTCCAATCTCAACGATGCTCTCTCCCAATCACCGAAGTCATGGACACATCCTTATGACCCTCCAAGATTCCCTTCAGTGAACTTGAGCACCACCATGGTTTCACCATGGTTCGAAATGCTCCGATCAAGTTGCACCTCTAGCAGTTTTCTCTCCATCACATAAAGCTGTGGTTCAAAATCAGTTCCAGCAGCAACAGAACCTATTACAATCTTCTCAGCAATCTGTTATGCAGCCTTCTAGCATGCAACCAGCTCCACTATCTGGCCTTCAACAGAATCAACAGTCTTCTGTTCAACAGTCAACATCACCAATGCAGTAGCAGCCGATATTGCCAACGCAACAGCAGCAGCAGCAGTTAATGAGCCAGCAAAACAGCCTATCAAATATTCATCATCAGCAACAGTTGGGTCCCCATGGTAATGTTGCTGGGCTAGAGCTCCACAGCAGCAATTGATGTCACAGATTCAAGCACAGCCTGGACAGGTCCAACAGCAGTTTGGTTTGCAACAACAGCAGAGGCTTCAAACATCAGACCCCATCTTCGAAAAGGCCGGCCGGAGTGCATCACTTCTCTCTCTAGAAAACATCATTCAAGTCTGCCTGCAACTGAGACCAAACTTTGCCATTGTTCATCTCGTCTGTTAGTACTTAATTACGTGATCTAAATTAAATTTCATATCATGATGAGGGTAGGCCGTGATTTTGCTGATTCAATGAAAAAGGAGGCAGTTCCTCCAGTCTCAGCAGATGTAATATTTGCTACTAGTCGGTTTCTAACTTATAAAATTGGTGCTAACAACCAGATTGTGGAGGTGGAGGATCCCAAAGTGTTAGCCATGAAGGAGGTCATTGCTCGAGCTTGCCTTCTTTGGAACAATGAACGTCTCTCTGTTCGTGACCTTGCCAGTAAATTTGAGAAGGGTTTGGCTGCAGCAGCTAAGTTGTCTGATGAGGCTAGACTCAAGGATGCTGCTTCTTTGGAGAAACACGGACTTCTAAAGAAGCTTAGAGATGCACTGGAAGCCTTAAGAGGTCGTGTGGCTGGTAAAAATAAGGATGATGCAGAAGAAGCTATAGCTATGGTTGAAGCTTTAGCAGTTCAGTTGACTCATAGAGAAGGAGAGCTAATTCA
Source organism: Camellia lanceoleosa (assembly GCA_025200525.1). NCBI lineage: Eukaryota > Viridiplantae > Streptophyta > Magnoliopsida > Ericales > Theaceae > Camellia > Camellia lanceoleosa. Next base: position 182,205,411 of record CM045760.1, read on the forward strand.
AGAGAAGGCAGAAGTGAAAAGACTCGCCAATTTTCTGAAGCAGGCTTCAGAAGATGCTAAGAAACATGTTGATGAAGAAAGAGCTTTTGCTCGGGCAAAAATTGAGAATGCCAGGGCAGCAGTTCAAAGAGTGGAAGTGGCGCTTCAGGAACAAGAACATATGTTCCGCGCTTCAGGGAAACATGGTCCTTGAAAGAATTGGAATACTCAGAAAAAGAAATCTGGGTCATCCAAAAAAGCAATTGTAGTAATGTCATCAACCTTATTTTATTCATGCCGGGGATCAAACCCGATCACCATTTTACACAAAAAAAAAAAAAAAAAAAAAAACAACAACAACAACAAAACAACCACAACCCATAACCACCACAAAAACCGGCCTTATTTTTTCGCCTCTTCAGCTGTTCTCTTCTTTTTGCCTTTGTCTTGGGCGTCCCTTGCCGGTGCTGCCTCAGTGCTTCCCACGCCGCCGAGCACGTTAACTTCCCGTTGCTCCTCAACCGTCACATATGGCAACCCTCCAAATCTGAGCATCACGGTGGCCTTCCGCTTCAGTTCCTTGTTTTCTGCCCTCAGCCCACATATCTCTGCTCGGGCATCCTTATACATGCCCTGTAGCAGAGCCCATTGGGCTTTTACCTGCTGCACCTCATTTGTTCTACTTTGAAGCCGGTGCGACAGGTTGTTTACCGCCGTCATTGTCTCAACACATGACCTTAATGTATAATAATTGGCCTCAATACAGATTGAGCAGCCATTATCTGCTCAACTGCCACCATCGGATAGTTCAACGGCGCAAAACCAGGGGGGCTTGGTCCAGGGGCGATTGGTTGCGATTCGGGACAATCGCCGGTTATCTCTCTTGTGCACTCATTGAGGTCGGAAAGAGAGGAGTGGCGGAACCGGAAGAAGAGGCTAAGTTCTGGGTAGCGGAACGGGAAGAATAAGCCATTTTCTGGGCAGAAGTGTTACAGAGTATCTCTCTCAGCAAAATGAAGAGGTTTTCAGAGGTTTTTTCAGCAGATGTTTTGTTCTCCATAAGCGGCAGCCTCGCCTTGGTATAAATAGGCAAGGCAGACACGCGTATCACGCGCCTCTCAATGCCAGACGACAAATCGGCGCGCCTTTTGATGGCTCGACTTTTGATGGCTGTCGGGCACGTCTTTTGATGGCACGCCTTTTGATGGCACGTCCTTTGATGGCACGCCTTTTGATGGCACGTCTTTTGATGGCACGCCTTTTGATGGCACGCCTTTTGATAAGATTGGGCATGCCTTTTGAGGGTCCGACAAGACTCGGTAAACTGTCCCGACTTTGATTCCGGTTAGCTTCTATATGGGTCCGACAAGATTCGGTAAACTGTCCCGACTTTGATTCCGGTTAGCTTCTATATGGGTCCGACAAGACTCTATAAACTGTCCCGACATTGATTCCGGTTAGCTCCTATATGGGTTCGACATGACCCCGTAAACTGTTTTATTTGAACAACGGTTCGACACAGCCATATAGTGTCTTCTACAACGGTTCGACATGACCCCGTAAACTGTTTTCTACACCGGTCCGATATGACCCCATAAACTGTCTTCTACATCGGTTTGCCATAACCATACGGTCTTCTATAACGGTCTGACACGACCATACAGTGTCTCCTATCCACTTTTATTTTATTTGTCAGATTATTTTCCTGTTTTATTACTTTCTCTCCAAACTCAAGTTGGTTAGTCCCTATCCTCCTTGAGTTTGAGGGGGGCTGTTAGTGTGGTAGGTAGATATGAGTATGTTAGGTTTAGTGTGGTAGGTGAGTATAGTGTGTTAGGTATAGTGTGGTAGGTGAGTATAGTGTGGTTCCTCTCCTATATATAGGAGAGTCATTGTAGTCATTCTATATCAATCAATAATATCAATACATTAATTTTACATTAATTTCCTACAATCACCATTCTTGGAAATCACCATTTTGAGAATTGTTTAGTAGTGATTTATTAATAACACCATTTTGAGAATTGTCTAGTAGTGATTTATTAATAACACCATTTAACTTCTTGGAAATCACCATTTTGTGCTTCTCGTGAGGTTGTTTATCTTTTTGATTATTTGTTTTTATTGATTGATTAATAACATATTTTGCATAAGCTAAATTTTTTTATTAATAGTTAGTATAGAGTATGTGTGTGTTCAAATTGTGAGATGGGTTTTTATATTTGGTTAAACATTCTGGAGAGTAATTGAGTAATTGAGGGAATTACCGACTTCTTTCAGTTAGCAATGGGTTTAGTTCTGAGTTTTTGAATTTTGCTTCGAAGCTCTTACAGGTTTGATGATCTTCACAGTCTTCTCTTTGTTATGTTTCTTTTTCATTTTTTATTTATGTAGCTTTCAATTTATTTGGATTGGTGTTTCTAAACCTTAAACTGATATGTATTTGTTTTTCTTTTTTGTGTTGTCAGGCATGGGTCTTGACATTAGATCTATATCCAGTAGCACACTCGATTAAGTAGAATTTGGGACCATCACTTAACAATGCCCTTTTATTTCATTTTTTATTTTATTTTATTTCATTTAATTTTTAATTTTATTTATTTATTTATTTTTTCCATTACTTGAAAGTGCATTTTAGAAAGGAGCTTCATGATCAATAAATAAATAACATATTGATTAATAACATATTTTGTATAAGCTAAATTTTTTTATTAATAGTTAGTATAGAGTATGTGTGTGTTCAAATTGTGAGATGGGTTTTTATATTTGGTTAAACATTCTGGAGAGTGATTGAGTAATTGAGGGAATTACTGACTTCTTTTAGTTAGCAATGGGTTTAGTTCTGAGTTTTTGAATTTTGCTTCGAAGCTTTTGCAGGTTTGATGATCTTCACAGTCTTCTCTTTGTTATGTTTCTTTTTCATTTTTTATTTATGTAGCTTTCAATTTATTTGGATTGGTGTTTCTAAACCTTAAACTGATATGTATTTGTTTTTGTTTTTTGTGTTGGCAGGCATGGGTCTTGACATTAGATCTATATCCAGTAGCATACTCGATTAAGTAGAATTTGGGACCATCACTTAACAATGCCCTTTTATTTCATTTTTTATTTTATTTTATTTCATTTAATTTTTAATTTTATTTATTTATTTATTTTTTCCATTACTTGCAAGTGCATTTTAGAAAGGAGCTTCATGAAACATAAAATTCAGTTCACTTACAGGTGAGGACTTTGATTGTGAAAGTTGTTCTCTGTCATACAAAAACTGATATGTATGATTGATCGCTCCTCTCTTGCTGTAATCATCCATGTCCTTTTATTTTATTTCATTTTTTATTTTATTTTATTTTTAATTTTTAATTTTATTTATTTATTTTTCCATTACTTGCAAGTGCATTTTGGAAAGGAGCTTCATGAAATATAAAATTCAGTTCACTTACTGGTGAGGATTTTGATTGTAATAGTTGTTATCTGCCATACAAAAACTGGTATGTATAGTTGATCTCTCCTCTCTTGCTATAATCATTTGCTTCTGATATGGCATATTTAAGGATCCCTCTAATAATCTACTTTAGTAATTGCAATTCCGTATAAAGATTTACCTTACTCCCATTACATGTCGGTGGAACATGATGAAGTCCAGTCCCACTAATCTCCTTGCATGGCTTGAACACTTTGTGGGCTTATGCCTGAAGCCTGAACTTTGGTGGTGCTTCTTAACATTCAAGTTGTTAGCAGTTCATGTTTTCCAAACTATAGATCATTGTGAGAAGTGGTGCTGAAATTAGTGTCTAAATTCCTGCACGGTCAGCTGGTTGAACAAAAGAAGAGTTTGATCCTAGCTCAAAATTTGCATGGAAACTGGCATAAAGATGGAAGGGCTCATTAAGAGATCAAAACATTGAGAAGGTAAATCCTTTAAAAAGTATAGAACATAGATGGTGCAAAGACATTACCATTTTTTCAATATGTAGTGCGTGGACATTACCATACATGAATATGTTTCTTTATCTACATGTTAAGACATTAGTTTTCTAAGACATTACCATACATGGACATTAGTTTTTTTGTTTCAGTGGCTTCAAGGTTTTGGGACAAATTAGATCTAATTTGATATAAATGGTGTTTTTTTTTTAATATAGAAACTGGGCAAACCCTTTTTCCATTGGATTGATAATAGTTTATTATTTGAGTCTTTCAGCTCACAATTAATTGGAATAAGTTCTTTTTTTTTTTTTTTTTGCCTTTTTATAAAAAAGACAAACTAATTTCACGACTTAGAAATTTTACCAAGTTTTTCTGCTAAACTACCAACTAAATTAAGCCTCAGAAAATGTAGGCTCGCACCCTCTTTACCGTTGGTTTTGATAGAATGTCTGAATCTTTCATATTGGTTTGGAATTTTAGGAAATTAGGAGACATGAGCATCCTGAAGCAGTTGGAAAACTTTGTTCTTTACCTGCTCGCAAAACTTTTTTCTTTATTGTTGACTATAAACTGTGTTCACACCAATTTCAGTTCTTCTTGCAATACCTGTTCCATAAATGAAAAATAATACATGGAAGTGAAAGGTATGCATTCCTTTTAAGCACTAAATTGTACAAATTCAGTCAGTTTGTTTGTTTGTTTTTTTTTTCCCTAGCAAATAACAACCACTTTCTATAATAGGAATGCACTTACAAATACTTGGTAGCATGGGATTTGTTACATTTGAGAGGGACACAAATGTCTTGAGAGACCGAAAAGTATTGATACCTAGAGTAATAAACTCCAATTCCCTCTCAAAACAAGAATGAAATCAGAATCCAGAAAAGCTCAGAGTGTTGCAATAAAAAATAAAGAATAAAAAGACATCCAAAAGGATTGCCCCCATTTTGGTCTAATAATAACCCAGACCCCTGTAACATCAATGGGGGCAATTTTGGCCACAATATTCTCCAACCAAGAAAGCAATATCAGAATAATGGTTCTAGACCTTTCCGTTCAACTCAAAAATAAATAAACTTATAATTTCACAGCCATTCCCATAATATAATTTTGATTTCTGACAAACAAATAAGGTATGTGTACAGTACTTTTAAGATCACATAGTATGAACAAATATCAAAGTTCTATTTCATTCAAGCTAGAATAAGCTCCTTTTGCTTAGGATAGACATGTTTATAAACCAAATCCAATATTATATCACATAATTCCTGACCATATAGTCAATTTTCTGTTAGGAATAGAACCCCAATTTAAAACAACATTATGCCAATAGATGTTTAAACAATCATCTAAATATCGCTGACCTCTAATTTCAGTTCTGTATGCCAGGCTGTTTTGGGAGATGATGAGCATAAACTGGTTCAATGAGAGAAGAATAGTTTTGGCATCGGAGAGAGAGGATGACTTATTGAGAGAGTTCATGAAAAGGAAAAGAATTGGACATTAGTTAAGAATTGAAGGCAAGTAATCTTATTGAAACTTTTTTTTTTCTTTTTCCTTTTTTAAATGTTGTGACTGAGGAGGATGAACCAGACACTTCCTACTATTTTTGGTCTCAAAGGTACTGACTCAACACACACACACACAGCGCTAATGAAATGTTTGATTCTTTAATAAGAAATGGGTGTTAATTTTTTTATTTATAAAATGGGTTTTTCTATATTATGAGTTTTTCTATTGTTTGCTAAATACTCATAAATATATACGGATTTATAAATACTTCTGAGTTTGCTAAATACTCTTTAAATACTGATATGGATTTTCCTATATTTATTGGGCTTTTTGTGTTTTTCTATTTTTTTCCCTTTATTTGGGAGTGGAAATTGGTAAGCTGTGATAAATATATATATAGTTTCAGCATTGCCTATTACTTATATATATATAGTTTCAGCATTGCCTATTACTTAAACCAGCCCCTATAAACAATTTTCTCCTTACTGTATGCTGTTGATTTGTTATTTTATCTATTGAATTTTATTATATCAGTTTAGTCTTATAGTTTATTTAATTTCAATCTAAATTTTGTTGGCTGCTACCCATGAGCTAACCAAATAGATCTAAAGGGGTTGGTTTGATATTTTGCTTATGGTCATGTATTGCTTAACAAATATTCAAAATTTATTTAAGGTTGGAAGCAAAATGAATCTGAATGGGTGTAGGTAAAGATTGAAGAAGATGATGGAGGGTTAATAAATGGCTTTGGGTTTTTGGAAGAAAATAAATGGGGTTTTTTAAGCTCTATTGATTTGTAAATGATGGGAGAATTAAGTTAGTTAGAGTTTGTTGTTGAATTACCAAGCAAAGCGTTTGCTTTTTGAATTTTATTTTATTAAATTCTTTCTTAAGAACATGTCTTTCTTAAATTTTCCCTCTAACCTTATGTAATCAATTAAAAGAAGTTTAAAAAAGAAAGAGTTGAAAAAAATAAAATCCAAAGAAAATATTGATTGATTTTTATAAATTAATATTTTTATCAATCATTAATTTGTATCTGTGTTGATAATGTGTTGTTTTGTTCGTAGTGTTTGCATTGGGTAACCAATTATTATTTTGTAACAATGTTTGTGTCTGGTTTGAATTGGGTGTTCTATAAAAAAAACATTTCATTAGTGTGACAATGCGTGTGTTTGTTTTGAATTGGGTAATCTCTTTTAATTATCATATTGGCTTTTTTTCTATTTTACAGGTGGATGAAGACTACAAGCGAATGGTAATATTGACTCCCTTTTTACAGGTCCACATTTCTTCAGGCTTAAGTTTTTCTTATCTCTCTAATGATTTTGTATTTATTGTTGTGTAAACTAAACGTGCACTTCTTTGATTGATGAGTGTTGAAAGAGGGGCAATCTCAATCTCGAAGGCAGAATTTACATTATTTTTGGTTTTATCATTGACAAACTTTGAAATGATGGACGTTGTATAAAGTTAAAGGTTATGGCAGATTGACGTTGTGTAAACTTATATAGATTTGGTTTGGTTTGAGAGGCAAACATTTGAAGGTGTTTATTATTTAGATTTTGATCAAGAATACTATTTTCGTATTGGCATGGTGTGCTTCAAAGGGAAAACACCATTTTGTTGTTCCTTTTATTTGAAGTTGTGTTTATAATAAAGGGAATCCCTTTGCTCAAATGTATGTTATCTATTCATTTTTTGTATATCATAGGAAAACAGATTAGGTATTTGATACTCCGTGTTCCTATCTTAAGAGAGAATGACATATGAAAATTATTCAAACAAAATATTATTTACACCGTGCCTTTAGGCACGGACATACACTAATACATATCTATGATTTAACTTTAAGTTGAAAAGTCTACAATGATTATTACATTGCTTGTTATGCAACTATAATTACTGCGTACTATGAAATTGTAGGAGATGATGACATGGACAGATCGCTCTCGGGCGTGTCCGGAATGGAGAGTTTCCTTCGCATTCGTGATCTCCCGAGTTGGCCTTATTTTGCGGACCAACAGGTGAACAGTAAGTAGGTTTGTCGGGGAGGTGTGGAGGCTTGGGATGGACATGAAAGACACTTGTTGTGATAGACTTATAGTTGAGAAGATGATCAAGGATTTGATAGAGGTGAGGAAAGATGAGTTTGTGAGGTCAACTGATCGGATGGCAAAGATGGCCCGAAAATCTGTGAGGGAAGGTGGGTTCTCCTATCACAATTTGGACCGCATGATTGACGACAGAAAGTCCATGATTGATCGTTTTAGTCTAAAATGAAGTAGCAGATTGTTACTACTACCACAAAAAATAAGATACAATGGAATAACCCGTATAATATAAGGATTACAGAAACACAAGTGGTTGTATCTTTTATTTATATGTTCTTAACATTAGCAGTAGTGAAAGTGGAACGTCTAATTGTTTCAGTTAGTATGGCAATTTGATGGGTATTGAGCTTAATTTGTCTAGAGCACAATGGATATATGGGTTTGGTATTCGCTCAAAATTCCAAAGTGCATGAATTATTTTTCTAATATGATTAAAAAAATATTTTGCACTCTATGTTTCTTTTATTGTCAAGTGAGTTACACTGTCAGTCTCAGTTTTTTTGTTTTTTATTTTATTTTTTTATTTTACATTTCTAAATTTTTGATATATAAGATAAGCAGATAAAATTTGTTTTAGATAAGTGATTTTTAAGTAGAAATTGATTGGCATATTCACGTAGAAGCAGGGTCAAAATCCACATTGGCTAACAAGGCGGCCCTGAATTTTAAGGGGCGCTAGGTGGGCCCCTTCTATTTATTTCTTACTATTAAGAAAATTTAGCTCCCCCATTGAGATTGAATAATTTTTTTTTTTTCTTTTTGATCTTTTGTTTAGATTGACATGACTAGATAATAAAAAATTCACACAAATTCACAATAACTGTCATCTAAAAGTAACATGTTTTCATAAATTAAAGCATAACAAAGATTTGCGATTTCCATTGAAGCACCAAACCAATAAAAAATAGCAATAAGCATAGAATTAGAATTGCTTTATTGCATACCCGTATAAGCTTACGTAACAATAAATTGAATTCATGGACCAAACAACACAACACAAATTAAGGCCTTGTTTGGGAATCTTATTTTTTAGTCAAAAAGTTATTAAATTAGTAAAAAAGTTAACAACTCATATCAAAAAGTCAAAAATTCTATTTTTTCTCTACTTTTTGCACATATTTTTGTAAAAAATCAAAAAGTCATCCCAAACATACTAATTTTTTTTAGCTCATATTTTAGCCAAATAGCTAAAAAATTTCTAAATTAACCTGTTCTCAAACGAGGCCTAAGACAACAGATATAATTAGGGCTAACTGAAGGCAGCAAGTACAACAGTGAAAAGTCATAATTAACAGTGCTAAGTAGCTTAAACAATTATAGCCCTATCTGATAATTAGGGCCAAACAATTATATCCTCAAATAAATTAGGGCTCACATATGGGAACAAAAATTAGGGCAAACAATATCTTCAGTCCTTTACATTTTCTTTTAAATTTGATGAAAAAGTACTCAAAAATCATGGGTGTGAGACCATATGAGAGTCACATGGTGTGGATCCGACACTCATGTGAAATATTGATAAAACATTTAGGATTCCTAACATTTTCGTTTTATCAAATCAAGAGTCATTTTATTCATCAAATTGAGGACTCATCAAATTATTCATGAAATTTAAATTTGATAAAAATTTAAAAAGATGAAACATTGGAGATATTTTTTTTTCCCATCAAATTTGATGGGAAAAAAAAATTGGGATAACAAAAGAATTTTTTAAAATATTTTGATGAAAAATTGATAAAAATTGAAATAGTTCATATCAAATCAAGCTTTTTAGTTAAATTTAGAATCAAATTAGATAGAAAAAATAGTAATTCTATTAAAATTTGATAAACAAATAAAGAGAGAGGAAGAAGAACTCACAGATTGATTTTGCAGGATGACTGATTCTTGTCGCCGGAGCCAGACAATGTTTGTTTTCTCGCTGCCACCGGTTGAGAATGATAGAGTGAAGAGAAGAATTTTTTGATATATTGGGCCACAGAGATTGGGCCTTTCGTATATTTAGGATAAACTATTAATATGCCTTAATAGTTAGACTTAATTTCTATCAAATTATATTGAAAATAAATCATATTAAAATTGTTATTAAAAATAATTTTTTGTGACGATTAGTGACTTTTTTTGGTCATGATTTTTATAAATTGTAACTAAAATTTATAATTACTGACTTTTTTGTAGTGAAATTTTCAAATTGTCGCCAAAAGTTAAAAATTAATGACATTTTTTGTAACTACTTTTTTAAACTGTAGCCAAAATTTATAATTAGTGACATTTTTATAATAAAATTTTTAAACTGTTGCTAAAAGCTAATAATTAACGAATTTTTAAATAATATTTGATAAAAAATACCATTACTTATCTTAAGATTTATTGAATAATAAACTAAGATTTACTCGTTAATCTCCTATATTTAAGAGTATACTAGAATAAAGAATTTGAAAGCTCTATTGGTCTTGTTTGATGTAGCTGTTAAAACAGATTATAAATTATAGCTTAACAGATTATAAATTATGACTTTAATCAGAAACTGTTAATCTGTTTGATGTAGCTATTGAATTATAGATTTAACATTACAACATTTTCTTAGTTTAGTGACATTTGAAAATGCCACAAAAGTATTGGTTTAATGACATTTTTTAGTTTTGTGGCATTTTGAACAAGTGTCATTTGTATCCATGCCACGGTAGATACTTGCAAGTGCCACTACACCATCATAGCCAAAAACTTTCAATGACATTTTGTTGTTATGGTAGATATTATTTGTGGCACTATCAAGAGCCATTAAAAAAAGAGTTAGTGCACTTATAAGTGTCATTACATCATCAAGATTAAAACCTTTCAGTGACACTTTAATGTCATGGTAGGTACTATTCGTGACGCTATCAAGTGCCATTTGTGACGATAATTCGTTGTAGAACAATTTGATCTGCTCTTGCGGAGACTCGAACCGCCAACTTCCCACACCATAAACCTTATACACCACACTCTTCTCACTACACCTCTATAGCACCACATGATTGTATATGCAACATATATTATTTATATAGTACATACATCCATACTAATATAAAAGTTTTTGTATAAACATAATTATTTTATTGAACATAATTTATATAAAATAAACTATTTACTAGCAAAATAAAAAAGGCCACTTTTGGCGACTCAAAATATTTTTTAGTCGCCAATTCTATACTTTTGGCTACTAATTGCTTTTTAGTTGCTAAAATACTTAACTTTTGCCGACCAAAATCGAATTTGGTCACCGAAGATGCACTTTCATTTACTAAAATTTTGGTCGCCAAAAAATTTAATTCCCGTCTTAGGATTTTAGTTTTCCCGCGCTAAAAATGGCCACTTTTGGCGACTAAACTTATTTTTTAGTCGCTAATTGTAGACTTTTGGCTACTAAAATTTTTTTTGGCACCAAAAAACTTTACTTTTGAGTACTAAAATTTTTTTAGTCGGTAAAACCTATATAATCAGCGACCAAATTTATTTTTAGTCGGCAATTGTAGACTTTTGGCTAGTTGCCAAAAATTTTTACTTTGGGCTACTAAAAATTTTTTAGTCACTAAAACCCATATAATCAGCGACCAAATTTAGTTTTAGTCGTCAATTGTAGACTTTTGGCTACTAAAATTGTTTAGTCGCCAAAAAGTTTTACTTTTGACAACTAATGCTGTTTTGGTCGCTGAAAGTTATACCAAGTTTTTTTTGTCAGGAAATTTAGTCGCCAAATGTGTTTTTTCCTGTAGTGTATATTGAGTTTTATTTATTTATTTTTAATCATTTACTACATTTTAAAAATTTTAAAAATATATTGGCATTTTTTATTTTTTTCAAAAATGCCATTATAAGCTTGGAAAGTTTTTGGCTTAGTGGCATTTCTCAAAATGCTATAAAATATTTGTTTATGACATTTTTCACCTAAGTGCCATAAAAAGTAATTTGCACCTACCTAGTGTCCTGACATTTTTAAAAAAATGTCATTGTGACTAAAGTTTAGTGGCATCTGTTAGTAAATGTCACGAACATAATTTTTTGTGTCATTATTTTATAAAATGCCATAAAATTGATGTGACATTTCTTTATTGAAATGCCACTAGAGACTTATATGTTTGTGGTTCTGTGGCATTTTTCTAAAATATTTAATGCCAATTTTTATTTTTGTGGCATTTTCTAAAAACATGCCACTAGTGCAGTGTGACTAAAGTGTAAATTTGTTGTAGTGACATTTTTGTTGTTGTGAAGTGACATTTTTTTAATTGAAATGCCACTAGAGCCTTGTATGTTTGTCGCTCTATGACATTTTTCTAAAAAATGCCACAAAATATTCTTTTTGTGACATTTTTTAAGAACATGTCACTAGTATGGTGTCACTAAAATGTATTTTTGTTGTAGTGTAAGTTGCTGAGTAGTGTTTGTTAATACGCTGTGAAGTCGTTTTTTCAATTAACTTTTATTTTTTGTTATTCACTACTTGTTTACATTTTTCATAAATAATAATAATAATAATCTATAGTCCATTTGGGTTTTTTTTTCTATTTTAAAAAAAATAAAAAAATAAAAAATTAAAAGTATAACCGTAAATTAACATGTCTAAAGCAAAAGATAATAATCAGAAATAAGGGGTGAACAGCTTCTCAAAATCAACTTTTTTGAGTTAAAATAAATTGTTAAAATCAAAAACTGTTTGAAATAAATTTAATTAAACAGTCCAAAAAAACTTTTCTAAAATTAAAAGCTATAAGTTAGCTCGAAAAAACCCAAACAACCCACCCCATTTTCAATCAAAATTTGGACCCGACCTAAGCCTTTGTTGTTGTGCTCAGGGCCAGGCCTGCTGGCTGAGGATTTCTGATACCCAATTTAGGTGTACGAGCTGAAGAATTTTCTTCATTGCAAAGGTGACACTCTCTCTCTCTCTCTCTCTCTCAAAATAAAAAATAAAAACAAATATAACTAAAAAAATAAAAAAAATTTAATAAGGACAAAAAAAAAAAAAAATATATATATACTGACTTAAACACCTGTATTATCAATTTTGAAATGAAAAATTTACTAATATTTTTTTTCGTCTTTAGTTAACTTTTTTTTTTTTTTTTTATAGTTAAATTTGTTTTTATTTTTTTAGCTGCATCTAATTTAGATGCATCTATAATGTAATAATGTTTATGAATAAATTTGAAAAAAAAAGTTCACTAAAGACTAAAAACAAATTTCCAATTTTTTTATTTTTTACATTTTTAGTGAATTTTTTACATCATATATGGAGCTGATGTGTTAGTGATGTGACAAATTTTGTTACTTTTTTGGATGGAAGTTAGTCTAAGAATAAAATGGGAATGATTGCACATATCACTACAAAAAATGTCACTTTTGGCTACCAAAATTTTGGTCGCCAAAAGTCCAATATTTAGTCGCCAAAACCATTTAGCGACTAAAATATTTTGTCGCCAAACTCGTCGCCTATACTCTGTCGGCGATAGTATTGGCGACTAAAATATTTTTGATCGCAGAAAGTGAACGTTTTGGCTACTAAATACACGTTAGTCGGCAAAAGTTATGTTTTGGCGACCAAAATATTGGTAGCCAAAAGTAAGCATTTGGCTACTAAATTTTCATTAGTCGGCAAAGGTTATGTTTTGGCTACCAAAATATTAGTAGCCAAAAGTAAGCATTTAGCTACTAAATTTTCGTTAGTCGGCAAAAGGGTATGTTTTGGCGACTAAATATTTAGTCGCAAAAGTGTTCAAATAAAATTAATTAAATTTTCGACTAAAGAATTTAGTCGCCAAAAAATTATTTTCATTTTATTAAACTTTTGGCTACTAACCATTTGGTAGCCGAAAGTCTTCATTATATTTTTAGCTACTAAATTTGTAGTCACCAAAAATCTTTGAGTTCTTTATGGCTACTAAATATTTAGTCACTAAAAATGTTAATTTCCTTTTTGGCTCCCAATTGATTAGTCACTAACAAATTCACTTCTTTTTTTTTTTCACTACTAATCATTTAATTGCCAAAAACTTTATTTTGTGTTTTTTTTTATTATAATTAATTTCTTCCCAAATAATACATATATCTATTTCTATTTCGTTTCAACAATACAAAAATTTAATCTTTTAACATCAAATTCTATACAAATCAAATACAATGCAACCCAAAATAATAATTCCATACAAGCACAAAATCATACAAAAAAGATGTCCTCTGTACAAAAAATTGTACATCAAATTATGACTAAATACACGAACATTCATTTATGACTAAAGGTCTTTCCTATGAGAAATCTTCTTTTTGACATAATTTGTTATTATACAAGTCCACTCCTGCATTGAAATTATGACTAAATAAAAATAAAATGAAAAACTGCCACGGAATATTTGCAGCCTCACGCTTCATCTCTGCTGCTTTGCCGCTTACGGAAGTACATGTAAACATCCTGCAAAATATAAATAAAATGAAAAACTAATAAGACTAATCCCAAGTGCCCATGAAAATAAAATTAAAAAAATAGCCATTCAATTCTAGGTAAAACATTGTCAGTGTAATTATGTCGGAAGAGAGGTTAATTGTGTTTTCCTCAAACCTTAAGGGAGGTGAGTGTAATTAACCTTAAAAAAAAACAAAGAATTGTAAGTTATAGGTAATCTTGAACAATGATTTCTCTCAAATGTTATGTGTTCTACTATTCATTCTTTCACAACTAAACTCTAGTTAATTGGAGAGCAAGACACTTTATTATTCTAGTTGATGATTGTGATGGTGTCTCTGCTCAATCGCTTGTGCTTTTTTGATACGTAATGATGAGAAACCACTTTGAAATCTGAAGCACATATGTATGTATACAAGGTCCGGAAAAGTAAAAAATAAGATTTGGAGAACAAAGTTGGAATGCAAGGAAAGCACAGACAAAGACAAGAAAATATGGGCAATGAGTGCAATCAAGACATGCATGATAGAAAGAAAGAACCAATCAAGAATGCATTATGAAAACAAACAACAAAACAAAGTTCACATCTCCATGGTTGGATAGAACCTGAATTACGTGCATCGACCACTAGCTTCTAGTGACCATCAATATTCTAACATTTTTCAAAGGCAGATTGCCACAAATTATCATTTTACTACACTTTTTTTTATAAATATTTTTTCACACATTGCATTTTCTCGAACTCTTTTTTCTGTATGGGTGCATAGCATTATCATTACATATATGTGTTACATACATAGTGGCAAAAATTCATCTCTATTTTAACAAAGCCTATTGTAGTTTTGTCTCCTTTTGACTTCACCGGCAATATGGACCCCAACCCAACCTCACCTCTTGTTTTGTATAGTTAAAAATGATAATATATACCGGGTGAGCAGAGCATCATCAAGGGGAGCCTCAAATCATCCTTGGTGTTTCCATTTCAGTCAAAAGACTCACCTAAACAATTGTACGTAATTAAAAGTAAAACAGGGGTACAACCACGTTAACATAATTGACGAGGCAGTGAAGATAAATTGTAAAGTTTCAACCCTAAGAAGAGTAACTACCCCAAAAATGACGTATAATCCGAACAATGTCAGCTTGAATGCAGCACACAATGAAAGGCCTCATGAACACTCCTACCAGAGCATCTCATTGGAGTTTGATTGTTCTCCTGAATTTACTACAAGTTTCCATACTACTCATCCAATGAAATAAACTATCTGTTGCCAAATTTAACCATACCGTGCTCATTAGCCAAGAATATTAAGCACCATTTGCATTATGTAAACCAACTTGAATGCAACATGTTACCAGAGCATCTTATTAAGCATCATCATGATTATTTTGTGCCATTATTATGGCGCTGTTTGGGAATCACGGTTTGGGGCTATTATAGGCTGATATTGGAAATTAGCCAAAAAGTCTATTACTGTAGCAATGTTTTCTTGATTTTCAAAAAAAAAAAAAAAAAGAATATAGGATCAAGACAGGTGTGTAGCCTGACCTACAATCGCACGGTATGCATGTCCATCACTGCTAAATTACGATTTTACCCCTGGATAATAATTTTAAAAAATATTTTTTTTCGGACAAATTTGTCATTTTAATTTTAAACATCATTTCAACACATTTTTCAATACAACAATTCAAATAAAATTCATCTCATCTTCCCAAACACAAAAACTAAAATAGTTACTAAAATAGCCAAAAAGCCAAATAGCCTACTAAAATAGCCACTTCCCAAACGAGGCCTATGTATATACAAATGTCAAACTTCAATTTAAATAATTGCAAAACAACTTTTATGGAGTTATATATTTTTATTTAATGATTTTAATCATAAATATTTATTTGCTAAGATAGCAATTCCTAAAACATGCATTTTTAACAAAAACTACAAACTACAAACTGTCAAATTCAAATGGAAATAGAAACTTACAGGGAAATTTGTAGTGGTAGTGGTGCTTGATACTTTCACCGCTTTGTCTTCCTTATCATAACCTCCTATATTTCCAAAACATATTACAAATGATTAAAAAAAAAAAAAAAACCACAATCATTGGTTTGGAAAATCCTTGATCTCATTCAAAAAAGTTACATTAATCAAGTGATTTAATTTTAAGGGAATATAAAAAAGGAAGAGCAAAAGGGAGCACTTTTTAACTCACCCAAAATAACTAGAGCTTTGATATTATACATCAACATATCCTCATTGTTCACAAATTCATTGGTATTTTCAGAACTATCAATCATTAGTAGGAGGCTCAAAATCATTAAGTGATCTATAAGTAAATCCACAACTATCAATCATTAATCTAAGATGCAACAAAATTTTGATTATAATGAGTCATTTGTATGCCTTAATACCCATTTGTATGTGAGCTGCATTCTCAGAAAGTATAATGAGTCACTCTAGTTTTGCCCCTAATGAGCCCAAGGATATTATTGACTAGGATATCAAATTCACAAACAAAATGAGAAATAAAAACCCTTACACCAAATTAATGCAATTAAAAAAATAGAATAACCTATTAGAATAACAAACTTCCCAGATGAGGCCATTGACAATACAGACCAAGTCCACAAGTAGTGTTTCAATCTCTTCCAAACATCATGAGAGCATCAATTCATTAGTAATAAATAAACATGTAAAAACAATCAACTTTGACCCAAAACCAAGATATTTAAGCATTAGATATTTCCGTATGGTCAAATGATTAGTAAAATTAATTTCTTTCTTCTACAATAAAGGTGTACCTTCCAACCCTAGTAACAAGTCTACAAATCACAAACAAGCAATTAAAATCAACCACCATGGTATTGACAAAACAATGAGACACTTTCAATATGGAAGGCAGAAGCAAAGTATTCTAACAATATAAAAACCCTAGTTTAATCATTGAAGATTGAAGAACATCAAGTACATAGCCATATAAGTGAGCTTCAGGACTTCCTGAAACTTCTTTCATCACCTACCACCACCACCATCATCCAACAAGCACAAAAAGAGAAACTGACTATTTATCAAGATGGACTAACCCCAAAATGACTAGTCTTCATGTTATAGAATTCCTACACAACCTGCCCCAATGATCAAAAAGCCTTCTTTTTTCTTTTTTTTGCCTAAATAATAGCTCTATGACTACAAAAAAAAAAACAAAAAATTGAAATAAAACAATCATGTAATAAGCAAATTGCAGTTAGAGGAAAGAATAATACTATTCTCTTATTGTAAGCCTCGATGTTCTTGTTGTATTCAGTCTTCCTTTTCTCTGCCCTCGAGACAAGTGGGGCTTTCTCCTAATTTTTGAAAGAAAAAAGAAAAACAAACAATCATTATAAATAAATGCATTTACTTTGGAGTAGTTGCAATTAGAAGCAAATTATTAGGTAGAATCATTTTCTACAAAATTACTCACAACTTCGACATGGATTTCCATTTGTGTCCACCAAATTTTACCAACTGGACCAAATTCGATACAAAATGCTAAAAATTAAATCAAATTTTAACAAAATTAGACAGCACTCGAAATAGGATGATTCAAAACGCTTACAAAGAAGAACGGATTTGTTGTTTGGATGCTTCTCCTTGTACATCTTCTGAACTCCTCCCTAAGATATATACACACAAAAGCAAAGCAAGCAAATAAGCCCTAAATCAATTGAAAATTTATATTTACAGAAAAGCACAAATCAATCAACGATGATTATACATGAAAACGAAGAAGGCATCGGCAGCCTCTTAGGCTTGTTAGGATCCTTGGCAGACCTTCCCCTTCTTCACAGTCATTTAGCGGGTTACTCGGCACCTCTCTTCTTCACAGAAAGGCTAACAACAAAGCACAAACAACAATCGATCTTCATCATCATCAACACACAAAAACAAAACTAAAAACCGATCGAGAGAGAGCCGATCGGTGTAGATGCAAAACCAGAGTAAGAGACGTGAGATGAGAGAGTGAGGGAGATGAGATAGTGAAGGAGACGAAGAAGAAGAGAAGACGAAGAAGACGAAGAAGACGAAGCATACCGAGCCGGAGGTGGATGGAGGCTGCCAGCTCTCGTCGTGAGTCGTGACCAACTTTCCCCAATATTTTTCCCTAATCTTATGTCGTGGGTCTTAGAAAGAAAGAGAGAGACAAATGAAAGAAGTACTCAAATTTCCTCCTTACTTTCCTCCGAGGTCAAAACTCATTTTTAAAAATTTTAATTATAATTCCGTGACTAATATTTAGTCGGTAATACTAAAAATAAAAATATATATATAAAAATAGGCACTAAAATAAGAAATAAAAGTAACAAATATATTTAAATTATATTTAAATAAAAATATAAGTAATAAATTTAAAATTTTAAAAATATTAAATTATCTTAAATATTTGTCCTAATATTTTTTTTATTGAAAAATATAATAATATATTTTAAAATCTTATTTTCTTATATTGTTATATTATATTATATATATATATATATATAATAAGAAAGAAAAGAAAGAAAGAAAATTTTTAAAAAAGAAGGCAAAAATTAATACTAAAAAATATTTTAATGAAAAATATTTTGTAGAAGTAGGGGTAATATATATAGTTTAATGAAAAATATTTTTCACTAAAATAAAAGTTAATTTTCTGTAGTCAATGAATAATATTTTTCTGCGGCCTTTTTTTTTATTACTAAATATCATGAACTAATTTTTTGTGGTAGAGGAAAAGGAGCGGCAGTAGTAGTGAAGGTGGTGGATAAGAGATGATGGTGGTGGTGGTGGTGATGGTGATGGCAAAAGAGATTAGTGGTGAAGTTGTAGTAGTGGTAGTGTAAATGGAGTGGCAGGGGTGAAATTAAAATGAAGTTAATTTTTTGTGGTTAATATGGCATTTGCAGTGGTAGTAGTGGTAATAATGGAATGGCGTTTGCAGTAGTGGTGAAGGTGGTAGAGGAGATGAGTGGTGAGAGAGAGATATGAGTGAGAGGCACAGACAGAGAGAGAAAGAGAGAAAAGAGAAGAGATAGATGAATGAGAGACAGACAAAGAGACAAATAGACAGACAGAGAGAGAAGAGTGATGAATGAGAGAGAGAAAGAAAAAGAGAGATGGGCGAGAGAGATAGAGACACAGAGAGAAAGAGAGAGAAAGAGAGAGACAGAGACAAAAAGAGAGAGAAATAGAGCGAAAAGAGATGAGTGAGAGATAGACAAAGAGATAGACACAGAGAGAGAAGAGATAGAGACAATAAATTTTGTCGTCGAAGATAAAAAATAAATTTTTATTTTTCATTCAGTGACTAAATTATTTTAGTCGCCAAAACTATCTATACCGCGACTAACATATTTTTTAGCCGTTGAAATTAAATTTTTTCCGACCAAACTTTTGTGGTAGAGGAGAGGAGAGAAGAGTAATGAAAGAGAGACAAAGAGATAGTCAGAGAGAGAGACATAGAGAGAGAAAAGATAGAGACCTAGACAAAGAGAAACAAGAGATGAGTGAGAGATAGACAAAAAAAGAGAGAAAGAGAACGAAAAGAGATGATCGAGAGAAAGACATAGAAAAAGAGAAAGATAGAGAGAGAATAAAGATGAGTAGGAAAGACATAGACAGAGATAGAGAGAAGCAAGATGAATGAGAGAGATAGAGAAAGAAAAAAGATGAAAGAGATAGAGAGAAGAGAGATGAGCGAGAGACAAAGAGAAAAAGAGACAAAGATAGAGACAAAGGCAGATAGATAGAGACAGAGAGAAAAGAGAGATGAGAGAGAGCGAGAGAAGAGAGATAAAGACAAGAGAGATAGAGACAAGAGAGCTGAACAAAAGAGACAGAGAAAGAAAATAGATGAGAGAAGAGATAGATGAGTGAGAGACACAGAAAGAGAGAGAGAGACAGACAGAGAGAGAAGAGTGATGAGTAAGATAGAGAAAGAGAATAGAGAGAGAAAGATGAAATCTTAAGCCAATGAAAATACAACCCTAGAGAGTGAGAGACAGAAAAACTAAAATCTGAAATCTGAAGCCAATGAAAATATTGTAATTAAATCTAAAGCCAATGAACCAGTTCAACCCGTGTATTTTTAGTCGCCAATTACTTTTATAAATCCCTCAAATTTAAATTAGAAACGTCTCCCTCCAAATTTAAATTAACAATAGTGTTTGATTATTGTTAACTGTGTATAACGTAAAAATAATTTTATAAAGTTGAAAAAATTAATTATTAAAAAATTAAGAAAAAATTTAAAATCTGAAATAATATCAATAAGTCACATAAATAATTGGGATATTTTGTCTTTTATTAGTACTGGTAATAATATTGAAAAATTTATTGAAATGATAAATAATTGGGATATTTTGTCTTTTATTTGTGAATTTTGATTTATTCTTAATTTATTAGTGTTATTGAAATATGATGATGTAAAAAGTACAAATAGTTTAATTGTACTTTTCATCTGAAAAATAATAGTCTATTTTCAGAATTTAATTTCTTTTTATAATACAATTATTACATTTTAAAAATATTAATTTATAAAAATTACCTTTTCATAGTATATTTTTTTAGAAATATCAATTGTCATAATTGTAAATTTTTTATTATTAATGGATTTAAAAAAAGGACAAAATAAGAAATTCATATTATTTTAATAATTAATTTTTTTTAAAAATTAATATTTTTGGATAGTGGGTGTACAACCTCTTAATAAAAAAAATATAAATATAAATAAAAATAGGTTTACAAAGATTAAAAATATAAATAAAAGATTAAAAATTAATTTTTTTCATTTTCATTCGGCTACCAAAGATTTAGTAGCCGAAAGTAGGTTTTTAGCGACTAAAATAAATATGGTCGCCGAAAGTTGACATTTGGCGACCAAAACTTTGGTCGGGAAAGATTAAAAATTATTTTTTTTTATTTTCATTCGGCTACCAAAGATTTAGTAGCCGAAAGGAGGTTTTTAGCGACTAAAATAAATTTGGTCGCCGAAAGTTGACATTTGGCGACCAAAACTTTGGTCGGGAAAGATTAAAAATTAATTTTTTTTATTTTCATTCGGCTACCAAATATTTAGTAGCCGAAAGTAGGTTTTTAGCGACTAAAATAAATTTGGTCGCCGAAAATTGACATTTGGCGACCAAAACTTTGGTCGGGAAAGATTAAAAATTAATTTTTTTATTTTGATTCGGCTACTAAACAATTTAGTAGCTAAAGGTACCTCTACGGCTACTAAATTTTTTTTTAGTAGCCAATTGTGATATGTTTAGCTACTAAAAATTTTTTTAGTCGCCAATTGTAATATCTTTAGCTACTAAATTTATTTTAGTAGCCAATAATCAACATTCCCCTACTAAAAAAAATTAGTAGCTAAAAAGTTGACTTTTGCCGACTAAAATTTTTTTTGGTAGCCAATTCCATGACTTTTGGCGACTAAATTGATTTTAGTAGCTAAAAGTGGTCGGCAAAAATGCTTTTTCTTGTAGTGTATATATGAAGAGCCAAAGTAGGAAGGATTACAAACATGAATGGCTAAAGTGGAAAAAATTAAACTTAATGGGCCAAAGTAGGAAGGATTACAAACATGAAGGATCAATGTGGGAAGGATTGGAAATACAAAGGGCCAAAGTGAGAAAAATCAAATTTAAAGGGCTAAAGTGAGAAATGAGTGAAACTTTAGGAGGGCAAAGTGTAATTTATCCTAACATTTTCGGTGGTGTTATATGTACTAATTAGTGTATACACTAGTGTTATGATATTATTATTGACCACATTTATTATACAAGTTACAAATACCCAAAACCATACCAATAATACCACATCATCTGTTAATATACTAGTATGTATGTTAATTAGTACATATAGTATTATGCTAACATTTTTAGTAAGATTTAGTACGTGTAGTTTTTTTATGCCAGAACACAAAATTGTGGACCTGAAGCCTTCTAACAATTACAACCTCATTAAAAGTTTAGTGATTTGAATCTTCTCACTTGCCTGAGACTTGTTTCCCGTATTTTTATTTAATATTTCTCTCCTCATTTTGAGAATTATGTTGTATTAATTAAGTGTTGTATTTGATTTGTAATATCATAAATTAATTATAAAAAATATATCTTAGCAAAGGATGCTAAGTTTCTATTTACATAACAAATATTTCTTTTTACACCCACATTTTATCCCTATTTAAAAATTTTAAAAATTTCCCAGCCTCCCATAATCCCCTCTTTATAATAACACAACATAATCTAACATCCACAATCTCATGAAAAATATTACAGAATCATATTATAAAATATATTCATAACATATTATTCCAAATAGAAATTTGTACCCATCCAAAGAATAGCAATTATTTTAATTATATTTAATGATAGGTAGTAAGTATCTTATTCAAAGTTCAAGATTGCCCAGGCCTTTGGAGCTATAAGATTTTATTTTTTCTCCTCAAATTTCCAAACTCGAATTAAATTGCCATGATTTAACAATATTTATGTGGAATAAAGCATCAGCCAAAAATCCAATCACAACCCATTCTGATAAGTAAGTCCTCAGATCAACCGAGAAATGAAGGTTACGTTTGACTATGGATAAGTCCTCAGGTCAACCGATAAATGAAGGTCACGTTTGACTATAGGATTATTTACAAAACCAGTGAAAACAACGCCCAACTTTTTCAACTTAGAGTCATAACTAATCCAAGCTTCATTTTCTATCCCATGAGTTATATCATTGTACCATACTATAGTAACATTAGACTTAATAAAGATGATATCGATACCAACGTGAGTGACTGGGGTGACGTTTTGTGGCTCCCAAACATTCCGATAGGTATCAAACTCCACGGCAAGCGGTGTTCACTGTTGACGTGAATGCCTTCAGAGGAGATGCAAGCGTCTCCGTAGATTGTTATGTGGACATTGGGATGTTGGGAACCGATGTTGGTCAGGTTGAAGCTCAGTGCAGTTGCCCAAGGAACTGCAACAAAGATGTAAAATGTAAAAATTGAGAGACAATAAAGAAGAATATGTGATTGGAAGGCCATTGTTGTGATGAGGAAATTTTATGGAATTGGAAGCATGTAGTTTAACTGGCATATAAATAGTTGTTTCAAAATCTTGTGATATGTTGATTTATTAGTGTCTTTTTGTACCTTTCATTTAATTGCTGATGAATTTTTTCTACTATGTTCTTAATTTCACCAACTATTTCTCTCCGTCCATTCTTTCCCTATCCCATCATCGCTAGACTACTCCACTCCTTTTTTATTTATGGAAAGCCTATGAACTCAAAAAAATAAAACAAAAAATTTATTTAAAATTTTAAATATACAATACAAATTTAAATTTTTTGTTATGATTCATAAATGAATCTTGATAATTTTTTGTTATGAGAATATAAATTCTAGATAATTTTTTGGCATGTTTAATTTTTATTCCCAACAATCCAAAGTACTATGCAGTAAAAGCCCCACATATGCTAAGGTCGCCATTGGTTATTTATTAGAAAATTAAAAAAGTCTCTCCCCCACACTAAAGGTGGCTTTTTCTATGTCAGCTATGACGCAACTTTGGTGTTCATCTGATGATGCAACATGCATGGTCATATAACTTTTGAGAGATAGGTAAGAGAAAGGGCAAAAAAGGGCTGGATTTGGAATTGCGTAAAATTTGATGGTCAATTTTGGGAATTTGCCCTTTTTAGTTTTGAAATTTCAATTACTCTAAGCACGGATCTAGAAATCTGATTCCGTAAAATCTACCATGATTGTAGAAGCATATATTAGTAGTTTCTTTATTTTATTACAATATTTTTATTTTTGATAATTTTCGTTATATATTCTTATTTCTGTATTGCTTATTATGAAACTGTCAATTCAGATTGTTTCCTATTTAAGTTAGGCCGGTCTTTGCTTATAAATAATGGATATAAGTCTTGGGGCTCTTTAGTTTTTGAGAATTTAATATATTTTGAGTTTTGTACTCTTTTGTTCCAATCTCGGATGTCTTTGTGAATCAACCATTGTTGAGTCTTTATTCTCAATATTCTTTGTGAATTAACGAATCTATAGAGAAATTTTGTTTATGATATTGAGCTGTAATCAACGAATTCTAAGATTGTTACTATTTTATGTTTTGCGTTGCATTGCCGTCTTAGCACTTTTGTTGATGTAAATAAATAAATATTTCTTGATTAATTTTTTTTTATACTAAAAGTCCCTCAAATAAGTTGTATCTTGTGAGAAATGTAATTCAAACAAATTTAATGCTTAAGGTTCTTTTGTTACAGCAGACCTCACCTCACTTGAGCTATAACTGGGGTAATTTATGTACTTATCATTTAATTGATGAATTTTATTGCCCCACCGGCGTTTTTAATTTCACCACCTCCTCACTCTGTCCATTCCTCACCTCACCTGGGCTATAAAATCCCCACACTTGCTATTGTGGCTATTGTTTGACTTATTAGTCAATTAAAATGTCTCTCCCCACACTAATTAAGCAGGCTTTGGTTGAATTAAAATTTTCCAGCCTCCTATGATCCCATCTTCTCAATTACACAACACAATTCAACATACACAATCTAATAACATATTACAGAATCATATTATAAGATGCATCCATAACATATTATTCCAAATAGAAATGTATATCCATCCAAGGAATAATAACAATTATTCCAATGATTCACTTATAGCTGGTAAATACCTTCTTCAAGTCAAGATTATCTTATGCCCTTAGAGCTGTAACATTTACTTTGTTTTTCTCAAATTTAAAAAGCTGAATTAAATTTCCACGCTTTAATAATATTTTTTTCAATACACGCACCAGTTCCAGCCGAGAGGCCGATTGTAACCCATTCTGACAAGTAATCCTTTAGATTAACCTTGAAAGAAAGGTCTTGTCTGACTATGGCATTATTGATAGTGCTAGTGACAACAATACTCAATTTTTTCAACTTACAGCAATAACTAATCACAGCTTGATTTTCTATCCCATGAGCTATGTCATTGTACCATACTTAAGTCACATTAGACTGAATAGAGTTGATATCGATTCCAAGATGAGTAACAGGAGTGATGCTTTGTGGATCCCAAGAATTCTAAAAGGTGTCAAACTCCACAGCGACAAATGGGCTAGTGGCTTCCAATGCTGACGGATCGATTGGAAGCCCACTGGTACCGCCTGTAGTGGTGTCTGTGGTGCTGCTGGAATCGGAAGGTTCAAGGAAGAATGCAAGCCCATCTCCGAAAGTTGAACTTCCATCTGAATCAATCACGAAGGAGAAATAGGTGGTGAAGTCGTTCAACTTGCCGGAATAACTGTCATAGAGGTGAAGCGGTTTGACGTAGGTAGCTTTGCCGACTTTGTAATTTAAGTTGGTATCGTACTTGTCCGCTGCGAGGTGGATGCCATTGGAGGAGATGTAAGTGTCTCCATTGGTGGTTATGTCAACGTTGAGATTTTTGTGATCAATTTTGGCGATATTGAAGTTTAGTGCAGTTGCACAAGGAGTTGCGAGAAGAATGTAAAATGTGATAATTGAGAGACAAGAAAGCTGAATGTGTGATTGAAAGCCATTGTTGTGATGGAGAAAATTTATGGGATTGGAAGTATGTAGATGAGGAAAAGTGTATTTAATTTGGGGTATAAATAGGTGTTAGGTCCTATCTTGTCAAAACCCGCGAACAAACTTATTGATTGAGTTGTAATTTTCTGTGTATTTTTGTCTTCCTCGCTCGAGCGAAGAAGTCCTCGCTCGAGCGAAGGACTGCGTTTGGCTTAAAACCTAAAAGAGGTAAATGTACGCTCGAGCAAAGCATTGGTGGCTCGAGCGAAGATTTGGTGGCTCGAGCGAAGGATTGCGTCCATACAAAAACCTGAAAGAGTTTATTCCTCGCTCGAGCGAAGGCACTAGTAGAAATCACGCGAGATAAGCTCCTCGCTCGAGCGAGATAAGCTTTACTCGAGCGAGCTTCAGAATCCGGATTTCCATAAGTGATTGGTTTCTTCCAAAACTAGGATTCCTTTTGGTTTTCTATAAGTAGATGGTTTTCTCCTAAAACTATACTGACTTTTCTAGATCTTATTCAAGAGTTCTAGAGTTTTTGTTTGAAGTTTTCTTCTGAGTTCTTTGTGAGTTTTTCCTTGATGTTTTGAGAGAGTTCTTCACTCATGATCTAAATTACATACATCAAGAGTTTGATACTTTATATTCAAGAGAGTTTTCTTCGGTAGCTTCCGAAGATCAAAGACGTAGAGTTTCAAAAGGCGTTTGATTCTATACGTAGTCGTTAATTCGACAAGTGAAGTTGTGGAATCAACTTCAGAATTGATCAGTTTCATGACGAAGGCGTGGTGAAAGAGTTACAGAAGATTCGAGGACAAATTGACTGGGTTTGATAATTTGTGTATTATCTTTGTAATCTTTCTTTCTTCAGTAGTGGATTAATTAGTGGCGGTTCGCCCGCGATTTTTTATTACAATTGAAGGTTCTTCAATTGTGGTTTTTTCCACGTAAAAATCGTTTGTGTCGATTTATTGTTTATTCCTAAAAATAAACAAACTAAAATCACTCTCGCAAGTGCTTGTTTATTTTAGATTGATTGTTTTGAATAATTAGGATTTGAAATATTTTAATCTTGATCTATTCACGAATCACTTGCAATAGGTACATTATTGTTGGAAATCTTGTGATTTGGTCAAAGTGGGTGCTCCCTGTTTTTGAACAAGGAAGAAGGTGTGATCATCAAATCCATGCACGGAGACAACTGTTTTTGTTATATAGATGTTTGGATGAATTACACTGACATTCTTGAGGTTGGCTCGTGGCTTTTTCAGTTAAAAAGTCAAAAAATTAATAAAAATATCAAAAAGTTAATAATTTATACTAAAAAGTCAAAGATTTTTTTTTCTTTTGATTTTTTATACATTTTTTTGTAAAAAGCCAAAAAGTCATCCCAAACATACTAATTTTTTTTAGCTTATATTTTAACCAAATAGCCAAAAAGTTACTAAATTAGTTTTTTTCCAAACCAGGCTAATAAGGATCCTTAGAAATTTTATTTCTACACATTATTTCTACTCTGTATACATCTTTCTCAATTTATATACCTAAAAATATAATAAATATTCTATCCATATTTAGTTTGTATTTGTGAAATAATTTTGAGAAGTAATTTTTTTACAAAAGTAAACAAAATTTGAAAATTTGTTTAGTTGTATATTTTGAGATAGTTTTAGGCTACGTTTGTATGGTGGATTATATATGTTGGATGTGATTGTTAGTGAGAGGATGGTTACTGAATAGATTGTTAATGTGAAAATTATTAGTGAGGGAATTAAGTAAAAGTGTGTTTGTTTTGATAATAATATGAGAGATGGTTAGTGATGGAATTATTAAATTATTCACAGATAAAATAAATAAAAAAATTTATTTTCATATTAAAAAAAACTAAATCAAATATTAAAACAAACAGGTGCACTTGATAAAAAAAAATAAATAAATTAATAAAATAATTTTTATATAAAATAGATTCAATTCGCTCATTATTTTTCTAATCCCACTTAAAACCCAGTTAAGCTAATTCCCCTACTATGGAGGATTATTAAACCCCTCGGACTATCAATCCTCCCTCCCAAATCATCACCAAACACGCTGTGAGTAGGATCCACATCCATAGCAATTCAATCCCTCCTCCCGCACTGATAAACAAATATGGCTTTAGAGTTTTGGAGTTTGGAATAATTTTACTTTTTTTTTTAATTTATAGTTGAATAGATGGGTATGAAAAAAAAAAACGATTAATTGATGTGTAGGATGTGGGAGAAAGAGAGGGGAGAAAGAAAAAATAATTGATTAATAGGTAGAGAAAAGTGATTTTAATTTTTTTTTTCAAAATTTTTTAACAAATCTTTTCTCTAAAATTGTATCTTCCGATACAAACCAAACAAGGTCTTAATTTTTTTTTCAGTCCACACACTTTTTATTCCAAATATGTCCTAATTATAAAATTGTAAACACATCTTATACACACCCAAAACATAGTGCACACACTCAAGTCCTAAACAATGTGCACACTCAAACATGGTGCCGTTACTATCCAAAATAAATAAATAAAACTTGGTGCCGTTTGTACATTGTTGAAGGTTGAAAAAGTGCAGCTTGTTTTTAATTCAATCTTCCCTATTGTAGCACTCCATTCAATATCATTCTAGGTTTGTTATAATTCAATAAATATATTAATTTTCTCAAATTAATTTACTCATTTTCATTTTTTTTTTTTTGATCAACAAAAGAAAACTTTATTGATGAAGAAAGTATAACATACAAAACTTACATCAACAAAGAGGGAAGAGCAAATAGCACAAGGCCCTAAATTGGTGAGAAACCAATAAAGGAAACAACAGAGAAAAGAAAAGAAAAAAGAAAAAAAAAACAAGGAACAGAGCTGCAGTAGGGACCCCTTACTACCAACCATTTGGGAATCCTGATTCACATTCATCCAACCCCTTTGCAGCTTCACATAAGCAGGAGCATAGAAGCATATAAAACTACCAGCAACATACCAAATTAGCATATTCAGATTTTTTAACTTCTCTGATTCAGATTAGCATGAGCAGACCAGACATACACCCCAGCAGCAGATTAGCAGACTTGACTAGAGATACAGACACAGATTCACCACAATGCTAATCTGACTCCTCTGTTTCACACACCCCAGCAGCAGAGCAACCATTTGGGAATCCTGATTAACATTCATCCAACCCCTCGAGAGCCATACCAGCAGCAGCATAGAAGCATACAGATCTGCCAGCAACATACCAGCAGCAGACAACCTTGAATCATACCTGGCTACACACAGCAACTGAGCTTGTACCAGCCACTGACTTCCCTGATATAGATTAGCATCCAACAGTAAACAGTGCATGCACAGCACCAGACACATACGCCAGTAGCAGATTAACAGACTTGACTAGAGGTGCATACACAGATTCACCACAATGCTAATTTGACTTCCTTGATTCAGATTAGCAGACTTCCCTGATTCAGATTAGCATGAGCAGACCAGAGCAGCAGCACACACACCCCATCAGCACATACCTATAAGCAACAAGTCACCTGATTCAGATTTACCACAACATCATGCACTGTATAGTGAAACTCTGGCAGCCCAAACTTGGCCCACAGCCCCACCCTTATTTTCACAGTTTCACCAAGGTCATCCATATTAGGCTGACTTCCTTTAAAAACACAATCGTTTCTTAGCCTCCATACTGACCACAACATTGCAATTGGAACAAGCCTCCAAATCCTCATAACTGACTTCTTAAGTTTTGTTCCCAGCCACCATAACAGCACACCATCAATTGTAGCAGGAATGGCCCAAGATACTCCCCACCATTGCAACATAGATGACCAAACCTTCTAAATCTCCGAGCACTGTAGGAGAATATGATCCACTGACTCTGTTTCCTTCTTGCAGAAAGGGCACAGATTCTCCACGTTGCTACTTAATTCCCCAAACCTCTGTAAAAGACTAATTGTTTTAACCCTCCCCCTCCATGCCAACCAGCTCAAAAATTGAGCTTTTGGAGGAGCTACACCTCTCCATATCAGCTTAGGAACCTGCAAGTTTGGGCCTTGACCCAACTCATACCATTTTCTTATTGATGCCACAGTGAACTGACCTGTAGGAGACGCAGTCCACCTGACTGAATCAGGCAGCTCGTCAATAAGTGTGGGAGCATCTCTAGTCAAGACTTGCAGCCTTTGAACCTCCTCTTCCTCCCAAGCGAGAAGTGGTCTTGAAAACAATAACCTCCAATTTCTTGAGCTATCCCTCCTCTGTATGAAAGAGCTCAGATTCCTCTCTTTTTCCACAGATAGTCTAAACAACCTTGGGAACTCTACCTTTAATTGTACATTCAACAGCCACTTATCATGCCAAAAGTCAATCCTACACCTATTTCCTATCACAAGCTTGCAATTAGACTTGAAAAAGTCAAATAGCTCAGCATTAGTCGTTAGCACACTCAGGATATCACTCCAAACATTAGATTCTTTACCAGTCCCTTCCATCACTGGGAACCATCTATCGCCAACTGCCCCATACTTACTCATAATTACTTTTTTCCACAGAGATTCATCTTTCACCCCATATCTCCACCACCACTTAGTTAACATGAAATCATTAATTTCCCTCACCCTTCTTATGCCTAACCCTCCTTGCTCTTTGCTTAGTGTTACTTGCTTCCAGTTTACCAAATGAATCTTCCTTCGGATTTCTAAACTGGCCCATAAAAATGTTGCCCTCAACTTATCAATTTCCTTAGCTACTCCTTTAGGTAATTTGAAGAGAGAAATGTAATAACCAGGGAGGCTATCAAGAACAGATTTTATCAAGGTTAGCCGACCAACAAATGACAGCATCTTTCTCTTCCATAAGGCTAATTTAGCTTTTACCTTCTCCACCACAGGCTGCCAAGTCTTCTTTCTTCTTGGATTAGCACCTAGAGGTAAGCCTAGGTACATAAGAGGCAGCTTCTTACTTAAACAGTATAGTTTAGATGCAAAGACTTATGCAATTTCATCGCTAATCCCTACTCCGCACACCACACTTTTGTGAAAATTTATCTTAAGGCCTGACATAATCTCAAAGCATCTAAGAATCCTCTTGACATTTACAATCTCCTCCCACTCTGCATCGCAAAAGAGAATAGTGTCATCGGCAAATTGGAGATGAGAAAGTTTCACACTTCCTGACCCAATAGTAGCTCCCTTTATTAAGCCCAAGAGTTTAGCCCTTTCCAACAAAACATTGAGGCCCTCAGCTGCAATATTAAACAGAAAGGGAGATAGAGGGTCACCTTGCCTTAGCCCCTTTTGAGGATTGAACTCTTCTGTTGGTGAACCATTAACTAGTATTGAAATTCTTGCCGTGGTGACACAGGTTCTCATCCAACCCAGCCATCTCTCTCCAAACCCGAGATTGACCATCATAGAAAATAAGTAATCCCAGTTGACCGAATCATAAGCTTTTTGAAAGTCAAGTTTGAGAATGACACCCTTCAGTTTAGACTTCTTCCACCAATCCACCACCTCATTAGCAATCATGACCCCATCAAAAATATTCCTCCCCCCCAAGAAGGCAGTCTGCACTTCACCAATCACATCTGGAAGCACCCTTTTCAATCTTTTGGAGAGAACCTTAGACAAGATTTTATACACTACACCCACCAAACTAATTGGTCTATAATCTATCAAACCCGAGGGACTAGTCTTCTTTGGAACTAGGGTAATAAAAGAGCTATTTAACCCAGTTACTAGCTTACTGTTATTGTAAAACTCTTGCATAAATTGAAAAAAAATCACTTTTCATAACCTTCCAGCATTTCTGGATGCACGTCATGTTGAAACCATTCGGACCCGGCGCTTTATTCCCATTACAGTCTTTAATAGCCTCCCAAACTTCTTCCATAGTGAACTCAGGATCAAGAGACTCCGCCACCTTAGCACTATTAATCAATACAAAACTACCAGACAATTTTGGACGAGATGGCCAATCCTCTGAGAATGCCTTAGTAAAGTGCCTCAGCACTTCTTGTTTTACCAATTCTGGATCTTCAACGCGAACCCCATCTACTACCACTGAGTCCACTAAGTTCCTACTTTGCCTTTGGCTAGCCATAATATGAAAAAACCTGGTGTTCCTATCACCATTTTGAGCCCAATTAACTCTAGACTTTTGGAACCAGATCCAGTCCAATTTCTTTCTATATGACCACACCAAGTTTTTGACCTCCTTTCTTCTTTCAACTTCATAAGGATCTAATGACCCCACTTCTGCCAATAGATCCAGCTCATACAGCTCAGCTTCAGCCTTTTTGAGTAGATCCTCCATAGAACCAAACACTTCAGAATTCCACTTTTTCAACTCCACTTTGAGACTACACAATTTCACCTTAGCTTTGTACCCAGCCCACCCTTGCACCTGCGTATCCAACCATGACTTTTGCACAACTGACATGAAACTAGGATGCAAGGTCCAAGCATTCAAAAACCTGAACAGCCTAGGGCCCAGTTTTTCTCATCTTCCATTAGCAACAGAGGACAGTGGTCAGACACCAGTCTAGGTAAGCCCCATAACTTAAATCTAAATTTTTCTACCCAGATGGGATCCAACAAGAACCTATCAATTCTACTCCACCTATCACCATCCAAAGAATTACACCATGTAAAGGTCCTTCCCAACATTGGTAGATCCATCATTTCCAGTTGATTAACAAAATTATTAAAATCATGCAGCCCTCTGGTTCTTCTAGTGCATCCTCTTCTTTCATTAGGAGTTCTAATCTCATTATAATCACCACCCATGCACAAGGCATTTGGAAAGAGGATCTTACATTAAGGATAGAATCCCACAGCTTAGCTCTCTTAGATACATCATTGGGAGCGTAGATATTTAAGAAAGCACACTCAAATGAACCAAAGAGAGTACCTAAAATAAGCAAGAAATTCCTGTTGCTGTAACACTGTGACAAAGAGAATACTTCAGAATTCCAAATACTCAACAACCCCCCAACACTCCCATCCGAATCTGCAGCCATAAATTCCAGCTTCTCCCACGGCCAAATAGAGCGAACAAAATTAACATCAATATTTCTGCTCTGTGTTTCTTGAAGGAGCAAAACATCTACTCTTCTTTCTTTAATCATCAGCTTCACTCTGCGCCGTTTTTCTAGCCTACCCAGACCTCTAACATTCCAAGACATGATCTTCATTGGGAACTGACTATAGCCCCACTAAAAACCCCCAATTCACGGGCCAATTAGGTATGACCCACCGGACCCCCTTTTGCAATTTTATCAAACCGCTCTGCATCTTGAAGCTCTAGCTCAACAATTTTTTGCACCACTTCAATCTCCTTCCCATCACAATCCATACCCAATCGTTTTCCAAGCTGTAAAGTAGCATGAGCTTCATCGATGGCCAGCTTCCTTCTCCTACGCGCTCGGCTATTCTGAGACTGAGAGTGTAAGAGGGCTGCGGTTGCAGCCCTGAGTATCGCACCCCGCTGAAAACTGCCAGAAAATGAGGCAAACTTTCTATGAGCTCTTCTCTTTTTCGTTCCTCTCGAACCTCCATCCTTACCTTCTTGATGCCGATGAGTGGTAACTGCCACCACTGGTTCTCTACCCACAGTAATGGTATTGATTTTGCCCTTCTCTTGGACTTGTGATAAACACAGAGGCTGCTCTCGAGACTGGGCCAATCCATTTTGAGTTTGGGCCACATCTTTATTCTTAAACGCACTACCAAGCCCATCAGCATGACCATCGACTTGGGCCCCTTCTAGCACTACCTCTATGTTTATACTGGGTTTATTTCCCTCCGACCCACTCAGACTCTTTATAAACCCTGGTGTGAGTGAAGGCTCTCTATCTGATACCATCCTGCTTCCATCATTAATCTTTCTTGGTAACTTCATAAGACTGCTATCATCCACTGCAGAACAGCTACCTTCGTTTGGTTTCACAATATTCTTCTTGGAACTATTCACCATTGTCTCTGACACCCAGCTAGCATTACTTTTTCCTACCCTTCTTTCACCACCCGGCGTGGCTTCACTGCCTGCAGCCACCTCAGCTGTAGAGGCCACCTCAGCAGCGATGTCATCCATCACCCTCACCTCCTCATCACTGCTTTTCCGACCACCACCTATCTTGGAGCAACAATCTGCCTTGGCTTGATACTCACCATACTGGTTGACACTATTGTGATCATCTAGATTTGTGGAGCTATGGTCAATAGCCTTATCTATTGTTTTGTTGCACGAACAGTGATCTTCAAGCACCTTTACTGGATAGGAGTAGCCATTACACTCCAGATTAAGAACCAAATTAATTGGGTCCATACATTTGGTGGCAATACAAACTTTGCAACACACAAAGGATTCTGGATGACTCATATTACCTTTAATATTCACCACATCCCCCCAAATGCGTCCAATCTTGGTTATGGTATCACAACTCCAAAGATTGAGAGGTATGCCATGGCAGCTAAGCCATACATATCTCTGTTGAGCAATCATACAGCCTGGCTTCCACTCAGTTATGAACTCACACCAATCTTTTAGCCATTCAGTGATCACCGGCATGTGCTTGACCTTGTCTTCTTCTGAACTAAATGTTAACACAACAGTTCGACCACCACCTTCCCTAATCAAGACATTCTTAATCTCTCCTGCTTCCATCTCCTCCTTCACTCTAAGATTAGCGAACTCTAGTTTCAGTCGAAGGACTATACTTTCATTAAGCCATCCATTGCCAATCTCCTTAGCTTTGATGCTAATAATTTTTCTTTCATCATGTTCCTTCCCTTTCACCATATCAGCGTATGTCCTTACCTGACCATTTGAGTCGTGATCCTTCCTCTTGCTAGCACTAGGTACACTGCTTCTGATTATCTGGACGTGCGTTGGATTTTTCACCACAGCGTTGGGTTTCCCATATTCTGCATCTTTGACTGCCAAAGCTTTATCATCAATCCAGAGTCCATTAGCTTTTTGAGTAGCTACTCTTGCTGCAACCGGACAATCAAATCGAACAAAACCAAATCGCGATTTTGTCATTTTCCTTCTCTTGTTAGGAATGAATACATCTTTCACTACTCTAAATTTGGAAAAAAGCTGAAATAGTCCTTTAGGATCCATCATGTGTGGTAAGTTATCCACGAACAGAGTAACCAGTCTCCCCCTTGCTTCCCCTTTCTGCATTGCTTGCCTGCCCCTTCGATTGACAATAGGAATCCACCCTCCCCTCTCAACAATGGCCATTTTCTTTTGTATTTACTCATTTTCGTAGCTTTTCATAAGTTTGTGTAAAGTTTTACAATTTTTTTTACAAATTTCAATTGTTTTTTGAATTAGGTTGACAATGTCCAAAAAAATAATAGGTCAGCTCGGAAATATAGTGAAATTGATAATTGATAATTTTAATTTGGTTTGGAAGTTGATTGTCAAAAAATCTATTTTGATTTGGAAGTTGAAGTCTGATACATTTTGTATTTTTCAATTATAGATCGTCGAATTATAAGAATAATTTTGACACTGTTTACAGAAATGTGCAGAAGGGAAAAAAAAGAAGACAACCATTTTAAGCACTAAAACTTACGTTTTCAATTATAATTTTGTTATAAACGATGGTATCATTAACAAAATCTAAATTTTCATCATACAAATCTTTCATAACACTAAAAAATGAGGATAGAATTTGATTGAGGAATAAAGACTCAATGGATTGAGAGGGTTTGAGAATTGGAGTAAGCTAATAATGACCTTGTTTGGGAAATGAATTTTTGGTTTTTTTAGGCTAAAATTTACAAAAAGATAAAATAGGTTAACATAGTTAATATGACAAAATATTATATTAAATTCATAATCATTTCACTTTTTTTTCTCATGAACATCATATCCAACTATAAAAAAATTCAACTATCTTCCCAAACTTAAAAATTTAGCCTACTAAAATAGCCAAAAAATAAAATAGTTTACTAAAATAGCCAACTTCCTAAACGAGGCCAATGTGTTCATGATTTTAGAAGGAATTATTGCATATTTGAAAAGATATAATTAGGTAGGTTGATTTTTTTTAAGTTTAAATTTAAATTTGAGAAAATTTAGGAGATACGCGAAATTTATCACATATCTCATTTTAATAATCTGAATTATTTGTAGGACCCTTTGTACATACTATTTATGGAAAAAAATAAATTAATCCGATAATTGGCGCTTGTCTAAAAAAATGAACGACTAATATTATTTTTTAAAAATAAATTATTCATTTATTGAAAATAAACATAATAAAATAAAAAATTATAATTATCAAAGTTAATTTATTTTTTTATGAATAATGTACAGAAAGAGTGGACACTAAGATTTTCAAATACAATATGTATTTTTTTTTTAACAGAAGTACAATTTGCATGAGTCTTCGGTTTCACATACTTTTCAAGCCAAAGACTTTTATTATTAGAAAGTTATCAATTTTTCTACGAGAACAAACACTCGGAAAAAGATTCTGTGTGATTGTCACTAACTCTTGTCATTGATCAACTAAGTCCGTCTTTCCCCCACTAACAAAAGGGGAAATTATCTTTCTAAAAAAAAAATAATATAGTCAAAGCCCTATTAATGATAAACACAAAAAAAAAAAAAAAAAAAAAAAATTCCAACACAAAACAATGATAAATATAAAAAAAATTTCTTAAAAAATACAACAAATACTACTATTACTAAAATATTAAACTTCAAAATAATAAAATTTTTAATCTAGATGTCGATTTTTAATAAAATTAGTATTTTTAGAATTATCTCATTAAGATTTATTAAATAATATTTATGTAGACTATGAAATTCTTAAACAAAAAAATTAATATTGTCAAAATTGATGTAAATAATAACACGTTGCTCTATTTAATAGTAATATGTCACTTTATCTTACAATCTAAGACAAAAAAAAGATATTTTATTTTGTCCTTACTCAATTATACTTCTTCCTTGGGGAGTTTTATGAAGCAAAATAAATTCAACTGTTCTTTAATCAAACAAGGGTCCAATTGAAGGGTTTTGACTCAATTTCAAAAAAAAAAAAAAAAAAAAAAAAACAAACAAACAAACAAAGAGGGAAAGGCTACTAACTCAGACTTACCTATCCAAAATTTTTTGGGTGGGTGGTGAAGATTAATTTGTGTAGTGTGAGATTCATGTGAGGTCCATGTGAGGCGTGATGGAAATTAATTTCTAGGTAATTTCTAAATTTATAAAGGTAGATTTGTAGTATTACTCCTAACAACGGCGACATTGGTTGAAAAATCAAGAAGTCTGGAATATATTTATCCACTCAAACTTATCTACACTAACCTCGGACCCTCTAAATAAAATTTATGACTGGCTCTGCTTATTAATTGATTTGAATGGATTATTTCTAATTGAACCATATGAACAAAAATAAAAATAAAAAAAAATTAAGGAAAAAATAGATGAAATTAATAATCTAAAAGATAAAATGAAAAAAATAACAATAATTTTTAAAAGAAAATTTTAGCTAAAACCTCTCCATTGGATCCTTATTTGGTGAAAAGGACAATTCAATTTATTTTGTTCCATAAACCTCCTAAGGAAAAAAACACATAATTGAGCAAGGATATAGTAAAATATCTTTTTTTTTTTTTTAGACAATATTGTCAAAGTAACATGTTATTGTCAAACATAGTAACATGTTAGAACCAGAATAATATGTTACTGTCAAATAGAATAACTGTCAAACAGAGTAATATGTTACTGTTATTATTTACATCAATTTCGACGGTAATATATATATATATATATTTTAAAGATTTTCATTGTCAACATGAATTTTATTTGATAGATCTTGATGAGAGGATTCTAAAAGTACAAATTTTATTAAAAACTGACATCTACATCAAAAGTTATATTATTTTAAAGTTTAATATTTTGATAATAATGGTATGTGTTAGAATTCTCAAGAAATTTTTTTTTATGCTTATCCTTAATGCATTAAAATTTTATTATGAAAGAGTTTTGACTAAATTCTTCTTTAAAAAATAACTAGTGAAGTTGGTTGCGTGTAGTTTTTGTGTTTGTCTCTTAACTTGAATTATTACGAAAGAAAAGCAACATAATCTAGATACATTATCATGCAGAGCATTCCTATATTATAACACATAAATTGCTATTTTGTACAATTAAGCCATCCAACAAAAAATTTGCATTTTAATAGCTATGTCTGTTCTCCAAACTGTTCATACAGGGCTCTATTGAGCACCTAGCATTTTATCATAAGCTAGACCCAAAGGTCTTAGGCATGTTCAAATTGATATTTACACAAAATCGCCAGCAAGAGAGTATAGTTAATTCAAATAAAAAAAATTGAATTAAATAGAGTTGAATACATTGCATATATACAAATAGGAAGAGAGTAATGACAATAATTATAGAAGGTAAGATTGATATATATATATAACTTAAACTTTCATTCGCTCATAGTTGTTCCTAAATTCCATCTGTAGAGGACACAACAAAGGCTTGTTGAGTGATTCCTTTGCTCAACCAAAAACCAATATAGCATGAGCAAAACATAGCAAGATGCCACCACCCCAAAAAATAAAAATTAAAATCTCTAAGGCAGAAGAAAACCTCTTCTTAATTAAGTGCATTTGTGGGAATGACATAGCTATGAAATTGAATACCATCCTCCACAAGAGTACTCGGATTGAGAAGGTACAATACTTAATCTAACAAAGAGATTAAGATTAAAGGAATTGCTCCCACACAAAGGAGTACAATTTACAAATCACATAGTAAAGGACAAAGAAAATTTTGCAAAAAAAGGAAAAAAATAGTGTGATTTCAACTAAACATAAATAAACGAAGGAAGTAGGAAACAAAAGTCTAAAAAAAAAAAAAAAAAAGATTCCTTTCTCTACCATTGTACTTGTAAAAAAAAAAAAAGAAAAAAAAAAACATTAACATGAGCAACAAATCACAAAGCAAAGAAACAAATCATAACCAAAACCAAGAGAATAATTTTAATTAAAGGACTTTTTTGTTTTTGTTTTTGTTTCTCTGTTTACCATAAAAATAATTTTGTTAATTCAATTACCTTATGAATTTGTGATTGCTTGTCATCTTTATGTGCATCTGCATTGCCAACTGGTTGGATGAGAGAACAATGTCATAATCATAAACATTGTTTTATTGTTGCACAACAAATCATCCCAACAAGGTCATCAAATATTTTCACTGAGAAAATTCTTTTACCTATTTATCGTGCAACCAAACATTGAAAAATGCAAAAATATTTTTATCTAAATTATATGACGATCAAACACATGGAGTTTGAGAAAGAATGATATAGGAAGGATAGCCATTATTACCTTAACAAATCTAGGTTGTAAAACTTTTGGATTCATCTCTCCAACTTCAATTTTAAACACACTAACAAACACAAAAGAAAAATCATAAAATTCAATTGTTTTGAGTATTGGAAAAAGTGAAAATGTTGAAAAAAGATTGAACATCAATAAAAATGGATAATAGATATAGACAAATTTGAAAGGGGAACAAAACATTAATAAGAAAATCAAGAATTCTAATAGGATAATTTTATCTTTTTTATTGAATGAAAGGTCAACAAAAGGAAGTAATTGAATCATACATAGGTGAAAACATAATTAGAAATTAAGGAAAATCAACAATGAAAATCATTTTCCTCTACTATAAATAAGCATGTGTTAAGGCAGAGTTGTTTGAGTAGTTATTGTTAGAAAAATTAGTACCAAACTATATGAAAAATATAATTTAAAAATTATGCAAACGCTTTTTGGGCAAAACCAAAAACTGAAATAAATCAACATAATAACGTGATAAAACTTATAGTACATAAATAGATAAAACTTGATTAAGTCGAGTGTGTGACATTATTTCCTTAAGACAGATTCGTCCTCCTACCGGTACTTAGGATTCAATGGACATCTATCTCACAGGATACAACGATCAATGTCTTGCACTAGTAGCACTACAATTGCAAGCCTAGCGAACTTCGCTGTGTATGTACTCTCTTAATAGGAAAATTAGACTCAGGAAATATGAAGAATAAATGTAAAGTGAAGAAGAAAATGACAATTCACTATCCAAAATGAAGTGAGGGAGATGGAATATATAGACTTCTATGTGACTTTTTAGAAAGGTTGTATCCTTCAAACGGACACACCTTTTCATCTCAAGAGACACAATCATTGGAGTAAATTTTTATTCAAATTTTCAACAATCTTCTGTGTACAATAAATAAATTGAAACAAAAACCAACAAATAAAATAAATAACGTACCGAATTTATTTTATTGAACTGAATGAATATTTAAAGACTAAATCGAGTGTGTGACATTCTGTCCTTAAACAATAATAATTCATTGAAGGCATGTTCACAAACTCTCAATTTTTGTGAACAATAGCCCTTTACCATTGCATTTCAAGTAATACTATTTCTCACAGAAATTTCATCAAACACTTGGTGTGCCGAGAAAACATCCTTATTACTCGCATAGAAATGTATAACAGAGGTTAGAATCATAAGATTCGACAGAAACCCATGTGTGATCAAGCACAGGCTCCGAGAACGAAAATGTAAGTGAAATCGTTGAATGAGAGTATAGAATTTGAGACCCAATTGGAAAAAACGAGAATTGAGTCTTTGGGATTGGATAACTCAATACCATTCCAAATCCGAAATATATCGCTCCAAATCAAAATATATTATTTAATATATATTGACTCACAAACAATTGATGTATCATGTACATTAACGGTACAGAAAGTTCCAAAAGACAAACAACGAAAGAATGTATTAATGGAACAAAATCAATCTAACAAAAAATTTTAAATGTAGATTGTGGAAATTCTGTTTGTAACCAAGAAACAAACGAATACATATTTTACCAAAAATTTGAAATTCTTATATAAAGATGGTTACTAATATCATGGATATCACAATTAAAATGATGCATAAATCAGAAAATCAATATATCTTAAAAGACAACAAAACGATTCGGAAAAAATGACAACCGAATTACTACTATAGGTTTTCCTATTGGCCTATTGAACTCTCAGTAAAGGAAAGAAAGAACAGGGTCAAATATATAACATAAGCATGTTATATCATAAAGTTATAGCAATCTCTTATCTACGTAACATGAAAGAAGAGTATCATATTCACAATAGACATGAATTCTGTTTGGAATAAATGCCAGTAATCTTTGACATTATGAATAATATAAACACAGATTTGATACAGAAACAAATTCAGTAAAATAAAACTATCAAGAGAACCAATATCCAGAGAACTAGTAATATTTACAGATAGATTATATAAACCTCGAAATGAAAATGAAATCTGTATAATATAATTGCATAGTATAATTATCCAAAAACCAAAAACATGAACAAATCTGTCTTAAGATTGTTAGAAAAATTAGTACCAAACTATATGGAAAATATAATTTAAAAATATGTATACTGTTTTTGGGTAAAACCAAAACTGAAATAAATCAACATAATAACGTAACAAAACTTACAGTACATAGATAGATAAAACCTGATCGAGTCGAGTGTGTGACATTCTTTCCTTAAGGCAGATTTGTCTTCCCACCGGTGCTTAAGATTCAATGAACGTCTATCTCCAATTATTGTATCGACCAAATTTTTTCTAAATACATAATCTAAACACAACGTAACAATTTTCTTAATGTAATTGCAAATGTTGACTTTTATTTCACTCACGTTTAAAATTGTCTTTTGTCAACATAGAGAAGCTATTATTTTCGGGAAATTATTGAATATTCCGGAGCATATGTACTTTTTTATCAATCATCATTTCATAT
Source organism: Camellia lanceoleosa (assembly GCA_025200525.1). Taxonomy (NCBI): domain Eukaryota; kingdom Viridiplantae; phylum Streptophyta; class Magnoliopsida; order Ericales; family Theaceae; genus Camellia; species Camellia lanceoleosa. The sequence goes on from CM045760.1 coordinate 182,246,856, forward strand.
ACCCTTTATGTTTCTCAATCACACAATATAATCCTCCACCTATCCACTTTTTTCACAAATCATAGTATTATGAAATATTATGTGTATGTTCCGAAATTATTGAATGAAAAAAGTTAGGGATCATGAAAATTTTTTCATGAAAATGATCATGAAAGAATTATGATCCTTAGATTACCTTAATTAGTGTGTAGTACTTTATTCTAAGTATAATTTAAGGATTATAAAACTCTCATAATTACTTTCATGGAAGGTTTTTCACTGTACATAGTAGACAGGTTGACCAACTTTCAAATGAAGATTGTACAGCACATGTAGTAGATGCAGATCAGCCTACCTTAAAATGCCGTGTCCACGTGATCTTCCGCCGAAGTTGTAGAATTTTGGTATTTTTTATATTTGCAGTAAGGGTCTCAGCTCCTAATATTCGTACACTTAAATCCCTGAAACTTCAACTGTTTTACTATATAGAATATGCATTGCCACTTTATCCGAAGTCCAAAAAATTATCTGTCACAATTAAAGACTTTAATATAGTTGTCCTCTGACCTGTTTCGATATCTTGTAAATTTTCTGCCTATTAGATGTTTTGGTTGAAATATAAGTAAGAGGGAAGATTTGCATCGGGCAGTACGGCTGAGTTGATACAATGTCAGACTTGACGGACTACATGACGCCGAGCAAAGTCCTCTATTGACTCGGCCTGACTTGCACGGTCGGAGATGTTGACCGGTCTGGCATGCTCTTGCCTAGCCGTGCTGTGATTGCACGTATTGGGCGGAGCTCAAGTTAGCTGATGACGACCGAGTTAAGACGTAGCCCGAGCTACACCGTGGGTGCGATCAGGGCCGGTACGCCCTGGACCGATCAATCAATAAAGATGACTTCGTGTGACCGAGATTGGAGATAGAATGGTTGGAGGCCGGCATGCCTTGCAACCGGTTGATCATGATGAACCGGTCAAGGATAGTTCGGCCGAGGTGGTCAGTCTTTCGCCTAATCCCAAGTCACAGGCCGGTGGCCCATAGCACGGTTAGGTGCATGTGATGGCAATTTCTCACAAGTGTTAGGCCGGTCGTGGTACCCCGGTTAGGAGTGCCACCTGGGCCAATGGCGTGAGGGAGAGGACATCTGCTCCACGCACGCCTCAATACCGTTGGACAGTTCTGTGTGTACTGGTGGAAGGACAAAACCTTTACACGCGTAAGGTGGTGAGAGGCGAGCATTGCCACCTGTCCAGGGAAGGACAGCAGAGGTAGTGCGCGCACAATCTTGGGCTGCATGGCCAGCCTAGAAATAGGGAGAAAGGCGAACGTTGGAGGTATGAAAATTCACTCTCACAAACACTCTCCTCCGACTGTCTTCTTCCTTAGTGATCTGACTTGATCGTCGGAGGGTCTTTCCGGCACACCACCGCCGGGCAGCTCACCGTTTTTGTGTTGCAGAGATAGACGCCGTCACCAGAAGCTTGACGTTCAAGGCGTACGGAGAGCAGAGGATATTTCGCCCCCGTACAATTGGCGCCGTCTGTGGGAAGTCTTTAATATTCAACTCTTGTTCTTCGAGCTTCTTCGACCATTTCCACGGCCAACAACGACGAAGTTCCGCTGTCCGTCATCGATGGTGTCACTCCAGAGTATGTCCGGAGGAGAGAAGGCCTCCCGAATGTCCCAGCTATGGCGGGTCTGGCAGCTTCCTCGCGAGGTACGCGAGACAAACATGGGAGGAGTTCAGATCGTTCGCAGAGCCCAAAAGGCCACCGACACCGGGGGGAGTCCTGTACGCAGCGCCTGGAGCACAAACTCAAAGACCAAGACGCCCTCATTCGCAAGATGGCGGCAGCAATGGAGCCTTTGAGCGCCAGACACGGGGGGTGTTCTTTGGAGAGGGCAACCTCGGTGGCGCACCTCCCTCGTTCTAGTAGTGGTCGCCAGAGGAGGACTCACTCTATCTCCATCACCAGGAACTATGGGGTTGGAGATTCCGACCAAAGTGAAGGCAGTCCTCTCGCGACAAAGACCTACCACCTCACGCCCGACGCCGACGTCGCGATCCTCATTTTCCACACGTTCTAGGGACTTGATGGATGTATTGGAGGAGAGGGCGCGCCGTCGGAAGGCTCAGAGAGTGCCGGCGTTGCAAAGGTTGAGCGCTCCAGTTCGTTGTAGTGAAGAGGTGGTAATGCCAGCTCCCAGAGTGATGGCCCCTGCGTTGGAGAACAAAGAGCTGGCGCGACTTACAGCCACGCCGTTGTCCCTAGTGATAGAGCGCGCACCACCGCTCACGGATTCCACCAAAGTTCACTTTATGCGATGGCAAGACGGATCCATACATGCATGTGAGTCATTACCGGCAAGTGATGGTACACCGGTATACAGCATACGATGTGCCTCATATTCCCAAAGAAGCTTGGGAGAGCGGGTTTGAAGTGGTTCGAAAGGCTCCGGGAGAGTATTGGGGGTGGCGAGAACTAGAGGAAGCTTTCGTCACGATTCAAAACCAACGATAACGCCGAAGGAGGTCGACCATCTCCTAGGCGTCAAGATGGAGTCTGGATGGTCGTTGAAGGCGTACAATGCGGAGTACTGGGAAACCTACAATGAGATCCTCGACTGCCCCACCAATCTGGCGATTACCCAATACAAGCGTGGTCTGCCAACAGTATAGGTCATGAGACTCGCTCACAATGAATCAACCGTCGACCATGGAGTTGCTCATGCGATGCATTAATGAGCACATCCGAGTTGAAGACGATGCAGTCGCTGCTACCGTGACAGCGAGTCCGGTAATAGAGAACAAGATGACGGCCATGCAAACCACCATGGAAGAGATATAGGGAGTTTGGTTTTTGGAAGAAGAAGACCGAGGAAAAGGGGCAGCCCGAGCTACACCGTGGGTGCGATCAGGGCCGGTACGCCCTGGACCGATCAATCAATAAAGATGACTTCGTGTGACCGAGATTGGAGATAGAACGGTTCGAGGCCGGCATGCCTTGCAACCGGTTGATCATGATGAACCGGTCAAGGATAGTGCGGCCGAGGTGGTCAGGCTTTCGCCTAATCCCAAGTCACAGGCCGGTGGCCTGTAGCACGGTTAGGTGCATGTGATGGCAATTTCTCACAAGTGTTAGGCCGGTCGTGGTACCCTGGTTAGGAGTGCCACCTGGGCCAATGGCGTGAGGGAGAGGACATCTACTCCACGCACGCCTCAATACCGTTGACGATTCCTGTGTACTTGGTGGAAGGACAAAACCTTTACACGCGTAAGGTGGTGAGAGGCGAGCATTGCCACCTGTCCAGGGAAGGACAGCAGAGGTAGTGCACGCACAATCTTGGGCTGCATGGCCAGCCTAGAAATAGGGAGAAAAGCGAACGTTGGAGGTATGAAAATTCACTCTCACAAACACTCTCCTCCGACTGTCTTCTTCCTTAGTGATCTGACTTGATCGTCGGAGGGTCTTTCCGGCACACCACCGCCGGGCAGCTCACCGTTTTTGTGTTGCAGAGATAGACGCCGTCACCAGAAGCTTGACGTTCAAGGCGTACGGAGAGCGAGGATATTTCGCCCCGCATAATTGGCGCCGCTCGTGGAAGTCTTTAATATTCAACTCTTGTTCTTCGAGCTTCTTCGACCATTTCCACGACCAACAACGACGAAGTTCCGCTGTCCGTCATCGATGGTGTCACTCCAGAGTATGTCCGGAGGAGAGAAGGCCTCCCGAATGTCCCAGCTATGGCGGGTCTGGCAGCTTTCTCGCGAGGTACGCGAGACAAACATGGGAGGAGTTCAGATCGTTCGCAGAGCCCAAAAGGCCACCGACACCGGGGGGAGTCCCGTACGCAGCGCCTGGAGCACAAACTCAAAGACCAAGACGCCCTCATTCGCAAGATGGCGGCAGCAATGGAGCTGCTGAAGCGCCAGATTAAGGGGAAGGGTGTTGCTGGAGAGGGTAACCTCAGTGAGCGCACCTCCTCCCCTCGTTCTAGTAGTGGTCGCCAGAGGAGGACTCACTCTATCTCCATCACCAGGAACTATGGGGTTAGAGATTCCGACCAAAGTGAAGACAGGTCCCTCTCTCGCGACAGCACCTACCACCCCTCACGCCCGACGCCGACGTCGCGATCCTCATTTTCCACACGTTCTAGGGACTTGATGGATGTATTGGAGGAGAGGGCGCGCCGTCGGAAGGCTCAGAGAGTGCCGGCGTTGCAAAGGTTGAGCGCTCCAGTTCGTTGTAGTGAAGAGGTGGTAATGCCAGCTCCCAGAGTGATGGCCCCTGCGTTGGAGAACAAAGAGCTGGCGCGACTTACAGCCACGCCGTTGTCCCTAGAGATTGAGAGCGCACCACTGCCCGCCGGATTCCACCAGCCAAAGTTCACTTTGTACGATGGCAAGACGGATCCATACATGCATGTGAGTCATTACCGGCAAGTGATGGCTGGCCACCGGCGCAACGACGCCCTGATGTGCCTCATATTCCCAGCAAGCTTGGGAGAGCTGGGTTTGAAGTGGTTCGAAAGGCTCCCGGAGGGGAGTATTGGGGGGTGGCAGCAACTAGAGGAAGCTTTCGTCACCAGATTCAAAACCAACAGTCGAACGCCGAAGGAGGTCGACCATCTCCTGGGCGTCAAGATGGAGTCTGGATGGTCGTTGAAGGTGTACAATGCGGAGTACTGGGAAACCTACAATGAGATCCTCGACTTCCCCACCAATCTGGCAATTACCCAATACAAGCGTGGTCTCCCAGTCAGGCATAGGCTGCGAGACTCGCTCACAATGAATCAACCGTCGACCATGGAGTTGCTCATGCGATGCATTAATGAGCACATCCGAGTTGAAGACGATGCAGTCGCTGCTACCGTGACAGCGATTCCGGTAATAGAGAACAAGATGACGGCCATGCAAACCACCATGGAAGAGATATAGGGAGTTTGGTTTTTGGAAGAAGAAGACCGAGGAAAAGGGGTAGCCCGAGCTACACCGTGGGTGCGATCAGGGCCGGTACGCCCTAGACCGATCAATCAATAAAGATGACTTCGTGTGACCGAGATTGGAGATAGAACGGTTGGAGGCCGGCATGCCTTGCAACCGGTTGATCATGATGAACCGGTCAAGGATAGTTCGGCCGAGGTGGTCAGGCTTTCGCCTAATCCCAAGTCACAGGCCGGTGGCCCATAGCACGGTTAGGTGCATGTGATGGCAATTTCTCACAAGTGTTAGGCCGGTCGTGGTACCCCGGTTAGGAGTGCCACCTGGGCCAATGACGTGAGGGAGAGAACATCTGCTCCACGCACGCCTCAATACCGTTGGACAGTTCTGTGTGTACTGGTGGAAGGACAAAACCTTTACACGCGTAAGGTGGTGAGAGGCGAGCATTGCCACCTGTCCAGGGAAGGACAGCAGAGGTAGTCTTGGCCAAGACAATCTTGGGCTGCATGGCCAGCCTAGAAATAGGGAGAAAAGCGAACGTTGGAGGTATGAAAATTCACTCTCACAAACACTCTCCTCCGACTGTCTTCTTCCTTAGTGATCTGACTTGATCGTCGGAGGGTCTTTCCGGCACACCACCGCCGGGCAGCTCACCATTTTTGTGTTGCAGAGATAGACGCCGTCACCAGAAGCTTGACGTTCAAGGCGTACGGAGAGCAGAGGATATTTCGCCCCCGTACAATAAGGAAAAGACTCAGCAAGGAGATGTTCAAAGTAGTATGATATCTAACACCATATGCCTTTTGTTTTTGTTTTACAATCGACAAAACGAAAATAGGGAAGGGCTAACCTTCAACTTTCTAATGAAGTGCATGAGTTTTACCCAATTGGGTAACCTGAGTTGCTTACAATCTTATACTAGATAATCTCTAAATATAACTTATTTTGTGTGTGTAAGTGATACATTGGAAGAAGCTGCAGAAGATGCGGGTAACTTTGAGGAGTTGTTGTTGTTGTCACTATAGCTTGAAGATTGTGCTTGGTTGCTCCTATCACCGGTGCCATAGAACGATGAACCAATTGAGGATGTGGGCGAAAACGTTGGAGGAGCATAAGATGTTGGAACGGGCATTTTTGCGGGAAGTATTGGCAGTGGAGCTTCAAAATTAAGTACAAGAATCGCTTGCCTAATGGATGGTCGAAGGATGTAATCTGGGTGAGCACACCAAAGCCCAACAATCATCAAACGCTCCATCTGTTGCTCATCAAATTCAGCACACAATTTCAAGTCAGCTGCTTCGAGAAGCTTTCCGGTTCCATACAATTCCCAAACCCACTCCTCCATTTTCACCTGACTTTGTTCAGCTTGAGGTTCAATCGACCTCCTTCCACATGCTATTTCTAGTGCCACGACTCCAAAGTTTTATACATCTGATTCCTTACTAGCTTTGAATGTAACAAGACATTCAGGTGCCAAGTATCCCATCGTCCCTGCTACAACCGTTGTTTGAAACCCCTGCTCATGGTCAACAAGTCTGGCTAACCCAAAATCTTCGAGTTTGGCATTGAAGTTTGAATCTAACATCACATTGCTTGATTTTATGTCCCTGTGCACCACGCACTGTTCCCATTCTTCGTGTAGATAAAACAGTGTTGAGGCTAGGCCTTGTGTGATTTTGTATCTTACCTCCCAAGTTAACAAGCTTTTTGCCTTGAAGAGGTGCGAGTCTAGGCTGCCATTCGGCATGAGCTCATAAACAAGTAGGAGCTCGTTTTTCTCGTGGCACCAACCAGTTAGTCGGACTAAATTCTGATGCCTTAACTGGCTAATGATTTTCACTTCTGATGCATACTCCTTTTGCCCTTGCTTCGACTCCCTTGACACTCTCTTATGACTACAAATGAGTTCAATTCCTTCAAAAACCTTTGTAAACCCCTCCAAAACCTCCCTCTCCAAGCTTCTCCTCCACAAGAAGTTGTTTGTTGCAAGAGCCGATTCATTATAAGAGAACTTCCTCGGTGCCCTCTTTGAATTCATCATCCATGGATCGACGTGCAATCGCTCGTCTTTTTCTCCTTCTACCTTTCCTACACAGGACAAACCAAACCAAAGCAATCCCACCAACCACCACACCCAAACCAGCACTCAATCCCACCACTAGTCCTATCTTGTTCTTCCCTTTCGCCGCCTCTTCTACGCGCTCATCACTTGGAAAACTCGCAGTGAACTCCCATGACCTGATAGTATTTTTTTCATATGAATCTCCGGTTGAAGCTGAGAAGCCAAAGGTCACCCACTCTGGCAAGTGCCGTCTCAAATCAACTATGAGAAAAAGGCCCTGTGTGAATTCGGCATCATTTTCAAAACCAAAGAAGGAAACACTAAGGTTTTGGGTGCTAGAATTATACTTAATCCGAGCCTCATTTGTTCTACCATTTGAAATACCACTCAGCCAATATATAGGATCAACAGAACTCCTCCTGGAGTTGACATTGATACTGACATGATTGATAGGCAAGCCTTCTTGCCAAGGATTATTCTTGTAAGTATCAAACTCCACAGCGACAAACCGGTTCACGCCAGTTGAAGTTGTTGTCTGATTTTCATTTATGAGGCCTAGGCCACCGCCTGTCGAGTTTGGAGGGATATTGGAACCATTGGGTACGAGAAAGAATGCAAGCCCCTCACCATAGTTATTTCCTCTGATGATAAATGAGAAATTGGTACTGAAGTCTGTGAGGTTCCCTGTGGCCGTGTCCCAAAGATGCATCGGTTGGGTACAAGTGGCACGACCAGTCCTCCACTGCAACGATGGCATGTCGTACACATCAGGGTCTCGGGTGACTTGGATTCCTTGGGATGAGATGTAAGCATCTCCTGTGCAGTTTATGAGGGAATCATTGTGTTGAATAGTTGGGAGGTTGAATGACAATGGAGTTGCATTTGCATAAAAAAATAGTAATACAAGAAAGAAGAGAAAGGTGATCATGGAGAGACAGTGAAAGAAGATGAGTGATATTGGAGATGGGTGTTTGAAAGATTAGATGACGATTGAGGTTGTTGCACTTTCTCATATATATAAGTAGATTGACGGGTTGCAAGAGTCACAATATGTTGTTGGAGTTGCCTTGAATGTTTGGTTCTGGGATTTTGGTAGAAATATGAAAAAAAAAAGTTGAAAAAAAATCCCAAAGTATAATTATGTTTTATCTATATTTTACACAATTTTTAATTTTTTTTTTAAAATTTATAAATCAAACACAGCGTTATCCAGCCGTTGTTTACTTGGTCAAGAAAGAAAGTTTCCACGGAAAAGATTAGGCCTTGTAGAGTAAGGTGATTTGTCAAGGTGAGTTAATGCTCTGACTATGGAATTGTTTTTACTACAACCTCTCTTCGGAACCCTACACAGGCTTCGTTTGAGAAGAGGGGTTGGGTTAGAGTTGGGACTATTTTAGCTAAAAAAAATAAAATAAATTTTTTAGTTTAATAAGATAAAATATCATATCTAATTCATAATTATTATCTTCTTTCTTTCACAAAAAGTCAAAAAAGTTAAAGAACTTTTCCTAAACGAGACATTTTAACCCTAAATTAATATAGTTATAAAGCCAAAAAATCAAAAAGCCAATCTACTTCCCAAAAGAACACACAAAGAATCTTCAAAATCCAGTACACCATATTTAGGAGCAACTTTTCCTTTGTATTTTTAATCTCTCTCTCTCCACCAATTATTGTCCCCATGACTTGGATGTAATTAGAACCCATCGACGATAAATGGAATCAACAAATTAAAATTTGGGACTCAATTTGGGTTTATTTTGGTTTGATTTGGGTTTTAATGGTATAGAAGAGAAAATAATGTTTAGTTTTTGAATTTGTGTTTAATTATTTATATATTCAATTCCTTTAAAATTTATATTCAGTTAAAAATATTGACTTTAGTCAAAATTATTTTCATATTCAATTAATTTATTTTTAATTTATATATTCAACTTTTTTTAATACATTATTTTAAACTTACATTTATTTTACGTGTTTAGTCTGATTTGGGTTTATATCAAAAGGGAAAGAAAGAAAAGAGGGAAATGCAGAAGAGAAGAAAAACAAGAGTAAGCGGCATAGGACAAAGTAGAAAAGGAGATCACTGTGGCAAGAGTAGAGGGAGGAAAGAGAAAGAGGTGTGGCTGTGTTTTGCGGCTGGGAATAAAGGAGATGAAAATAGAAGAAGAAAGAAAAGAGGGAAAAGGAACAGAGGAAATTGACATTGGTGCTGTGGGTTTTCTGAAGGAGAGTTAACGGAGTTAAATGAATGTTTGGTGATGGACATGTGGCAGTAGAGAGGCACTGAATTGGCACAGCCGATCCTGTGCTCTCCGGTTTGGTGAGAAAATTAGAAGAATAATGCTATATGTATCAATTAGTATACTAACTAATGTACTAATAGATGATGTGATATTATTTTAGAGGTTTTAAGTATTTATAATTTGTATAATAAATGAGATCAATAATAATGTCATAATACTAATTAGTACACTAACTAATGCATGTGACACCACTGAAATTAGAATGATTATTTTGTTTCCTTCGCTATGTGTTTGGGTGTTAGGAGTCGGTCCAAACTAGCTTTTTTTGTATGGACGGTGGCATTAGAATGTATTTTGATTATTGATAATTTGATTTGTCATCACCATTAGGGGTGGGTGCGGTGCAATTTGGATGATTTTAGAGTAAAATTATAAATTGAATGACGGATTAGTAAATTGGCAAGTTGTGGTTTGAGTGTTTTTGGGCCAATTAAAAAATATTCTAACTAATTATCAAGCTTTTGCATAATATATAACATTAATTTGCATAATATTTTTCATATATATAACAAAAACTAATTTTACATAATATTTTTCATATATATAATTGCTAATTTGTAATAAATTTCATATCTTAAATATCTTTCACACTCATTTTTATTTTGATATTTCATTATAGATTTAAAAAATATATATGTATTAACTATAGCGGAGCAGAACGATTTTGAAGGCAGATTATAAATTTTAATGTTTAAATCGCAGTTAGCGGATGGAACGGTATGGTTTGATGCAGATCAGCGTGATTTTAGCGAATTGAGCGGTATTTTGCATAATCATAGTCTCTATATTTTAGTTAATTGGTGTTGTGGTGCTGTTCGGGCAGTTTGAGAGTAAAATTATATATCGAATGATGATTTGACGGATTGGCAGATTAATAAATCGCGGTTTGGGCAGTTTTGGGTAGATTGCCAGATTGAAAAATATTCTAAACAATTATGAAATATTTACATAATATATAACACTAATTTTCATAATATCTTTCATATATATAATACAAACTAATTTTACATAATATGTTTCATATATATAACTATTAATTTGTAACGAATTTCACATCTTAAATCTTTCTCACATTCATTTTTACTTTGATATTTCATTAAAGGTTAAAAAATATGTATTGTGGGGATATATTTTCTGAGCACCAACATGTGGCCAATGTGACGCCGAGGTGTCAGTCGAGGTGCCATGTGTCCTGGTCGTTATGCCGAGGTAATCTCGGTTAGGCCGAGGTTATCTCCGAAGATATCAGAATCCGAGATAAGTGGATAAGGGACAAGAGTCCTAGAATGAAGAGGGAAATCAACATGGATGAGGGACAAGAGTCCTAGATTGGGAGAAGACTTCAGTTTGGGTAAAGATAAGACTCTTAGAGAGTTTATCCTAATCCCACTGAGAGTCCCAGATTAGCAATAATCCTAAGTCCATTAGGGCTAGGCTCCTATTGGGACTAGGATTGTATTGGCTATAAAAAAGAGGCACCCCCATGGGCCTAAGGTATGCTTTTTATGCTCAAGCTTGTGAGTTGAATAATTGATTTATCTTTGAGAGATATACTGACTTGATCGTCGGAGTGCCTCCGGATGGACGAACCACCGCCGGAGTCTTCTTTTTCTGTTGCAGGTCAGACAGGTGTCATATATTCTGCCAGTGCTCTCCAGTTGAATACTAAGTTGGTAGTGTGGTCAGAAAATCACTCACACAATTTGGCGCCATCTGTGGGAAAGAAAGGAGAATAGATAGCCAACGACGGACAGAAAGAAAAGGTTGTGGACGACACTCTTACTGGGAGTGGGAAACATATTGACCTTGACGTCAAAGAAGACAGCTGCAACGAAGAGACTCGTGATAAAAATCACGGAGGAAAGAACGTCGGTTAGAAGGGCGGCGTACCGAAGAAATCGGACCAGAGCGGGTATTATAATGAAGACGCCCTTCAAGTTAGAATAGATGGCTATCATCGTGCAAGATCAACGTTTCAGCAACGACGAGTTCAACGAAGATGGAGAATGCGTCAGCACTAACGGAATGAAGGTCCTTTCAGAAGGCATGAATGCAAAGGTAAAGGGGCATGAGCGCTCCCGAGGAGATGAAGACGCCTTTCTAGATTCCAGAATACATGATCTCAGCCTAGATAAATAGGTCCGAAAAGAGAAGAGCTCAACCTGAGTGAGCAGATCAAAGATTCCAAAAGACATGATCTCGGCCTAGATGAGTAGGTCTGAGAGGAGAAGAGCTCAACCTGAGTGAGCAGATCCAAGATTCCAGAAGACATGATCTCAGCCTAGATGAGTAGGTCCGAGAGGAGAAGAGCTAAACCTGAGTGAGCAGATCCAAGATTCCAGAAGACAAGATCTCGGCACTTAAGTCCGAGAAGAGAAAAACTCGACTTAAGTTAAAGAATTTTTATATAAAGTCCGCAAAGGAGTATGTAGAAGCCATGCAGGGGGCAGAGAGAAGACAAATATGTTTAACACTTGTTGAAATTTGTAGCAATTTACAAGTTGAAGTTAAGCCGATATATGATGTTTAACACTTGTTGAAATTTGTAGCAATTTACAAGTTGAAGTTAAGCCAATATACGATGTTTAACACTTGTTGAAATTTGTAGCAATTTACAAGTTGAAGTTAAACCGAAGCGATACTTAACACTTGTTAAAATTTGTAACAATTTACAAGTTGAAGTTAAGCCGATATATGATGTTTAAACACTTGTTGAAATTTGTAGCAATTTACAAGTTGAAGTTAAACCGAAGCGATACTTAACACTTGTTGAAATTTGTAGCAATTTACAAGTTGAAGTTAAGCCGATTTATGATGTTTAACACTTGTTGAAATTTGTAGCAATTTACAAGTTGAAGTTAAGCCGATATATGATGTTTAAACACTTGTTGAAATTTGTAGCAATTTACAAGTTGAGTTAAACCAAGATGATGTTTAAACACTTGTTGAAATTTTGAGAAAAATTTACAAGTTAAGCCAAGGTTATGATGAAAGAAGTATCTACATACTTGCCGGGATTACCATGTTGCCAAGACTTGGAAGAAATTTGAAGACAGAAGTCTTGCTAAAAGTAAAGTATCAGGTTGTAAATAACACTTGTGGAAATATTATGATAAATATTTTCAAGTGTTAGGTCAAAACCGAGATAAACCGATTAATGGGTACAACCGAGGTGTTATACCCAGAGGAGATTGCACAGTTAAGGTGTATGCTGAAGACGGGCATATGACTCAGGGCTGCAGAGCACTAAAAGCTCACTTAGAAGATCTGATAAGGCAAGGCCATCTGAAGGGACCTCGTCGATGAGACCAGAATAAGGGAAGAATAGGCAAGACTGTCTCAAGCGCCAGCAACTCCACCTCCCCCAGCACAGCAACCTCAGGTAGGAGGACCTCGGGTAATTAATGTAATTCACTCAAAGGTCAATGAGAACGAAGTCAGGGGAGAGACCCAGAGGGTGAGGCACCTACAGCATGTCTACCAAGTCGCGGAGACGAGACATCGGGAAGAGGAGTGCCAAGGACCAGCGGTGTCCTTTTCTGAAGCCGACCTTGAGATGGTACAGCATCCGCATAATAATGCCTTGGTAGTATCCCTCCAGGTTGCGGAATGCCAAGAAAAGCGCATTTTGATTGATCAAGACAGCTCTTATGACATCATGTATGTCTGATGTTACAAGGAGCTCGGCCTTCATCCAGACGATATGGAGCAACCCAATGGCCCAATGGTTGGGTTCAATGGAACGTCGACATGGCTACTGAGAGCAGTAAGCCTGGAGGTGCAGGCTGGCACCTGAAAGATCACAACAGAATTCACCATTATCGACGCACTATCTCCTTATAACATCATCTTGGAAAGGCCATGGTTGCATGCAATGAGGGCAGTTCCCTCAACATTGCATCAACTACTGCGGTTCCCAACAGAACATGGGATTGAAGAAGTCAGAGGAGACCAACTGCAGGCAAAAAATTGCTCCATGGCAGCAATGAAATCCACCTGCAGCATTCGAGAACCAGAGAAGGAAGAGATTGAAAACGAGGACATAGAGGTCCTAGATGATGTCGGCAAGGAGCCAGCCGAGAAGAGTGAAGAGGCACTAAAGAAAATCCTCGTCCAGGAGGGGGACGAAGAACGCTTTTTTCTTCCCGGCTCAAGCTTAGCCGAAGAAGAAGAAAGAGAATTAGAAGTTTTTTTAAGAGCAAACATTGAAGTATTCGCTTGGACACCTTACGAAATGCCTGGCATTGACCCCAAGGTCACTTGCCACCAATTGAATGTTGACAGGTCGGCCAAACTTGTAATCCAACGAACAAGAAGACCGATGTTGATGCACGTCGAAGCAGTGGAAGAAGAAGTAGACAGACTTCTGGAGGCCAGGGCTATCAGAAAAGTCAATTACCTGACATGACTATCAAATACAGTGGAAGAAGGAATGACAATCAAGGAGCAAGGAATGTTAACATCAAACAACAGACATTTTTCAGAAGCAAAAAAGTTACATATGCAAAGAAAACAAAAGTACAAGAATGAAGACCCTAAGAATTAGGGAAGAATGTCAGACTAATCTGCTTAGACGGTTGACGGTGGTTCAGCATCGGCAGTCACTAAGGGGAGCTTCTCTACCGTTATCTCGGCATCAACTTCAAGAAGGGACGTGGTTCTAAGACTATGCGAAGGCAAGAATCTGGAAATACAACAAGAAAAATAAGAAGAGAAAATTCAAAGTCAAGAAGACAAGAAAGTTCATGAATAAAGCCAAGTGCACAGGCACTAATTAAGTATGTGAAGAACAAGAAAGTAATGACCCAGACACAATGCTAGCAACAGAAAGTGGAGATGGTAAGAACAGTGCCAGGCATTCAAACAGTAAAACAAATCAAAATAGAAGACAACAGATGGCAAGTAAACAGATTTGGAAGAGTTATGAAAGATTGAGCTTAATAACAAGTAAGGAATTTATGAGCCTACCAAGTGAAATGAACGCCGGTATGAATATCGCCAGAGTCAAATAGATGACTGGAAATCAGGAACCCACTAGAAGATGTGAATGGAGTAATTACAAAGCACTTGGAGTTTTCGAATTAATGGAACCAGAACCTCGGCTAGGAGGTGCGATCTCAAGCCGCTTGGAAAGCTTGAAACTTGATACTTGACACAAGTAGACAGTAAAGTCTAGGGAACTTTGAGGTCGGCGAGTTTGATCTCGGACAGAGGGGCACAAATGAACGAACAATGTAGGTTCCATCACCTCAGAATGCCGAGGTAATAGAACCTAGGGGGCAGTTGTGGGGATATATTTTCTGAGCACCAACACGTGGCCAATGTGACGCCGAGGTGTCAGCCGAGGTGCCACGTGTCCTAGTCGTTATGTCGAGGTAATCTCGGTTAGGCCAAGGTTATCTTCGAAGATATCAGAATCCGAGATAAGTGGATAAGGGACAAGAGTCCTAAAATGAAGAGGGAACTCAACATGGATGAGGGACAAGAGTCCTAGATTGGGAGAAGACTTCAGTTTGGGTAAAGATAAGACTCTTAGAAAGTTTATTCTAATCCCACTGAGAGTCCCAGATTAGCAGTAATCCTAAGTCCATTAGGCCTAGGCTCCAATTGGGACTAGGATTGTATCAGCTATAAAAGAGAGGCACTTCCATGGGTCTAAGGTATGCTTTTTATGCTCAATCTTGTGAGTTGAATAATTGATTTATCTTTGGGAGATATACTGACTTGATCGTCGAAGTGCCCTTGGGTGGACGAACCACCACCGGAATTTTCTCTTTCTGTTGCAGGTCAGACAGGTGTCATCTATTCTGCCAGTGCTCTCCAGTTGAAATTTGTAGCAATTTACAAGTTGAAGTTAAGCCGAGATGATGTTTAACACTTGTTGAAATTTGTAGCAATTTACAAGTTGAAGTTAAACCGAGATGATGTTTAACAATTGTTGAAATTTGTAGCAATTTACAAGTTGAAGTTAAACCGAGATGATGTTTAACAATTGTTGAAATTTGTAGCAATTTACAAGTTGAAGTTAAACCGATGTTATGTTTAACACTTGTTGAAATTTGTAGCAATTTACAAGTTGAAGTTAAACTGAGATGATGTTTAACACTTGTTGAAATTTGTAGCAATTTACAAGTTGAAGTTAAACCGAGATGATGTTTAACACTTGTTGAAATTTGCAGCAATTTACAAGTTGAAGTTAAACCGATGTTATGTTTAACACTTGTTGAAATTTGTAGCAATTTACAAGTTGAAGTTAAACCGAGATGATGTTTAACACTTGTTGAAATTTGTAGCAATTTACAAGTTGAAGTTAAACCGATGTTATGTTTAACACTTGTTGAAATTTGTAGCAATTTACAAGTTGAAGTTAAACCGAGATGATGTTTAACACTTGTTGAAATTTGTAGCAATTTACAAGTTGAAGTTAAATCGAGATGATGTTTAACACTTGTTGAAATTTGTAGCAATTTACAAGTTGAAGTTAAACCGAGATGATGGTTAACACTTGTTGAAATTTGTAGCAATTTACAAGTTGAAGTTAAACCGAAATCATTGCTTAACACTTGTTGAAATTTGTGGACAATTTATAAGTTAAAGTTAAGCCGAGGTTAAACCCTTGTTGAAATTTTATGAAAAAATTTACAAGGTGAAACCAAGGTTGTGCCAAGAAAAGGTACTTGGGTACTTGCTGAGGTAAATCATCAGTTTGTATAATCGAGGTGTGTCACCCCGAGACGGTTGCAAAGGAGGACGGTTTCGGCTAAGAAACTTGAACGAACTTGGTCGTTGGTTCTAAGGCATTGATAAAAGCAGACTATAGGTCTTGGTCATATTGAGCCGACGAGTTCTGACTTCGGCAATAGATGATGAAGCGAGCTTAGCCGACGTGCTAAGTGGAATAAATGATATAGGTTCCATCACCTCAAGATGCCGAGGTAATAGAACCTAGGGGGCAGTTGTGGGGACATAATTTTTGAATGACAACACGTGGCCAAGGTGACATCGAAGTGTCAGCCGAGGTGTCACGTGTCCTGGTCATGATGCCGAGATGATCTCGGCTAGGCTGAGGTTATCTGCGAGAATACTGGAATCTGAGATAAGCGGATAAGGGACAAGGGTCCTAAAATGGGAGAAGACTTTAGTTTGGGTTAATGTAAGACTCTTAGAGAGTTTATCCTAATCCTACTGGAAGTCCAAGATTAGCAGTAATTCTGAATCCATTGAAGTTAGGTTTCTATTGGGACTAGGATTATGTTGGCTATAAAAGGGAGGCACCCCCATGGGTCTAAGGTATGGCTTTTGATATTCTGTCTAGTAAGTTAAGCACTATTGGATATCTTTGAGAGATATGGAGTACTGACTTGATCGTCGGAGTACCCCCGGGTGGACGAGCCACCGCCGAAGACTCTTCTTTCTGTTGCAGGTCAGACAGGTGCCATCTATTCTGCCAGTGTTCTCCAGTTGAGTACTAAGTTGGCAGTGTGGTCCGAAAATCACTCACATATGTATGT
The DNA here is from genome assembly GCA_025200525.1 of Camellia lanceoleosa. NCBI lineage: Eukaryota > Viridiplantae > Streptophyta > Magnoliopsida > Ericales > Theaceae > Camellia > Camellia lanceoleosa. Next base: position 182,263,661 of record CM045760.1, read on the forward strand.
ATTAATTATAGCGGAGCAGAGTGGTTTCGAAGGAAGATTATCAATTTTAAAGTTAAATTGGCGGTTAGCGAATAGAGTGGTGCGGATTGATATGGATCGGTGCAATTTTAGTGGATCGATGAGGTATTTTGCACAGCCCTAGTTTTATGTCTGGTTGAAAGGCAGAGATAGTGGATCATTTGTTTATTCATTTTCCAGTGTTGTTTCACAACTTTGGATGTTTATCGTTGCAACTTTTGGTTTGGTTTGGTTTGGGTATAGTTAGGGTTGGTGGTAGAGGTGTTGCAGAGTTCAGTTGGGAAGAGTTGTGAAGATGCGTCGGAAGGCGTGGTTGCTTGCTAAGCAGTGTTTAATGTGTCTGATTTGGTTGGAGCAGAATAGGCAAACTTTCCAGGGCGTGTCTCGATCAATTTCGTGGTTAGAAGGTGTTTATTTACTGTGCTTTATAATTAGGTTACGCTTTCAGTAGACCCAAATGTTTTGCCCTTTGTAGATTTTGTAGATGAGTTGATTAGTGCATAATTGGCCTTTTATTTGGCTTGATTTTTGTATTGTTTGAATCATCTTGATACTTCTTCAATAAGTTTGCTTATTTATCAAATTTTTTTATAAGATTTATTTTGATAATTTGATCAGTTTATTTATTTAAATTATTCATAAAAAATAATCAGACTAATCTAATAATTGTAGTTACATAATTTTACTAAATTTGTCTTCAAAAAAATTAAAGTTTATCTTGAAAATCATATTTGTCGTTCTTATATTTGAAAACAAATGTGATGAAATCTTATGGTTACAATCAATTACTGAATTAATTTGATTTTTTTTTATATTTTATTTATGAATAATCTACCCATAAGAGTTTCGGAATTAATTCGATTCGTCAACGCTTGGTACCCTTCTTGTTCTTCTACTCCGCTCATCACTTCGACGATTGGAGGCTCTGCCAAACCTCCCTCCGCATCCAAACTAGTCCTGGTCACCTCCCTTTTCACTTCTGAGGGCACCTCCACTGCCCCCCTTTTTCAGCTTCTTCAGTACATGCCCTTCTTCACTACTCTTCGACGTCACCTTCCTCTTCTTCTTCTTTAACACCAGCTTTATCTCCCTCCTGCTGCTCTTCCTTAGTGGATCCACTGGCGCTCGTAGGGCCACAAAGGTTGCTAAATCCTTCTCTCCCAAAGGTTTAGGTTGTGGTCAGATAGACCTCTTTGCGATGAACTTAGGCTCTGGGCCTAACTCTTTCTCCTTGTATTTTTCCGCCCTCACCAGTACCCGCCTATCCTCTGCCTCTTGTGCCTGCTTCCTCGCCTCTACCTCCTCAGGGGTAGCGTCTCCCTCGGTCGGCTTAGGCCCCAGATTCAGGGCAAACAAGGCCGAGGGCTGGATGAGGTCGTCCCATGTTAGCCTTTCCTTCTCTCGTCACTCCTTCACTTGCTTCACCCTTCTCTCCGCCGTTGCATCTAGCCTTGGTTCCAATGACTTGGTAGGCACTTTCCAAATCACACACACCTCCTTTTCGCCATTTGCTGACACAAAAAACCATTTTGGCCTCTAGCCCTTCAACTCCCTTATCGCTATTGCTTGCAAGGTCACCCATGTCTCCTGTTGGCCCCAAGCCTTGTAGTAGGAAAAAAACTCGTGTACCATCATCGTCTCCCCCCCTCTCGATTGCCCGTGGCCACGCGATCATACAGGCAAATAGAATTTTTCATGCATTCGACATTAGTTTCCCTAGCGCCACCTTTATCTAGTTCAGCACATCAACTACCAGTAATGGGAGTGGCAATCTCAGGCCCTCACACAATGCTTCTTCGTACAGCATGAACTCCGCCGGCCGTGCATCAGATGCTCTCTCTTTTGCCGTTGGCACTCTCAACTCTACCTCTGCCAAAATCTAATATCTACTACAAAACTCCTCCAGATCCCCTACCCTTAATATGGATTTGTTTGCCTTGGTATACCAGTGGTCAGGCGCCACTTGGCTAATCGGCTAGGCAGTCGAGATCATCGTCATTGGCAGGGGTCGCACCGACCGCTCGACTCTCCTCTCCACCAACTTTTCCACCCTATACTGTTTTGCTAGCACCACTCCGTCATCCTCTTCTAACGTATCAGATGCCATGGCTTGCGCTTTGTCTTGTGCCATCGTTTTTACGTTCCTATATATTGTTTCAGTTGTAGGGGTGAGGACGTTTGCGATGTGAAAGAGTGGAGAGTCGAACGAGATATAGGAACTAAAGTCTGGAATGCACTGATTTTTCGCAATAAGGTAAGTAAATCGCACCATTCTGAATGCCCAGGGTTTGCTTATGTTCCAACGTTCGCGGTTAAAATTCGCCAGTTTGAAACTCCATAAAACGGTTCAAAACCCCTGCCCTTTTTGATATCTCCCTCTATACAAACCCCTTCACTTCTCCCAACCTATTCACCCTACGTGTACAGCCACGATCCCTCCCTCATCCCACTAATTCTCTTTCCTCTCCACCATCTATTCCACTTCACATCATCACGTGCTTGCCTGCATGCTATCAACATCTTCACAATCGGCCATTGACGATCGCCCTTCACGGTCAGCCACCTTCACGGTCGGCCATCACGTTCAGCCACCTTCACGGTCGGCCATCCTGACGGTCGACCATCACGCTTGGCTACTTTCACGGTTGGCCATCTTGATGGTCAACCACCACGGTCGGCCACCTTCGTGGTCGACCATCACGCTTGGCTACCTTCATGTTCGGCCATTGACGGTCGCCCTTCTCGCTTGGTTACTTTTACAGTCGGCCATCCCAACGGTCGACCATCATGGTTGGCCACCTTCACGGTAGACCATCCTCACGGTCGACCATCACGCTCAGCTACCTTCACGCTCGGTCATTGACAGTCGTCCTTCACACGTAGCTACCTTCATGGTCGACCATCCTGACGGTTGCCCTTCACGGTCGGCTACCATCAGGGTCGGCCATCCTGACAGTCACTTTTCACGCTCTGCTCCCTTTCCAGTTGGCCATCCTAACGGTCCCCCTTCACACTCGGATACCCTCACAGTCGGCCTTCCTGCCGGCCAACCATCACACTCGGCCGCAACGCCGCCTCTTCGCTTGCCCTGACCTTGCCTACTTTTTACCACATTCCCCGTCTTGGGAAACTACCTCCACTTTTCATATTCCCTTCGTTGGACTAAGGTAGCACTTGAAAATGGGGGACTACTGATGGGCACGACCCAAGAGAGCCCAGTCCACGTAACATGGCCCAACTTGCAGCCCAAGCAAACTCAACCCACCCTTGTGCTAAGGCAGTCACGGTTAAAGCCCAGTAGTTTCGAGAAGCCAATGCTGACCCATGACCAATAGTATTCAAACGTCTGTCAAGCAAAAAATTGGCCACGTAAGTAGATAAAGATCCTGCAAAGTTATTGCACTCACATCAACCATTTAATAAGGCCACCATAGCATTAAATGCACCAAGACCTTTCATGCCGGAGGATGCAGAATCACCATGAACGATGTTAACTAGGTTATAGACTTTCGGTCAACAAGACAGTTTGGAAGGGACAAGGAAATGATGAGCAAGAAAGATAAGGAAGCTTTCGAGATATGTTAGAGATTAAGTTTTTCATCCCATTATTCTCTTTCTCTAAAAAGAAACCAATTATTATCTGGCCTAATCGTCAGAGTGTCCGTCGGGGGACTACTTCCCTCTTTGGACCTTTTTGAAGCACACATCAAGGATTCAATAACCAGTAGATCCATAGAAGACACGGGCCAGTCCGACCCATCCATCATGGATATCAACAGCATCAACACTATATATAAATTAATTTTAGCCATTAGATTCAAGTCAGCAGAAATCCAGACCATTCATTGGTAATGATTCAAATCAAATTCAGAAAACAAGATAGTTTGGTGAAAAATGAGGTGGCTTTTAAAGAAACAAAATGAGTTTAATTTATTAGTACATTCTATCGTACTTACCCTTCAATATAGCAATACTTATCACTTGATAAAACTCAACTTATCATTGAAAAAGATAGAGTCATCTTCAAATAACAAAATGACTGAACAAGTAAAAGGTAATAGTTTTGAAAAATATATTACTTCTATTATATTTTAATAAATTTAGGAATATTATATGGAGTGTGAATATCAATTAATTTACAAATTTAAATATTAATTGTGAACAATAAGCATAATAAATAAAAAAATGTATAAATAAATTTAATTTTATTAAAAATTAATAAAAATAAATTAGTTTGTAAATCTAGTTAAATATGCAGTATTCACTAATTTTGAAACAAAAATATGATTTTTCAACTTACCACAATAATCAAGCAAACTTATCACTTATATGATTATACTTACTATTCCACAAAATTCACTCATGTATTAGCAAAATTCACCTAACTAACTTTTTAGGTAGCTAGTAAACTAATACTATTAAATTATAATAAATTTTGAAAACTTTTAAAATAAATATGAAATTTATAAAGTAGAATGTAAAAAAAAAGTACATAATAAATATAAAATTTTACATTTTTGTTTAATAATTTGAGATCCATAATTTTATTTTATAACTTATAAATTTTGTATACTTTATATACTTTATATGAATTTCATATCAATTTTTTTTGAAGTTTTAATTATTTCACAGTTGTTTATGAATTTAATATGCACAATCAGATGTCTCTATGTTATTTAACCTTCTATGATGTGTTTAATTCAATATTAAGGTTTGTTATAATAACATTTCATCTAATTAAAGAAAAATTATGAAGTTTTACAAAGTCGTAAGAAAAATAAAACATGATGGAATAATAAGCGGAGTCTAATTGAGTGGTAAGTATAATTTAAATGAGTAGTAAATAAAGTATGATAGAGTAATCAGTCATGTTTAATTGAGTAGTTAGTAGAATTTTTTTTTTTATTTTAAAATAACTTTAAAACCAATTGTGACATTACTTACCATATATTATAACAATACTTACAACTTGTTGAGATAATATTACTATTCATAAACACAATACTTATCATTTACTCTCATTATTCTAGCCACTCATTGAGACTTACTATTCATTCTACTAGTAAGTGAAATCGTATTAAGTAATAATTCAAGTTTAATAGAGTAGTAAGTGGACATTTTAATTTACTTTAAAGCCAATTGTGACATTACTTATCACTTATTATAACAATACTCAAAACCTATTGAGATAATACTTACCATCTAAAAAGCTAGTACTTACTATTTGTTCTTATTGTACTTACCACTTATTGTGACTCTATTTACCATTCATTCTACTTATCACTCAATAATAAGTGAAATCTCATTAAGTAGTAAGTCAAGTCTAATAAAATAGTAAGTGGACATTTTAATTACTTACAACTAACTGTGAAATTATTTACCACTTATTATAGCGGAATGTGGGTTGGTTTTTTGACTTTTTGGCTTTTTTAGTTTGAGACTAAAAAGCCTCGTTTGTGATGGGCTTTTTGGGTATTTTGATTTTTGTGACAGAAAATATAAAATGATTATGGTTTGGATGTGACATTTTGTCTTATTGATTTTTTAATTTATTTTGTCTTTTATGACTAAAATAACCAAAAAAGCCCATGCCAAACATAGCAATAATACTTATTATTCATAAATACAATATTTACCATTCGTTTAATTGCATTAACCACCCGTTGTGATTCTACTTACCATTCGTTCTTGTCACGACCCAACCTAACCTTGGAACCCGGAGGTTAGACGTCACAACTAATTGATAATTGAATGTCGTTTAATTGAGTAGTAAGTCAAATCTAATTGAGTAGTAAGTGGGGTTTGATTGAATAATAAGTCAACTTAATGAAGTAGTAATTCAAGTATCATTGAGTAGGGTAAATAAAAACCTTTTAGTAATTTTTATAAATTCAAATCTTTTTAAAAATACCTAACATATCCAAAAAAATATTTAATAATTTGATAGAGTAATAAGTGGGATGTTATTAAGTGATAAGTGGGCTCATATTTAATCATTATCGCTACCAAGATAGATTGTAGAACTCAATGTCGAAATCATTCATAAATATAATATTTACTATTTGTTGTGATTCTACTTACCAATCAATAGTAAGGAGAGTTTTATTGAGTAGTAAATGAGTTTGATTGAATAATAAATCAAGTCTGATGAAGTAATAAAAGGAGCTTGATTGAATAGTAAGTAAAGTATCATTAATTAGTAATTGATGTATGATTAAGTAATATTAAAATATCATTAAATAGTTATCATTTATAAACACAATACTTACCATTGGTTTTGATTCTATTTACCACTAATTGTGAATCTAAATTGTGAATCTATGTAGCACTCTGTACTTCCTGTTATAATGAAATTATATTTGACTCTTTGATTATCATGATTTTGGACCTTTTTAGTTGATATTTGAGCCTTGGTTGAGGTGTTACTATAGTGATTGGGTGAGATTGAATAAAAAACTTTAAATTCGAATAATTGTTATTGAGTAATCTTCACTCTTTCATCATTTTCTTTTTCCACGCTTTGAAGCTTGATGTAAGGCTACAACCATTGGAAAGCTTACTTCCGGAACTTCAATTTGGATACAAGAACGACCCTAAGCGGAGTTCGGACGAGAGAGTTATCCTATTTGAAATTTGCGAATCTGTATTTTGAGCATAGTGCGCTCGAGCACAACTTTCGACACTCGAGCGTATAGCGCGGAATCAGATTTTTAAAAGTCACTTTTTGGATCAAACCACTTCACTTTTCACGCCCTTCTCTCTCTCCTTCCGTCATTTTTGTTTTCTCAAGCTTTTTAGGCTTGATTTCATCTATTTCTATACATCTTTGACCCCTAAATCCATATACCAAAACGTAGAGCATGACGAGGGCTTCCATTTAATCTCAACGGATCGTTGTTTTGCCGCCGGTGATTTTTCCGACTTGCTTCCTTCTTGATTCAAGAAGTAGAGTCTATTTCTTAAACTCAATATGAGTTCAATAATGTATTTGTGGTGTATTTTAAATATATGGATCCTATTGTTCTTGCATTGATTTTTGATAATTTGTTGTAAGTTAGGGTTTGTTCCAAATAGGATTGTTGAGTTATGGTTTAGCAACAAAAGTTTATTTTCCACTTACAAAAAATGTATTCGAGTTTTTTAATGTATAAAGCCCTAATTTGGAGAAATCCTAAAATGTTGATATTTTGAAAAATTGTTGGATTATTAAATCAAAATGTAAATGAGGGGTTTTCAAATGTTTTCTTGAAAAAAAGTTGTGATTATGAAATTAGAGTTAATATATATTGAAATGAGTTATTTCTTGCATTGAAATGAATTTTCAAAGAGGAAGGGAGTTATGCCCAAAAATGTAATTTTTGAGATTATAAAAAGGAAATGAAATAAATGTTGAGAAATGTGAAATTGAAATGATGATTAATGATGATGGTGGAGTTGGATATGTATTATCACTCCCATTTGAGATTTTAGAAAAGTGTATCTTTAATGGAATTTATTTATCTGTTTAAATATATTTGTTTTGGGCTATCTGTGGAGGATAACTATGATTATTGTAGAAATTGCATTTGGACTAGGCAAACTAGACTATTTATAAATCATGCATATCATGGAGCATGCAATGGATTTTGAGGATTTAAACTGTATGTTTTGGAAAGAGATTTTGGAAACTCTTATGTTATGTTTTAAGAGCATTTGTTTCATTTTGAAAATTATACTTTGGATCACATGTATTGTGCTATTTGAAAAGGGTAAATAAAATGGTAAATCTAGAAAAAGGAAACTAATCTCTTACCCGTTGTCATTGAATATGGTTATCTTTTAATATATTGTAAATGTATGATGTTTGGGAGAAGAAAGGCAATGGACTCCATTGAATCAAGTTGGCCTGTGTGTCTAGGATGAAAGTCCCGAAACCGTGCGTATACATGGTGCCGATCCCGCGAACGAAATTTCTATAAAATGGCACTGGTAGTGCTTATATAGCCTACGTTTACATGGGTCCTGTTTGACGGTTTCCCGCGGATGAAATTTCTGTGAAAGGTTGTATTGGTTTTGAAGATTTACCCATTTTATTTATTATCATTTGGTTTTGGAAAGAAATGATTTTAAAACGGTTTTAGCAATGTATTTGCTGTTGGTTAACAATGTATTTGTATTGGAATTGGCAATAAAATTGCTAGTTGGTATTGAGATACTTGGATTAACTTGTAGAAATGGATTTTATATCAAACTAATGTATTGAATTCGTAAAACGTTTTGAACAAACGAATGGTTTGGAAACTGGGAAGAAAAGATTTTATTGAGAAAACAAGTGGATTTGAGAATGTATTAAGCCTATTATATATGTATGTATTGCATTCATGATCATTTACACTGGTGAAGCATATTTAGCTTTTGAAATATTTTTTATTAGGCTTTATGCTTACCCTACGTGGCTGGAAATATTTTTCAAGTATGCTTATACGGACGTGGACTGAGACATTGAAGTTGTGATTGGAACCATGTAGGGTGGTTCTTTTATTTGTTGGCCAATGACCATTTATATATTTGTTGGCCGTGTGCCATTCTTGTAAGGGTTATACCCTTTTTATATGATACAAGCGTTTGGGCATTTTAATTTGATTTATAACATCTTTGTATGTTTTGTTACAGAGCACCCATTTGACTTAGATGTTGTATCTAAGAATGTATAAAATTGGAATAACGCATGTATTGTGTGCTTATATTATATACATATGCATGAGTGTTGTTAGTGATCGATTATCGTTAGGAGGTTTTCTTACGTGGGGCCAGATCTCGTAAATCTGGGACATGACAATCTACTTGTCACTTAGTATTTTACCATTTTTACAAAGTTTGAATACTTACAATTGGTTAGCAATCTACTTACTATTTATTTTTAGAATGTGTACTATATACAAGTTATGACATGATCACTTTTAGTTATAACTAAAAACAAAATATAATGGGCTATAATTTAAATAATAACATCACTTAGGTATAACCAAAAGACCTTTTCGGTTATAATTAAAATAATAATCACAATATATCATATCCAACATCACAATGAGACATGAACAAATATAATAACTAGATACCACTTTAGACATAACCAAAAACCTTTTCAGTTATAATCAAAATAAATTAAAAGATGTTATAATTAAAAACCACTAGAGATTATAATTAAGTTATAACTAACATTACAATGTGTCATAATCAAGTCATAATCAACACCTCAATAAATTATAACTAAATATTATAAAGGTCATAACTCGGTATATGGTATAAACCAAAAAAAGTGTGTATTATAAAATGTTCCAGTAAACACAAGTACAAATAACAATAAAATAAATATTTTAATAGTAAAGAAATAATATCATTTTTATCCAACATAATTATGTCAATTTTATGATATTCATATTTTTTAAATCCTAAAAAAGATTAGTGTAATGTAGTTGAATTATTATTTTTTTTAAATTCATGATAAAATTTGCAAAATTTAATTATGAAAGTCATAAATTTTTTTTATAAATATATAAATACTTTTGAAAACTACAACTAGTTTGTAATTTTTTTTCTTTTTTTATAAATAATTTAATGACATATTGGATACAATCGCGATTGGAAGCTCGAATTTGAGCTCCCCCGAATGCCCCGAATTCTATTTTTTTTTTTTCAGAGTAGAAGAAGGAAGAAGAGGGAGGAGGAGGAGGAGGAGTGGACTGGAGGGGTGCCATACCAGTGGGAGGAGGCGGAGGCGGGGCCAGAGGCGACGGCGGTGGTGCTGCGACGATCGGCGGCGGTGAGCAGACGATCGGGGTGGTGAGCAGACGACTCTCCTCCTCTCTCCCTCTCCCTCTCCCTTTTTCTCTACCTCTCCCTTTGCTTAGTCGACTGCGTGAAGAAGAAGAAGGGAAAAAAAAATAGAATGCCCAAAACGACGTCGTTTTGGGCATTCGGGGCATACGGGGGAAAGAAATTCGAGGCACAAATTTTTTTCCTTTTGGATAACAAGGTCACATCACCTTTAGTTCAAAAAAAAAAAAAAAAAAAAACCACGCGTCACCTGCTCAACCGGTTACTACCGGTGACCCAAGTGGTTAGAGTAATATTTCACTTTTGAGTATGGTACATAAAAATCACTTTCATATGACCCGATGTAACTAAGGGTTGGTTTAGGATGTGAGTTGTCTTTTTGATTTTTGATTTTTGATTTTTGATTTTTTGACTATTTTAATTTGGGGTTAAAAAAGTCTCATTTGGAATAGATTTTTTGATTTTTTTGACTTTTATGAGAGAAAAAATGAAATGATTATAGATTAGATATGATATTTTGTCTTATTGGACAAAAAAACTTATTTTATCTTTTTACAACTAAAATAACCAAAAAATCAAAAAGTCTGGTATGCCAAACGAAAGTTGAGTTAGATATTGAACAAATGTTAAAGATTTACAATTTATAATTTTAAATTTATTTAATGATACGATAAAGAGAATTGAATATTAAATAGTTGAGTGTATAATAAATTAAAAGTTAATAAATGTCCTTATGGATAAAATTGAAAGAGTTTTTAAGAATTTTAAATATTTTTCTAATTTATTTTATGTAATCGATTTTGAGCTCGTTTGGGATGTGGATTGATTTTTTGGCTATTTTAGTCTGGAACTAAAAAGTTTTGTTTCGGATAAGATTTTTGACTTTTTTGACTTTTGTAAGAGAAAAAATGAAATGATTATCGGTTGGATGTGAAATTTTATCCTATTTAACTAAAATTGTCTATTTTATCTTATATAACTATGTTAGCCCTAATGAGACATCTCAAACGAGCTCTTTATTATAAAAGTTGGCAAATGTGTCCATTTCGTTTTGTTTGCACAATCTATTTTATGAAAAACTTAATTTTTTTGTGCAAAAAAAATAGGGCCAAACTCCACCACACCAGCTAAGGATCTTCACATACAATTTTTTTGAGCAGAAATGATAGATTCTTTTAATTTTGAAACTTTAAATAGAACTCTAATAACTTGGCAATGAAAAAAAAAAAAAAACACAAGACACAAATATCACATTATTGTGAAACCCACACACTATTAGAACTCTTTAAAGCTTCACAATTAAAACCCCCAATCTTTTTTCTTCTCTGAATGAGTCTTCACTACTCACATACTTTTCTACCCTAGGGATTTTCTTGATTTGCACAGTTTTGTGAAAACAACCACTCGGACAAAATATTTTTAATAAATTATAAATACATCTCTTGATATTTATTTAAAATATAAATTGACCCTTATGATTTTAAAAATTACAATCCGTCCTTTCAACTTTCTTATTGCATAAAATGACCCCATTTTATTAATAAATCATCAAGTCAATTAATAATTTTTAATGATGTCAAAAATATATTTCAATTAACAATTCAAGTAATTTTATTGTTGTATGGGAGAGCAGATATAAAATTTAATATTTTTTTGTTAATTTTGTTAAATAAAAAAATTTGACAAGAAGATATTTGTAATTTTCAAAATTACATGGAACAATTCGTATTATAAATAAATTTCAAAGATGTGTTTGTAATTTATCTAAATATTTTGTATCCATTGTTTACTTTTAGACATTCAAAAAAAATGTTGACACGAATTTAATCTTATCAAATGACTATTGATATTCGATGAACATAATTTTTTACTATGATTGAGTACTCAGTTCTACACATTAAATGGTAGGGTGACCCATTTTGAATTCATCATCGATGGATTGAACGTGCGCGCATTGGCTTGTCTTTTTCTTACACAAGACAAACCAAACCAAACCAAAGCAATCACATCAACCACCACACCCAATCTGCACTCAATCCCACCACTAGTCCTATATTGTTCTTCCTTTTTGCCACCTCTTCTACGCACTCATCACTCACTACAAGAAAAATCAATTTTGGCGACTAAAATTTAATTTTCCGTCGCTGAAAGTAGCACAATTGACAACTAAAATAGAATTAGTAGCCAAAAGTGAAGACTTTTGGCAACTAAAATAGTTTAGTAGCCAAATGTATAGTTATTAGCGACTAAAAATCAATTTAGTCGCTGATTGTATGGATTTTAGCGACTAAAGGTTTTTTAGTAGCCAAAAGTGAAGGTTTTTGGCAACTAAAATAATTTAGTAGCCAAAAGTATAGATTTTGGTGACTAAAAAATAGTTTGGTCGCCGATTATACGTGTTTTACCGACAAAAATAAATTTTGTAGCCAAAAGTGAAGCTTTTTGGCTACTAAAAAAAATTTAGTAGCTAAAAGTCTACAATTGGCGACTAAAATTCAGTTTAGTAGCCAAAAGTGGAGGTTTTTGGCGACTAAAAACAAGTTTAGTCGCCAAAAGTGGTTATTTTTAGGCGAAACTTATTTTTTTAGCGACTAAAAAGTAATTAGTAGCCCGAAATTATAGAATGGGTGACTAAAAAATAGATTTAGCCGCCAAAAGTCGCCTTAATTTTTTTTTAGTAAATAATTTATTTTTTACATAAATTATATTGAATAAAAATAATTATATTTATATATATAGTTTTATATTAATACGGGTCAATATACTATATAAATAATATATATTACATATATATTCATGTGGTGTTGTAGTGGCATGGTGGAGGGAGTGTGTTGCTAAAGTTGTAGAAGGTAGAAGGTCCGTGGTTCGAATATCAGAAAAAGCAGAAAAGTTAGTTTTTTTTTTTTTCACCGAACAACCTTTGGCGAGTAAAACTATTGGTCACCAAAAGTGTTTCTTTTGGCGACTAAACAGTTTGGTCAGCGTTCATTGACTATTGGCGACTAAAACATTAGTCGCTAAATGTATAATTTTTAAAAGTGGAATTGACTATTGGCGACCAAAACTTTGGTCGCTAAAGACCTGTGTTTTTGCCGACTAAAACCTTTTTGGTCACCAAAACCTCCGGCGACCATGTTTTCACGACAAAACCGACGACTAAAAAATTTAGTCAGGGAAACTAAAAACAAGGTTTTTGGCGACTAAAAGCGGACTTTTAGCGACTAAAAATTTAGTGCCAAAGGTGATTTTTCTTGTAGTGACTTTGAAAACTCGCAGTGAACTCCCATGACTTGATAGTGTTTTTTTCATATGAATCTCCGGTTGAAGCTGAGAAGCCAAAGGTCACCCACTCTGGCAAGTGCTGTCTCAAATCAACTATGAGAAAAAGGCCCTGTGTGAATTGGGTATCAATCGCAAAACCAAAGAAGACAACACTAAGGTTTTGGGTGCTAGAATTATACTTAATCCAAGCCTCATTTGTTCTACCATTTGAAATACCATTGGGCCAATATATAGGATCAACAGAACTCCTCCTATAGTTGACATTGATACCGACAAGATTGATAGGCAAGCCTTCTTGCCAAGGATTATTCCTGTAAGTATCAAACTCCACAGTGACAAACCAGTTCACACCATTTGAAGTTGTTGTCTGGTTTTCATTTATGAGGCCTAGGCCACCGCCTGTCGAGTTTGGAGGAACATTAGAACCATTGGGAGCAAGAAAGAATGCAAGCCCCTCACCATAGTTATTTCCTCTGATGATAAATGAGAAATTGGTACTGAAGTCTATGAGGTTCCCTGTGGCCGTGTCTTACAGATGCATCTGTTGGGTACAAGTGGCACGACCAGTCCTCTACTGCAACGACGACACATCGTACTCATCAGGGTTTGGGGTGACTTGGATGCCCTGGGATGAGATGTAAAGCATCTCCTGTGCAGTTTATGAGGGAATCATTGTGTTGAATAGTTGGGAGATTGAAGGACAATGGAGTTGCATTTGCATAAAAAAATAGTAATACAAGAAAGAAGAGAAAGGTGATCATGGAGAGACAGTGAAAGAAGATGAGAGATATTGGAGATGGGTGTTTGAAAGATTAGATGATGATTGAGGTCATTGCACTTTCTCATATATATAAATATGTAGATTGACGGGTTGCAAAAGTTACAATATGTTGGAGTTGTTGGATAATCTTCACTGTATTACGAATAAATTCTGATTGTGTACTTAACATCAAACAAAATACAGAAGAAATAAAGAAAATGAGAGAGATCATTTGATTACAAAAATGAAACCAATAAATAAAACAAAACAACAAGTAAATTAATTATTACTTAATTAATTTCTCGAACAAAATTTTGATCAAGTCCAGTGTTTCACACTGTGTCTTTAAGATAGATTCATCATCTCCACGGTGCTTTCAGATTGTGGACGTCTATCTCTCAGGATAAAATGGTCAATAGCGAATAATAGCAGCACTACAAATTATTCGCCCAATAAACACAGTTTGTGTTTACACTCTTTCTCATAGAAAAATTAATGTAGCAAAATGCAGAGATTAGCAACAGTAGAGAATAACGAAAATTTCTGAATGAAAATCCAAATAAGGGCCTGTCTTATTTATAGATGAATTCGTGGCTTTTCAGTTTGAACTCTACAGGTAGCAAACTTATTTGAACAGGTATAAAACCTATTCGGTTTTGAATCAAACCTGTTCAGTTTGAATAAATAGTTAAGGAATCTGTTGGGTTTAATTTGAATAGATCTGAATCTGTTCGGACAGATAAAAACCTGTACAGAAAATTTGAAGAGGTGCAAGCAACATTTTTGAATTTTACCAACTGAAAATTTGAATTCAAAAAATTGGCCCAAATTTATTTTCCAAAAATAAGGAATAAATTCAAATGTATTTAGCCCAAAAAGAATTTCCCGAATTTATTTTCCGAAAAAAAGAAAGAAATTCAAATGTATTTGCCCCAAAAAGAATTTCCTGAATTTATTTTAAAAAAAAAAAAAGAAATAAATTCAAATGTATTTGCCCCAAAAAGAATTAGTAACGGGCCGGACAAGCCCAACCCAATCTCATACTACGCACCTAGGCCCAACTCAGCCCAGCCCGCTCGACCGATCGGACGGACGGCGATGGTGGCGTGCACGTGTGTTTATTTTTTAATCCAATGGATCTAGCCCACTTTGCCCATAACCTCTCCCTTCTACAAACTTGGGGTGCCCCTTGAGGCCCTCCCTAAGTTGCAAACTTAAGCCTTATAAACCCATAAAAGTTTTCCTACCAAACCAATGTGAGACAAGCCTTTAATTCAAACCTTTAAGAAATTTCTACCAAAAACTTCATTTTCATGGAGCTCACTTTGGCTTCAATTTCCCATTCACCAGATAATGGTTTTGAGTAACCAAATATACTATGTGAATCACAACGCAACATAGAATGCGTTACCACTTAGACGCGCCAACTTTGGCACATAGGTCCTACCTAAAAATTAGACCAAAGTTGAGGAAAAAACTAATTTTTCCAAAATCATTTCTAAAAATCCCCCACATGAATAGAATTTGATGACAACGTATTGGCACCATAAATCTGTAATTATTATTGTTATTATTGATAAATTGCAGGACATGTGGCACTCTCCTACTCATTTGGAGGTTATGAAAAGTTATGAATTATTAAACATATGTGAAAAGATGATGGAGAATGTGGAGGATTATGGAGCATAATGTGGAAGAACATAGAGGACAAAGTGGAGAACATAGAGCATGAATTGGAGGTTAAAGGAAGTTATGAAGACATGGAGGGATATGTGGTATTATGGGAATGAAGATGGAAGATTGGGTAGTTTTAGGTGGTTATTGGGTAGTTATTGCTGGAAGCTTTTTCTTACAAATATTTGACTATAAATAGCCATTCATGGCTACATTGTGTGGATCCAGACTCAGATCCAGAAACTAGTCATTTACTTCATTCCAGTTTTATATTTCCAGTTCTTTACATTTTCAACATTTAATTCCTGTACTCCATTTCATTTCCTAGGAGTAGTTCTTAAGTAGTTGTTGCTGTAAATCTTTTCAAGACTGGGTCATTTCATTGTAAGTTCTTATTTATTCAATAAAATTTAGTTTTTAAATTGTTCTGTACTTATTATTTCTTATAAAATTCTCCTAAAATAAGCCACCAGTAAAAGTCCTCTTCATTGAGGCTGAAAGAACTTCAACACAATCGCCTGATAAGGACTTATTAATCCTTACTGACACGCTTAAAATTACACAATTAACCTTCGAAAGCCAAAAAAGCCAACACATATTTTTGACACGCTCGGTGGGACTATTATAATGGCTAGACGTAGACGACAAGGAGAAAATGAGCGCCTTGAAGAAGGCATAAAAGAAGAAATGACAAACAAATTGAAATTCGTTATTCAAATTTGTCAAAATAAAATATATTGGCGTGAAAGAAAAATTTTAGATCTTCAAGAAGAGATCCATTTTCTTGATGAATAAAATTTCCAAGTTGTTTCTTCATTATCATATTATTTGGTAGAAGAAAAAAATGCACTATTTAATTGGAGTAATTCATCAACTTGGTGTGGAAATTTGCCAATGGAGAAATGAGTTATCAACCCTTCTTGTCAAGTCTTCAATGACTAAATTTTGTAGGGTTTTAAAAAATGTTTTCAAGTCATTTGTGACTGAAATTAGTGAAAATATTTCATCAATGGCTCGGAGGGTTCAAGAGCCCGTTTTTAAAGAGCCAAATTATGTAATCAACATAATGAATGAGCATGTTCTTGAGCCAAATTTGGCTAAGAATGATGTTCCATGCATGGCTCGGGGGTTAAAAACTCTATTTTTAAAAAGCTAACTTATGAAAATAACATGGCTAAAAAGCATGTTGTTGAGCCAAATATGGTTAAAAATGATGTTCCATATAAGGCTCGGGGGGTTGAAAATCCATTCTTAGAAAGTCGAGCCATGGAAATAACATGTCTATGGAGGATTTTCATAAGCCATTAATGGCTAAAATAAAAAAACAACCCCATTTGTCAATGAATGATGAAAGTTATTTGGCCAAAGAACATGTTCTTAGACCAAAAGTGATTAAAGATGATGATCAACCCACTATTAACGAATTTAAAATATTTGACATGATTGAAAATGTCAAAGTATTTGAACTTCTAAGGCTATATTATGCCATGAACTTCGAAGGTATGTCAAAGCACTTCGAAGGTCTATATATTTGGTTCGAAGGTAATTTGAAACTCGAAAAACACTTCAAAGTGCCATATATTTAGTTCAAAGGTAGGTCGAAGCTCCCTCAAAAGCACTTCGAAGGTCTATATATTTGGTTTGAAGGTAATTCGAAACTCGAAAACACATCAAAGTTCTATATATTTAGTTCGAAGGTGGCTCGAAGCTCCCTCAAAAGCACTTCAAAGTTCCATATATTTAGTTAGAAGGTAATTCAAAACTCTGCAAAACACTTTAAAGTAGTGTAATTTGAAGCGTGTGTATGTTGTTTGTCACTTTGAAGCAATTTGAAGTAGTACAATCGGAAGTGAAACTATATGGTTAAGGTTTGAAGAATCATGCTTCGAAGGTCTTGAAATTTCCATAGTCTTATGATGCATTGAAGGTCTCGAAGTAAAGCATAGAAGGGCCAACTGTTACTAATGGCTCCAAGAAAATAACATTGGCATGCATTGTGACTAAATCAAATTGGTGATATTTTGCTAAGAATTCACCATTTCAAACACATGCAAAGTAATCCAATTTCGAAACACACATTAAACTTTAAAGCATGTGAACTTATTTTAATTATGTTTTGAAGCCTTGTAAACTCTCCAAGCAGGTAGCGATTATGCATTTGAAGCTTTTAAAGCTTCTAAAATATGTTGTGAGCACTTTCGAAGCAATGTTTTGGTTTTTTTTTTTTAACAAAATTGAATCATGTTGTATGATAAAAGAACCTTCGAATGCATATCTCCCTTCGAATACATTAATTAATTGCCAAGTATGGTCTAAATTGATGTACAACTCTTCATGAATTCAAGGTTCTTCATTCTGAAAGAGTTGCTGGGAGGGGGGGTAATGTTGGCACCATAAATCTGTAATTATTATTATTATTATTGATAAATTGTAGGACATGTGGCACTCTCCTACTCATTTGGAGGTTATGAAAAGTTAAGAATCATTAAACATATGTGAAAAGATGATGGAGAATGTGGAGGATCATGGAGCATAATGTGGAAGAACATGGAGGACAAAGTGGAGAACATGGAGCATGAATTGGAGGTTAAAGGAAGTTATGAAGACATGGAGGGATATGTGGCATTATGGGAATGAAGATGGAAGAGTGGGTAGTTTTAGGTGGTTATTGGGTAGTTATTCCTGGAAGTTTTTTCCTATAAATATTTGCCTATAAATAGCCATTCATGGCTACATTGTATGGACCCAGACTTAGATCCAAAAACCAATCATTTACTTCATTCCAGCTTTATATTTTCAGTTCTTTACATTTTCAGCATTTCAATTCATGTATTGTACTTAATTTCCTAAGAGTAGTTCTTAAGTAGTCGTTGCTGTAAATCTTTTCAAGACTGGGTCATTTCATTGTAAGTTCTTATTCATTCAATGAAATTCAGTTTCTAAATTGTTCTGTACTTGTTATTTCTTATAAAATTCTCCTAAAATAAGCCACTAGTAAAAATCTTTTTATTGAGTCTGAAAGAACTTCAACACAATCGCCTGATAATTGGTAAGCAATTATAAATTCTGTAAGGACTTATTGATCCTTGTTGGCACGCTTAAAATTACACAATTAACCTTCAAAAGCCAAAAAAGCCAACACAACGGAAATGCAACAATATGCAGAATTTTTTGAAAGAGTATAAATCGAAAATATCTTGCATTAGGATAGGCAGCTTTCGGCCTTGAACCTTCTCTAGTGATAACCTATCGGATTTTTTAGCTAACCAATGGACGCAATGCCTTGAATTGTTTAGCCGTTTATGTAAGCCAAGATAATAGATTTCATACAAAATATCTTCTAACACATTGTGGTTCTCACGGTTGTGTTCATTTTGTTCTTGAACGCTCCTGGTTGTTCATGAGTGCTTCTAGAGAATTCAGGCTCTTCATTCTCATAGAACCGACCCCAGTTCGACACTCATATAGATGATTCTTACTGTGAGTATCTCTTATACTTGTCTTGATTTGTATACCTAAATCAAGATATAAGTAATCATTAAAAACGAAGCTTATCCTTAAACCTCTACATATAATACATGTTGCAGATATCACTCTCACAATAGGAATGGGTAGGAAATTTTAATCCCTTGGTGATTTCTGGCGAGCCACACATAACTTAGTTGTCCCTTTGAACTTAGTTCTTGGGATCTCCAGTCATTTAAGTAGGGTTACCATTATGATAACTCTTATGTAATAGGCTTTAATCTCATCCCCTTTGATGAACTATACACTTGTTCTTTAGTCAAACATTTTGTTAACAGATCCACAATATTCTCTTTAGATTTTATATAATCTATGGAGATTATTCCATTTGAGAGCAATTGCCTTACGGTATTATGTCGACGATGAATATGTCGTGACTTACCATTATACATATGATTCTGTGCCATACTTATTGCAGATTGACTATCACAATGAATGCAAATAGCTAGCATAGGTTTTGGCCACATTGAAATGCCTTTTAAGAAGTGGTGAAGCCATTCTGCTTCTTCTCTTGCTTTGTCTAAAGCAATGAACTAAGATTCCACTGTGGATCATGAGATGCATGTTTGTTTCGTGGATTTTCAAGAAACAGCAGCGCCTCCTAGAGTAAAGACATATCCACTAGTGGATTTTGAATCTTTAGTATCTGATATCCAATTTGCATCACAATAGCCTTCGAGTACTACAAGATATCGAGTAAAGTTTAAACCATGATCACGGGTAAATCTTAGATGTCTAAGAACCCGAATGATCGCTTTTCAATGGTCTTCTCTGGGGTTACTAGTGTACTTACTCAATTTACTGACAACATAAGCTATATCAGGACGAGTGCAATTCATTAAGTACATTAGGCTTCCAATGATTTTGGAGTATTTTAGTTGAGACACCGCATCACCTTTATTTTTAGATAAATAAAGACTGATGTCTACAAGTGTTCTTGCTGCATTCATATCATCCTTGATATATTTACCAAGAATTTTCTCAATATAATGAGATTGAGATAATGCATACCCATAAGATGTTTAAGTAATTTTCATTCTTAATATAACATCTGCGACCCCCATATCTTTCATATCAAATCTTTTGTTCAGTATTTGCTTAGTTGATTTGATCATGTTTTAACTGCTTCCTATAATAAGCATGTCATCTACATAATGACAAACGATGACATATCCTTTGTCAGTGTTTTAACATAGACGCACTTGTAACATTCATTTATCTTAAACCCATTAGTAAGCATAGCATGATCAAATTTTTCATGCCATTGCTAAGGAGCTTGTTTTAATCCATAAAGAGATTTTACAAACTGACAAACTTTCTTTTCTTGCCTTTGTACTACAACTCTTTGGGGTTACTCCATATAGATCTCTTCATTTAGATCACCGTTTAAGAAAGCTTTCTTAACATCTATTCGATGTATTTCTAAATTATACAACGCTACTATAGCAATAAGCATGTGAATGGATGTTATTCTTGTCACAAGGGAATATGTGTGAAAATAGCCTAGACCTTCCTTTTGTTTGTAACTTTTTACTACAAGTCTTGCTTTATATTTATCTATTGAACCATCTGTTCTTAT
This sequence comes from Camellia lanceoleosa, assembly GCA_025200525.1. NCBI lineage: Eukaryota > Viridiplantae > Streptophyta > Magnoliopsida > Ericales > Theaceae > Camellia > Camellia lanceoleosa. The sequence goes on from CM045760.1 coordinate 182,284,315, forward strand.
TTTTCTCTTGAATATTCATTTATATCCAAAAGGTTGAGAATCAGATGGAAGATCCATCAATTCCCAAGTATGATTTTGCATAATGGATTCAATTTTATTATTAACAGCCTCTTTCCATAAAGGTGTTTCAGGATCTGTCATTGCTTCCTTAAAGCTTTGAGGTTCATTTTCTAACAGGTATGTCAGAAAATCTGAACCAAAGGATGTTTGATGTTCGTGCTCTTTTACTTCGTCTTGGTTCATCATCAGTTAAATCCTGCTGGTTTTTTTTTTTTTGAACAACAAAGAAATCTTTATTGATGAAACATACAAAGTATGATAAAGTACATCAATAAAGATGAGCTTGAAGTTAGCTCAAACTCCAAGCTTCAGTTGGTGAGACCAACAAAAAAAAAATAATAAAAAAAATAAAATAAAAAATAAAGCAGAAAAACCAACAAGCAAAAACAACTAAAAGTTGCAGCCACTATTGAGCAAAAGTAGACCAATGCTGAGAAGACCATTAGCAACAGATCAGCAAACACCAAAACTGGCAGCAGAGACAAGCAAAATAGCAGAGGGTACACAAGCATCATCCCACCTGAGGTTTCACTTAGAAGCCTATCCTATCATATGCTACCACCCACAAGAAGATGCCAAGGTTGAAACAGCACATCAGAGTAACCAATGATATGATAGGCTACCACAACAGCTCAGAACAGTAGTCCACAAAGCACTGTAGATCCCCAACCTTAACAGCCTACAACAGACCTCCCAAGTATTTCTAGATTTGCCTCAAATTAAGAATGAAATCCTCCTAGTTGCTTAGCAGACCACAAAACTAAACAAAGCATCACAAACCAGCAAACAAAGCACCCATAGCATTACATTTTCACTACAGTAGACAAAAAGCACCATTTCAATACACACCCTTCCACAAAACTAAGAGTGGACACCAGTACTATTCACACTAGTACTACACTAATAATAGACAAACATCACCAGCACTATTCACACCCTTCCACCAATGCATCTCTTAATCTGATAAATATTGAACAAAAAATCTGTAACAGAGAAGTTGAGGTCTTTGAATGAAGCCTTGAGCCAAATAGCAACTCTGAGGATGATTAATTCCTGCAACTCTCCCATATTTGGTTGAACACCATTAAACACACAATCATTTCTACACTTTCAAATTGACCAAAGAGCTACAAGTGGAATGGCCTTGCAGATTCTCCCTTCTATTTTGTTAAACCAGATTCCAACCCACTAATGCAGCAAACACTCGATTGAGTTTGGCACAACCTAAAGCATACCCCACCACTATAACAGACTTGTCCACACCCTCCAAACCATGGGGCACAAAATAAGGACATGTTCTATTGTCTCAGGCTCATTTTTGCAAAACACACAGTCAGAAGATAACTCTTATCCAAAATCCGAATCCTCTAAAGAAACACACAAGTCTTTACCTTATGTTTCCAAGCAAGCCACCCAAAAAATTGCACTTTGGGTGGAAGATAGTTCACCCATATTAACCTACTAAGAAACCCCAACTCCGCAGCCTTTATTGCTGTGTAATTGTACAATGATGATACAAGAGACTGTCCAGATTTGGCAGCCGACCACACTGATTTGTCCATACCATCCAGATTGAGAGATGGAGCCAATCTCAGCACATCTTTAAGCCTGGTAAGTTCCTCATCCTCCCAAACAAATAGCTATTTTCTGAAACTAAACACCTAATTTTCTGAATTTTCTTTCTTTTCAACAAAGAACCTTAAAGAGCCCCTTTGCTCATTAGATAACCAGAATAATCTAGGGAATTCCTTTTTAAAACATACATCACCACACCACTTATCATGCCAAAACTTCACTCTAAGACCATTACCCACTGCAATCTTGAAATGATTAACATAAAAATGAATCAAATTGGCTCTACACTCTGCCACAGCTAGGATATCCCTCCAGATTTTTGAGCTCTTATTTTCTTGATTTAGAATAGGAAACCAGTCTCCCTCTTCCAGGTTGTGTTTACTGCAGATTACCTTCTTCCATAACGATTCCCCTTCATTTGCGAACCTCCACCACCACTTAAGCAAGAGGCATACATTAACATCCCTAATTCTCCGAATACCTAACCCTTCCTGAAGTTTGCTCAAAATTACTTCCTTCCATCTCACCATATGCACTTTCCTCTTCAACTCTGTGCCTCTCCATAAGAATGCAGCCTGAATTCTATCTATTTCCTTAGCAATTCCTTCGGGCATCTTGAACAGTGATAGGTAATACACTGGTAGATTAGATAATACTGCCTTGATCAATGTCAACCTATCAGCAAATGACAAAAATCTCCTTTTCCAACTAGATAGTCTGGCCTTTGTTTTATCCATAACTGGTTTCCAAATGTTCTTTCTACTTGGGCTCACTGTAGACACCCCATTTTTGACCGTCCTCAAGACTTGGACGTCACTGCTCGAACACTCGGTGATTATCCATGTTTGTGTTTGTTTGGAGTTCCCGGAGTTCTCGGCTACGCGCCTTGCCTCAGGACCTCCGAACTTGACTGTTTTGTGTCTGGTTTTACACCAAACACCTGTGCTTTGCCTTTGAGGGGCAGCGAATGCCTTCTGAGACATCCCCACATACCACCGGCTGTGGCTAGAGGCCACCGGCTGGCTGGTGCTTCCATCGGCACTATTTTGTGCCGGTCGGCACTCTTTTTGGCAAAATGACCATTTTGCCCTGCCGACTGCTTTACAGCTGCTTTATGAGATATTTTTAGATAGCTGTTTAGCTCTTGTTTCCCCTCCATACACGTGTATGGAGGGATGAGTCCTTGGATGACTTAGTTTGTAAGTCTTGGTTGCCTATAAGGAGAAGCTCTCTTCTCTTGGCTCAAGGGTTAGCAAATTTAGAGAGTTAGAGAGAAAAAGGGAGAGAGAAGCTCTGGTTTTTCTAGGGTTTGAGTTGCATACACCTTCTATCTCTATCCTTCTCTTGTGTGTCTAGGTGTTTTGTGCCTTACTATTGCACACAAACACCTAGTGTTTCACCTTCTCCTTGCAACTGAGGTTCTAAGGGCTGGTTTTTGAAGTTTTTAATAGATTTTGAGCCTAAGGAAGCAACAACATCAACCTTTGTAAAGGTGGTCTTCAAGGGTAAGAAACTACCCCTTTTTACCCCATTTTTGCACTCCATTTTTGCATAGTTTAGAACTGTTTTTGTGCTTAGCATTTAATACAAAAAAGTTCTTTTTTTTGGCCCTCTTTATTGTTGGTTAAGAGTGTTTTGTGCTTTGGGGAGGTTTGACCACCCTTAGGCCTTGAAAAGGCCTCATTTTGTGCTATTTTGTGAGAGCTCCGGGATTTTGGTGTTGGGGTCTCTTCACCACTGAAATCTTGAGGGATTTCAGTGGTGTAGATGATGCCTTGAAGTCCCAAGAAGGAGAGGGCCACCCCCTCTCCTTGTTCTCCTTGAAAAGGACAAATTTTGGCCTCTTGAGGAAGCCTATGTTCAAGTGTGTGTTGAGCATGCCATGACTGTTTTTCACGCTCATATTACCATGATATAACATGATTTTAAGTTGGTTTTGGTCCCTTATGCATGCTTAGCATAGTTGCCATGTAATGCCTTGTAATGCCTTTAACACGTCTTAGGTTGTTAGCCTTTATTTGAGCATGATTTAGGCTTAGACTTATGAGTGTTTTGTGCTTATTTTGCCATGCTTTAGGTCTGTCCATGGTCGTTTGGATTGATTTTGGCATGTTTAGTATAGCTCCTTTGCATTTGTGGCTTGCCGAGCTTGTATGCCTCAAGTATGTGAGTGTGTGGCATGTGTTGCTTGCATTATTTTGGTGGTTTGGAACCACCCAACATGTAATTTCAGTCCCTTTGGCATGCTCATATGCTTGCCTAAGTCGCCTCTTTATTGCTTTAAAAGCGCATGTTGTATGCCTCATGTTTTGGCCTTTGTATGTGCCTTTATGCTTGGACCATTTAGATGCCATCTAGGTGTTCCTTGGGTGTTGTTTAGGTCTGTCTTTGACCTATTTTGAGTCCCCTTGGCCTTGTGAAGCTTGGTGGACTTGACCTTAGTACAAGCCTCCATGGCTTGCTTCAAGTATTTGGGCCTATTGTTGCATACTTGGCTTGCTTTGTTGCATGATTTGGCATCATGTTTCGTGTGATTTTCAGAGCTTTATATGCATGTCAATTGTCCATGCTCAACTCATTTCAAGTGTGCTTGAATGTTGTTTGTTTTGCTTAAGTGTTGGCACCTTAACATGCGTGTGTGTGCATATGTGTTTGGCCCCCATAACTTAGCATTTGGCCACTGATTTTGGCCCCTTTTGGAGCTGCCTAGATCATGCCTAAGCCCATCCTCCATGTGGTTTGCATGCTTGCCTTGTATGCTTACTTAGGTTTGCATTGTATTGCCATATTGCATGCTAGTTGCCATGTCTAGGAGTACATCACATTGGCATGCATATTAGGCCTCTTGACCAAGTCATGATAGAGGTTTAACACCCTTATTTGCTTGTTTGCATTGCATGCATTTGAAATCAAAATTGCATTCTTGATCCTTGGGCCATCATGCATGGAAATGCATGATTGGTGGTCCAAGAACCGAGGCACACCTTCCTTTGAGTCAATAACATGATAAGGGGTGTGTTTGGTGCATACATGCTTTGAATTACATTGCCATGCAAATTGTTGTCCTCTGCTGCTGTGAGTTGCAGGTTTTGCAGGCATTTTGTGCCGACCGGCACTGTTTAGTGCCGACCGGCAGTAAGTTGGCAGCCAATAGCTTCATTCAGTGCCGGTGGCCACATCCTTTGGCCGGTGGTGTTCTACCCCAGCCGCTGATTATCTCAAGTGCCCAAGGAAGTGTTTCTGAGACTTTGGCAGCCTTCAGAGGAGGGTAGCAGGGAAAACAGAGGCACACTTGCATGATGCACGATTCGGCGAGTCCCGGGCGCGCGATGCATTTGAGCCCTCTTCCCGAGGCATTTGTTGTTTAATTAGATTATTTATTTATTTAATTAATTTAGTTAATTTGTAATAGTTAATTAGCTTGCGTAGTTAATTAGTTATTCGGTTTTGTATATTCTTTCGATCCCTCCGAGTGAGGGTAAAGCTGTAATAAGTGTGTGTGAGTGGGTGTATGTCTTCCAATCCCCATTTCTTTCTATCCCTTTTATTTACCCGCTTTCAATGGTAGATTAGGTCATGTCTATTTTAGCATACCTTATGCAATGCACGTGTGCATTCATGCATTTGTTGACATGCATCGGGCTCGGCACATCATACAAACTGCATCGTATTTTCAATTCCAAGTTGAATACGTGCTACTCGCGCATTTCACATGCCATGTTTAGGGTTAGCCGAGCCTACTCTAGATTACATTTATGCCTGTGTTGCATTAGCCACTTAACATGAACTAGGTCATGCGTATTTGGTAACCGGGTTATTGTTTCTGGCACGGAGTACAATGTAAGTATTTATGCTTTAGCATATCGCATGCGTGTGAGTGTTGCCATGACAGTATGCTTACCATGCGGCTAAATGCTTATGTGAGATGAATTGTTTGAATGCCTGTGGGTGGAGGTTGGATTGCGTGAGTTGGAACAATTCATTGAAATCCGTATTTTAGCCTACTTGCGAGTAGCAAAAACCAACATGTTTTTCAAAACAAACGGATATGCAATGCTTGTTTCCAAATTAGGCAATCTAGTCTATACTTGTTTGCTGTGCGCATAACATAGTAATTCTAGGTTAATAATCGGAATAAGAACACATAAAGTTTTCAAAATCGGATATCACGGTTAGTAGAGGCCGGTCTTCGGACCGGGCGAAAGGGGGTGCTCATAGCTGACCTTCCCCGATCGTACCCAAGCTCCCGAGCCAAGATCACTTTGGTGATGATGGACATGTGGCCTTCGGCACCGAGTCAGGGTTTCCTAAATTTCCCATTTTAAAATATTTAGGTGGCGACTCTCTAATCTGGCAAAGCAGTCCATGTTTGGCACTACTTTTTTCAAAAATCTGTTTTCTCAAACGATTTGCCGGATTTGGACTCTTCGGTTCAGATTTAGAACCGCGACACAAAAGGGAGTCCAGTAGAGAGTGAAGCCCGAGCGTCTCTGATTCTGGCGACTTCTATTTGAGATGTTTAGAGAGCTTGAATCGAACTCGTGATATCCTGTTTTAATTACACTTATGTGTTTCTTTGCATTGCATGTGTATTGGTGCGCCTAGGACACCGTGTTGGCCATCTGCTATTCCTGAGCGGTTTGCCGGAGGCTTGTCTTGTCAAGACATGTCCATAAGGTGACGATTGCGAACTCTGCCCGATGGGAACACAAACCCGGTTTTAGGGGCACCCTTTGACCATTCGACCTAGTGCATATTCGGATCCATAGTGACCATTCCAAACTAGGGCAGTTGCTTACCCGATGTAGGTTGTATGCAAGCCGCTACGTGCGTGGTGAAACCCTAGCTCGACAAAATAGGGCGAAACCCTACCCCAACATAGGGGTGTATTGGCTCTCTTTTACATGCTATGTGCTTTTAGAGTGTATCTCTGAGGAATCATATATCGGTTTACCAAAATTTGGGTATCGGCGAGGGCACCGATGTGATATTTTGGGGAATCGATTATCCTTGGTATTAGATTTAGATTCGGGGCAGTGACTTCGGGGAACAATGTTCAGTAGTAGAGTGTAGTTGTTCGACTACACCGTGTTTGATCTGTTTAGGGTGAAATCTTGCTTGTTTTCCGTTTGATTCGGAGATTGATGAGTTGATCGAATAGTTAGTGTCTTCTCCTTCTTTGGCGGGTGAACATACATGACGCAGAACTCGGAAGAGATTGTGGTCATAACAGCGCGTTGAGTCGAAACCACCTGAGAATGATGCTCTTGTTGATATGCCGCACCCTAGGTCGCCTTGTACACCAATCCCGAACCCCAGTTCTATCGCTCATGAGCGACTACATTCGAGTTAATGGGGATGATAGGTGATCTCCGAGGTCCGTGGCGGATCTCGCTTACGGAATATCAACCGCCACGGTTGCACCATATCGGAAATTTTGAACCCAAGAGCCCCATTCTTTGGGCGGATTGTGATCGAGCTCAATCGATCGGAGATGATCCCACCCTATGATGATGTACCAGTACCAACCCAAACCTCTCATCGGTGAGGCAGGCAAAGACAAAGTGAAGGTAGATGCCGACCGTGGAACAAGCTAACGTGGGCGATCGAGGCTTCAAAGCCGGGAGAATGAGCAAACAAGTATCCGTGATTGTAACCAAAATTGTGGATGATGTTTTCCCCACTCTCTACCGAGGGTAGTCCAAGTCGGTCGAGAAAATCGGACAGGCCCGTCATGCCGGGTAGCTCCTCCCATTCCCAATCTGCAGGAAAGGATCGAAATCAAGCCGCTGCCGATCCGTTCGCCAATCGTCAAGCAAGAACACTCGAATTCAAGTACCAAGGGGCATAGGGCCTTTCATGCTCTCTACATGCCACTGTCTAGGGCGCTTCTCATTTTGGCCAAGAAGGGGCATCTTACGCCTCTGGAGCCGCGACCTCTACCGAAGAATCTCCCGGCAAGCCATGACGCTACACAGTACTGTGCGTACCATCAGCAGACGGGCCATGCCACTGACAATTGTTTTCGCCTTCGGCACGAGGTGCAAGATTTGATTGATAATGAGATTATCCTCCCGCCTACCTCAGCAAAGTCCGTCACCACTCAATTATTAGATTTTGAGGACACAGATACCGCGAGTATGTAAGCAGGAGGTGAACCGCCTGCGGGCAGTGTCTGGTACATTTTTGGATATGGCGTTTGGCGCGCATTTTTGAGCACCTGCCGATGCTAGTTTTGTAAATCCTGACTTGGGTGTCGAGTCAGTCTTTTGTTTTGTTTTGAGTCTGTCTCTGTCTTGAGTCAGTTCTTTTTGCTTAAAGGTCTGTCTTGTTGTAACGAGTCAGTCCCTCTTTTGTACAGAATACTAGGTGACTTCGGGGTTGTTGCCTCGAGCACCATTTTGTTTTGTAATTACTTCTTTTTTTTGCTTTCTTTTTGGGTCTGCCTCTGCCGTGGAGCCAGTTTACATCTGGGGAACCTGAATGAAACAGCCGCGGCTATCGTGTTCCCGTACTATTTGTGTTGGGCTAGTTGTGCCAGAGAATTCGAATGGGGTGACAGCGCATTCCACCTGCTCTTTTGTGCCTTAAAAATTATTGTTTTGACCTAAGTTTTTCAAAACCTTTTTGAACACTGCGGTGATAAAAACAAAGGGGAAGTAATTCTTCGGGTTTTGCAAAATTTTGATCAATCTGAGAGAAAGAAAGGCATGTTAAGCTTTTAATGAATGAAATCATGCTTACCGTGCGTAATCTTGAGAAGGACCACAGCTTGATCGGTGGTTCCACACTATCTTCAACACGAGCGATTTGTCGCTTTCTTAAAAACTTTCAAAAACAAAATATTTTGCGCAAGTCTCGCAAAGACCTGTGTGGAACCGCTCTTGAGATTGTGCAGCCCAGGATCGCTCCCAGTCTCAAGTTTCAATTCATCTGTTGCAAACCGGATCCGTTCGAAATGATCAGTGCTATGAAACGCCTGTGTGGCCCATTTTGAGGCAGCCCTCGAGCAAGAGGCATCAAAGTCCGATCAGGAAGATCAGACCCCACCAAGCAAAGCTCGAGAAGCAGCCGTGATGGATTTTTCCTGCAAGTCAATACAATAGTCGTTCTCCTGGACACGGAGAGGCTTCAATCTCAAAACCATTTGGCATGGACTTGCTACACTTTTACCCTTTGAGAGGCTCGCTGGACCGAAAACCCGGAAGGGCGGCCCAGGCAAAAGTTAGAGCAAAGAAAAAGAAAAGAAATAAAAAAATGAAAAATGCAAAAGAAAAGAAAAATACAAAAGAAAATAATAAAAAAAAGGGGGGGGGGGAAAAAGAAAAAAAGAAGAAGAAGAAAAACATGGCTCGCAAGGTCGAAGACCTGCAACAGGCACCTTGGCAAAAATTAGAGCCTGAACAGTGAAGGTTAAAATACCCGAGTGTACCTTAACCGGAACTACGTAAGGCTTGATTCCCATGTTTGGGATACGTAGGCAACTTCATCCTGAAGTCCAGCCCCCAACGCTTCCATAGCGTCTCAGTCCATGTCATGGTTTTGATCACTTTTGCCCTCTCCGAATCCAATGTCCCGATTGCAGCAACCTGGAATTACGTGACCAACTTCCTCTTGAAGTCCAACCACCAACACCTTCCAGGTGACTGTGTCCACATATTGATTCAACCCGTCTTCGTCTCCTCCGCATCTGAGGGTCTGATCGTCATCAACAAAGACTGGTTTACAGCATGCCGCGGCATCATATCCAAACAAGGGGCAACTTTCCGTTGCCATGCATTGCCATAAGTTGCCCTGAGTTGCCGCGCAAACTAGGGGCAACTTTCCGTTGCCCTCTCCCCCCCCTTTAAGCCAGGGGCAATTTTCCATTGCCTCCCATCCGAGGTTGCATATCTCGAGGGTAGGTTCCGCGCTAGTTGAGCGTTGATTGTTTGCAAAAATAGTTTTTGAAAATTTTCACTGAGGTTGACTTATTTTCTCGAAAACTATTTCATTTTCAAAATTGGACCATGTTTGGACCCAAAAAGGAGAATTTTTCAGTGCTCATAGCCTGATTCGCATGATTTTCAAATCAAAAAAAAAATTGAATAAGCGTGTTAATCCAACTCTCATCTTTGATCAAAACTGTTTTAGAAAATAATAAAATGGTCAAAATGATGAACTAGGGGCACAGTTGAGTTAGGTCTTCTGTCCTTCCCCTGCCAACACACTTGCCCAAGAGGCACCCTATCTACTAGAAGAAGTGGCTGCGAGCTAGCTGTATCGGGCGTGAACCCGCAAACCTCTCATTTATCCACCAACCACCCTGGGGAGGGATTGCAAAAATGAGAGAATAAAGAATAGAGAGGAGTAAGTTGAGAGAAAAGTGAAGAAAAGGGCTTTGAGAGAGAAATGAGCCTGAGGGCCAAGTGATGTGAGTATCATAAATCAGAAAGGGCGGGAATAATACCCAGAAGATTTGGCTCCTCGAGATTCGAGGTCTTTTGGTGAACATGTCTGTGTGTCGTGTCTTTTGATGTGTCAGTCTCAATTTTGGCCTTGAAGTCTTTTCCGAGTGTGTCTCGTTGTGTTAGGTCGTGTGCCTTTTTGTTTCTTTGTTTGAGTCTGTCTTGTCATGTTCTGTGTTAGGTTCGATACCCTAGTTGAAAACCCATCATCTTCCTGCAAGTAATCGCTTGTGCTCAGAATGTTGTGCCATTCTCTATATCCGTGCAAAGCAAGAGAAGGAAAGGGAAAATTTGGGACATCCGAGTGTGTTTCAACTACAACCGCATCAGCTTTGTGATCCGTCTCGTCAAAATGGGGCTACTTGTTCAGGGTTTGCTGTGCGCAGAATGAACCAAATGCTGTGTTATGGGCTATATGCAGATCAATCCCTAGCAGATTAGTCCTCGTGAGTATAAACGTGTGTTCGGATTGAGTAGGGATTTGTATGAAATTTGTTTCTTTGTTGGTTGGTTATCGATTATTACTGATTGCAAGTGTTCAATTGTCAGACAACAGATCAATATCATTTACATTTGAGGTGTAATATGATGCAATGCAGTGCAGGATATGAAATATGCATATATATACAAATGTAACATTCTTTTCAAACAAAAGTTCGTTTCATTTCATATCATCTTTTTCGAATACATAGTTTGAGAAAAACAAAAATCTGCCTGCGGCAGTACATAGTACTCTATCTACCAAAAAGAGAAAAGTACAAGAAAAGAAAACGAAAGAAAAACAGCAGGTCTCAGAATCATCATCAATGGCCTCGCGCCGGGGGATCCGTCCTCGCCCTCTTCCTGGGCAGAAGCACAGGAGCATCGTCGGAAGTGTCGCTGTCGGAGCTCGAGCCCGAGCTGCCCCCGGCCTCCTCCTCAGAGGCCTCCGCCTCCGACTCGCCATCCTCGCAACCGAGCTCGTGAGTCGCTCCCACATGGCCACGCCCCCCTCTGGTGCGGGGGAATATCCTGCCATCCCGGGTAGAAATGGGAGGTCCCGATGGAGCGCCGCCACCTACTGGAGGAATCGGGAAGGGAGGCTGAAAAGTACAAAAGGCAAATGCATCAGTACGCGTGAAGCAGTTTATCAGTGCAAAATGCAGTGTATGAGTACAGTGTGAGAATGCCGTGAGCAGTTTATCAGTGCAGAGTGCAATGTATAAATACAGTGTTTGAATGCCGTGAGCAGTTTAATCAGATCGAATCACGCAGTATGAATACTGGTTTAAATGCGTGGCGGTTTAATCGATCGAGAATGCAATGTATGAATACGGTGTGTGAATGCCATGAGCGGTTTAATCGGTCGTAATGCGGTGTATGAGTACGCAGGTGAATGCCGTGAACAGTTTATCAGATGTTGTGTTATGCATCAGATTATGCGAAGCAGTTTGTATATAGTTTGGAACTATGTCAGAGAAAACATACCGGAAGGCCGTAGAAGGCTAGGAACTCAAAGGTCCGCTGCAACATCCCCGCCATGGAAGCATTCAGCTCCACTGACTGCGGGTGTACTCAGAGGTAGCCTGCAATAGTATTAGATACATCAATATTCTGAGGAATATCAAATGAATCGAATCAAATCAAATGATCAGACAGAATGCAAGAATACATACCGGAGGCATGTCAGAATACCACCAACTCATGACCAATGGGAGGAGCAAAGGGATCTGTAGGTCTCCCACTCGCCTCAGATGTCGAGCAGGTAGGCGAGCGGGCGGCCCGTCCCTCGTCCCCTCACTCCTCCTCGCCACGAGCTCGAGATCTTTGAGACGATCTCGCCCCTGCCCCCACCTCTGCTCTAGCCGGCCAGCCGCAGTCTCTGCAGCTCACGGCGACCACCGCCCAAAGGCCGCATGATGAAGGTCCGGACATACTCTGAGTAGTCGCCCTCGCCCTGGCCGTTGCCTCCCAGCCGATGGTGTAGTCCGCCATCTGCTCAGCGGTGAAACGCTCGGTGTCCCTCATATGCTCAGGAGGGTGCTCCGGGACTATCTGCTCAGGTAACCCTGAGGTCTGACGCAAGAAGCGCTCACCCAGGTACCAAGCCCGACAGACCGGGCCCTCCAGCAAAATCCGGTAACGCGAGGTCTCGATCGCGCCGGCAAACCTATCCCGAACTATCGCCGGCAGAGGAGCCCACGGCTGCCAGGTGATCTGAAATTGAAATACAGTTTATTGCCTACTGGTATTGCAAATATACAGTGGAAAAGTGAAACTTAAATGAACTGCAAGTAAAACATACCTCAGCGGGGGTGATGGTGTCAAAGTAGCGGCGGAAGAAGCTGAAAGTCTCCCGCGGCCTCCGGGTACACCTCCCGTCGTAGCGGCGTGAAAAGGGGACGACCAGAGGAGTCTCCGTCTCCGGTACTGGCTCTAGCCTGGGAAAGTAGGCATAGACCCACAACTGCAAGACAGATGTCAGAACATTTATCAGAAGCGAGAATCTGAGTAAAGCGAAATAGCGGGGCCGTGTGTTGTGCAGTGTATCGGCGAGTGTACGGTGTGAGCGATTAAAGGTCGTACAACAAGATAAAGAGAGTATGTGTGTGCTGTGTACAGATACGCAAGTGTAAAGCGGAACTACGCAGTGTGCAAAGTACGCAAAGTCTGTAATGTAAATGTAAAACGGGAAAGGAGACGTACCTCCCAAGCTCACTAGTAGCCTCCCAGCAACTGCCCGCTGCCACGGGAGACTGAGCTCATATAGCCGTAGAGAGTGGCCAAAGCCGCGCCACCCCAGTCATAGCGCAAGATGTCTCGAACGTCCACCAGTGCGCTGAGTAGGAAGAGAGGCACGGTGTTCGCCCGGTCGGCGAATAGGGTGGTCCCCAACAAGAACATCAAAAAGCCGCGTGCATACTGCTCCACGGCCACCTCGGTCATCGGAGCCGCGTCAACGAGAAGAGGCTGCACCCTGAACTGCACCTCGAACCAAGAATAGCGGACAAAGCCTGGACGTGCCAAAGGCGGAGCCGCGCCAAGTAAATGGATCTGAGCGGCAGTCCACTTGTCCATATCAGTGTCGAAGGGGATCGGATCACCCCCAACCCCGATGCCAGTGAGCACCGAGAAGTCATAAGGGGTCATCGTCATGTCCCCAGTCGCCGATAGGTGGAAGGAATCGGTGGTGTCCCACCATCTCTCTGCCAGGTCAGGAGAGGCTCTGGGCAAGAAAGTCGGGTCGAGCCCCGCAGAAGAACCGAAGCCCGCCTCATCCACGATGTGTCGGACTGTCTCCGGAAGCTCCAGGTACCAATCTCGAGCTGAAACATTCCCATACCCGTGGATGGTATGGGAATCTCTCTGTTTACAAACAAATGATCGCAAAGCAATATGAAATGAAATGCAGTTCTGAGGAAACATGTTAAAGTCAATACAAATCTAGCATGCGTGCACGTTTTTCAGATTCAAGCAGAAACCGGGCATCGGTGTACTTACAGTAAACTACAATATACGATGCGTCGGTGTGTTTTCGAGTAAATACAATGCAAATATGGTGCACGTTTGTACATTTTTCAGATCCAAGCAGATATCAGGTTTCAGTGTACTACGGTGGACTACGACCTGTGATGTGTCAGTGTGTTTGTGAGGAACAGCATATAGATATGGTGCACATGTGCACATTTTTCAGATTCAAGCAGATAACGGGTCACAGTAAGCCTACAGTGAACTACATCATGTAATACGTCAGCGTGTTCGAGTGGTTCAATTCAGTATAAATCTAGCATGTGTGCGAGTTTTCAGATTCAAACAAGTACCGGATATCGGTGAGTTTGCAGTGAAATGCGGTGTGCCGTGTTTGGGTGATTGAGGCTGGTGCAGTGTGTGTGCATGTGTCTCGATCCTAAGTAGATATCAGTTGTGAAGTTGTCTACGATCAAACTACAGTACAGTGTATTAGAGCTAAGCAATTAAACGTTGTAATCAGCTATGACAGTTGACGGTTTACAGTTCTACATTGCAAAAAGTAAAGTAGAGAAAAGGGTTACCTCGGAAGCGCCGAAAGATAGGTGCGAGGTCGGCTCACGCAGCAGAAGCTCCGAGTCCAGAGCCCTGTCAAAACCGCGGAAATGGCGAAGTCCATCTGGCGGGAGTACGTGAATGGCCGGGCGATAGGTCGCCGGGTCGAATGGTCGCTCGCTCAACGGGAGGAGCTCAACCCCGGGATCCATCTCATGATCCGGGGGAGTCCCGACATGCGGAACGTCGTCTGCCATGGTAGTGGTGGTAAGAAAATAGCCGGAAAAGGGAAACCGGGTCGGAATATGAAAGGTCAACCGAAAAAGTCAACCCCGAGCGGGTCGGAAATGGTCGGAAAGGCCGGAAGATGAGAATACGCGGAAATGAAGAGGAAGTCGAGGGGAACAAGTCCCGAAAAAGCAGAAATAGCAAAAGAGACACCGAAACAAAGATTTGTTCGGTTGAAAATATCCGAAACGCGAAGGTATTCGCGAATCGAACGACGGAATCGAGCCTAAAACGCGAGAAAATGCGAGGATTGAAGGTTGAAAATGCTCTAGAGAGATAGAGAGGGTGATTTCGGCGGAGGGAAAGTGATTAGAATAGGGTTTAGAACCCTATTTTAAAACACCCGTGGCGAAAAGTCAGATCTGCCCCCGATCAGCAACTTTTGGCCGGTCGGCACTATTTTGTGCCGGTCGGCACATTATTGTGCCGGTGGAGGAGTTTAGGCAGCCGGTGGCAGCCGGTAGCCTTCCCACCCAGCCGGTGGTGTTCCCAAGGCCTTGTTTAGGCAAAATGAGGAGTTTTTGGGTCTTCATAGCTCAAGAAAGTGCAAGACAGTGCATCCCCGATGCTCAACCGCCTCTGTTCGACTTGATTTGTGTCTCATCGTGAGTGGCACTCAAATTCAAGCAAAGATTGTATCCTTTTGTATCCTTTTGTTGTTTACAGAGATTCAAAAGTTGCCCCGTGTGCGTCACGTGCATCCATCACATTGTCCGGCGCATCGTATCGCGCCATCTTGCACGTCCCTTGCGACTTGCACCATTTTGCATTGTGGTGTGGCATGCGTGTCATACTCTCTCATCTTGCATCTCATTTTGATTCACGCGAGGTGTACTACCTCACGTATTTCATTTTGCATTTCATTGCATCTTGAGGTACGTGTGCCTCGTTTTGCATTTCATTTTGCATTTCATTGCATCTCGAGGTACGTGTGCCTCGTTTTGTATTTCATTTTGCATTTCATTGCATCTCGAGGTACGTGTGCCTCGTTTTGCATTTCATTTTGCATTTCATTGCATCTCGAGGTACGTGACGCGAGGTGTACTACCTCACGTATTTTATTTTGCATTTCATTGCATCTCGAGGTACGTGTGCCTCGTTTTGCATTTCATTGCATCTCGAGGTACGTGTGCCTCGTTTTGCATTTCATTTCCCATTCAATGAGGTATGCTTGCCTCATTTCGCATTTTCATTACATTTCGAGGCACGTATGCCTCGTTTTGCATTTCATTTTCCACCAAATGAGGTATGCGTGCCTCATGAGCATTTCATTTTACAAACAAGGTCCGACGGGACCAAAAACACGCAAGGTCCGGCGGGACCTAAAACACGCGCGGTCTGGCGAGACCTTAAACCCGCTTGACTGCATTGTCACGTGCTTTATTACAAGCACCGTTATGCATTTATGCTTTGTATCGTTGCCTCGTCCGGTCTGGCGAGACCTTAAACACGTACGATCTAGGAGACCTTAAATCCTTCGAAGGTGCAAAACCTTTGGCGCATGCATTGTCAGGTATCATCATTTCAATAGCTGCGCATTTTGAAACCACACCCCGGGGTCTGGCGAGACCTTAAATCCTCGGGAGGTGCAAGACCTTCGGTGTGTTAAGTCGCCCCTCATTGCATTTGGCATGCATTTCATCGCGCCGTTTAGCGCACCCTCATTGCACTCCATTTTCCATTTTTTGAGACACGCACGTCTCATTCGCCCCATTTGCATCCATGTGTATGTCTCATTTGCGTCGCATGCACTTAAAGTGTTGTGTAAACAGTTGCCCCCCCGGTCTGGCGAGACCTTAAACACGTACGGTCTAGGAGACCTTAAATCCCGCACGGTCTAGGAGACCTTAAATCCTTGGAGGGTGCGAAACCTTCACTATATTTGCATCATGGTCTAGGAGACCTTAAATCCTCTGAAGGTACATCTCCTTCGGTGTTTGTCGTGCCCGAACGACTTTCGATGGTCTGGTAAAGCCACCTGTCTGTGTTTGCGGTGAGTTCCTAGGAGACCAATGGGGACGGTGAAAACTAGAGTTCGAACGGCTTATGCCTAGAACGCAAAGGTTCGGAATTTCTGAGACTAAAGTCTGGTTTAAATACCCAGGGGGTGTACCCTCGGCTTGAAATCTGTATGGAAGCCCCATAGGTTGAGGCGGCGTGTTTACGCCTCAATTCTGGATACTGAACCAACCTAGTGTATCGCCCCGTTGGGAAAATAGGGAAAGCTGCAATCATAGTCGTTGCATCATACTGCATATCATGCATCATTAATACTGCATATGTCATGCATTTCAAAAAAAAAACAAAAAAAAACACATGCATTTCATGCATCATTTGTAAATATTGCATATGTCATGCATTTTCAAAAATCCAAAACCGAAACAAAAAAGAACATGCATATGTCATGCATATCATTGTAGTATAGTGCATATGTCATGCATTTTCTGTAAATATCCATTTCCATTGCATTTTAGTTGCATGCATCCACTGCATCATCTTCCATCCATGGCTTGCGCCTTTCCTTGTTGAGCTTGGTCTGGTATGTGCCTATACTTCTCATGTTAAAGCATAGTTCTGCTCGTGTATCGCGCCTACTCCACGTTGGTATGTTGGTTTGAGGTTGCGGCACCCTTTTCTGTGTTAGACATGGCTTGTACGTACATGCCCTTCCTAGGCAAGATCGGGTTTGGCCCGCGTACATATCCATTGTATCTATTCCATCGCATGCATTTCATCGCATCATCTTCCATCCACGGCTTGCGCCTTTCCTTGTTGAGCTTGGTCTGGTATGTGCCTATACTTCTCATGTTAAAGCATAGTTCTGTTCGTGTATCGCGCCTACTCCACGTTGGTATGTTGGTTTGAGGTTGCGGCACCTTTTCTCGTGTTAGACATGGCTTGTATGTGTCCATTCCTTCCTAAGCGAGATACGGTTTGGCCCGTACCATATCCATTTCTATTACATTGTAGTGTAATTGTTGCATCCAGATTAGGATCATTATTCTCTCCCAAATGGTCGCTTTCCACTTATGTCATTCCACCCAATACTTGTTCTTGTGTCCGCTTCACATTACTCATAGTTACGTAGCGCTCGCCTTTGAGGGCTTCGACACCTTTTCTATGGTAGACGGACTTGTTACTTCCATCAATCTACTTGACATTTGTGTGGTTTCGAACCGCTCGGTTTGAATCATGATTCAATTGCTTTGCATATAGTTTGCATAGTTTCGCTTTGCATTGCATTATCATTTGCATTATTCATACATCATTTTGTATATATTGCATATCATTTTGCATTTCGCATTGCCATGCAGATGGTGACAATATTGTACTGTTAAGTTACTTTCTTTTGAGCACGATATTGTATGTACGGCTCATTTGAGGTCGGGCGAATCGGACGAGCCGCATGCAGTATTGTATCCTCCAGGAGACGCTTTTGAGAATTGCATAATTCTCTTACATTCTTTCGCATTGTAGTGTAGATTGGCGATGCTAGCTTATAACCTGTTGCATGTGTGCTTCATTACGCCTTTCTTTGCATGATCATAAGTTATGCTCGGCTTCTTGCATCGCCTTGCATTTTGCCCCTTTGGCGCATACCTTGTTTTGTCTTGCATGTTTGTCCAAGTCTTCGCCTTGTCAAAATGGGTCGCCTCTCGGCTTTGACATTCACTCCGTCATTGTTATGACTTTCGAAGTTCTCACAAAGAGGGCAATCAGAGACACCCCATTTTTGACCGCCCTCAAGACTTGGACGCCACCGCCGAACACTCGGTGATTATCCATGTTTGTGTTTGTTTGGAGTTCCTGAGTTCTCGGCCACGCCTTTGCCTCAAGACCTCCGAACTTGACTGCTTTTGTGTCCGGTTTTGCACCAAACACTGTGCTTTTGCCTTTGAGGGGCGAATGCCTTCGAGACATCCCCACATACCACCGGGTGGCTAGAGGCCACCGGCAGGCCGGTGCTTCCATCGGCACTATATTGTGCCGGTCGGCACTATTTTGTGCCGGTCGGCCTCTTTTGGCAAAATGACCATTTTGTTCTCGCCGAATGCTTTTATGTACCGCTTTATGAGATATTTTTAGACAATGTTTAGTTTGTTTCCTCCATACACGTGTATGGAGGATGAGCCCTTGATGACTTAGTTTGTAAGTCTTGGTTGCCTATAAGGAGAAGCTCTTCTCTTGGCTCAAGGGTTAGCAAATTTAGAGAGTTAGAGAGAAAAAGGGAGAGAGAAGCTCTGGTTTTTCTAGGGTTTGAGTTGCATACACCTTCTATCTCTATCCTTCTCTTGTGTGTCTAGGTGTTTTGTGCCTTACTATTGCACACAAACACCTAGTGTTTCACCTTCTCCTTGCAACTGAGGTTCTAAGGGCTGGTTTTTGAAGTTTTTAACAGATTTTGAGCCTAAGGAAGCAACAACATCAACCTTTGTAAAGGTGGTCTTCAAGGGTAAGAAACTACCCCTTTTTACCCCATTTTTGCACTCCATTTTTGCATAGTTTAGAACTGTTTTTGTGCTTAGCATTTAATACAAAAAAGTTCTGTTTTTTGGCCCTCTTTATTGTTGGTTAAGAGTGTTTTGTGCTTTGGGGAGGTTTGACCACCCTTAGGCCTTGAAAAGGCCTCATTTTGTGCTATTTTGTGAGAGCTCCGGGATTTTGGTGTTGGGGTCTCTTCACCACTGAAATCTTGAGGGATTTCAGTGGTGTAGATGATGCCTTGAAGTCCCAAGAAGGAGAGGGCCACCCCCTCTCCTTGTTCTCCTTGAAAAGGACAAATTTTGGCCTCTTGAGGAAGCCTATGTTCAAGTGTGTGTTGAGCATGCCATGACTGTTTTTCACGCTCATATTACCATGATATAACATGATTTTAAGTTGGTTTTGGTCACTTATGCATGCTTAGCATAGTTTCCATGTAATGCCTTATAATGCCTTTAACACGTCTTAGGTTGTTAGCCTTTATTTGAGCATGATTTAGGCTTAGACTTATGAGTGTTTTGTGCTTATTTTGCCATGCTTTAGGTCTGTCCGTGGTCGTTTGGATTGATTTTGGCATGTTTAGTATAGCTCCTTTGCATTTGTGGCTTGCCGAGCTTGTATGCCTCAAGTATGTGAGTGTGTGGCATGTGTTGCTTGCATTATTTTGGTGGTTTGGAACCACCCAACATGTAATTTCAGTCCCTTTGGCATGCTCATATGCTTGCCTAAGTCGCCTCTTTATTGCTTTAAAAGCGCATGTTGTATGCCTCATGTTTTGGCCTTTGTATGTGCCTTTATGCTTGGACCATTTAGATGCCATCTAGGTGTTCCTTGGGTGTTGTTTAGGTCTGTCTTTGACCTATTTTGAGTCCCCTTGGCCTTGTGAAGCTTGGTGGACTTGACCTTAGTACAAGCCTCCATGGCTTGCTTCAAGTATTTGGGCCTATTGTTGCATACTTGGCTTGCTTTGTTGCATGATTTGGCATCATGTTTCGTGCGATTTTCAGAGCTTTATATGCATGTCAATTGTCCATGCTCAACTCATTTCAAGTGTGCTTGAATGTTGTTTGTTTTGCTTAAGTGTTGGCACCTTAACATGCGTGTGTGTGCATATGTGTTTGGCCCCCATAACTTAGCATTTGGCCACTGATTTTGGCCCCTTTTGGAGCTGCCTAGATCATGCCTAAGCCCATCCTCCATGTGGTTTGCATGCTTGCCTTGTATGCTTACTTAGGTTTGCATTGTATTGCCATATTGCATGCTAGTTGCCATGTCTAGGAGTACATCACATTGGCATGCATATTAGGCCTCTTGACCAAGTCATGATAGAGGTTTAACACCCTTGTTGCTTGTTTGCATTGCATGCATTTGAAATCAAAATTGCATTCTTGATCCTTGGGCCATCATGCATGGAAATGCATGATTGGTGGTCCAAGAACCGAGGCACACCTTCCTTTGAGTCAATAACATGATAAGGGGTGTGTTTGGTGCATACATGCTTTGAATTACATTGCCATGCAAGTTGTTGTCCTCTACTGCTGTGAGTTGCAGGTTTTGCAGGCATTTTGTGCCGACCGGCACTGTTTAGTGCCAACCGGCAATAAGTTGGCAGCCGATAGCTTCATTCAGTGCCGGTGGCCACATCCTTTGGCCGGTGGTGTTCTACCCCAGCCGGTGATTATCTCAAGTGCCCAAGGAAGTGTTTCTGAGACTTTGGCAGCCTTCAGAGGAGGGTAGCAGGGAAAACAGAGGCACACTTGCATGACAGTGCGATTCCGAGCGAGTCCCAGGCGCGCGACGCATTTGAGCCCTCTTCCCGAGGCATTTGTTGTTTAATTAGATTATTTATTTAATTAATTAATTTAGTTAATTTGTAATAGTTAATTAGTTTGCGTAGTTAATTAGTTATTCGGTTTTGTATATTCTTTCGATCCCTCCGAGTGAGGGTAAAGCTGTAATAAGTGTGTGTGAGTGGGTGTATGTCTTCCAATCCCCATTTCTTTCTATCCCTTTTATTTACCCGCTTTCAATGGTAGATTAGGGCACGTCTATTTTAGCATACCTTATGCAATGCACGCGTGCATTCATGCATTTGTTGACATGCATCGGGCTCGGCACATCATACAAACTGCATCGTATTTTCAATTCCAAGTTGAATACGTGCTACTTGCGGATTTCACATGCCATGTTTAGGGTTAGCCGAGCCTACTCTAGATTACATCTATGCCTGTGTTGCATTAGCCACTTAACATGAACTAGGTCATGCGTATTTGGTAACCGGGTTATTGTTTTTGGCACGGAGTACAATATAAGTATTTATGCTTTAGCATATCGCATGCGTGTGAGTGTTGCCATGACAGTATGCTTACCATGCGGCTAAATGCTTATGTGAGATGAATTGTTTGAATGCCTGTGGGTGGAGGTTGGATTGCGTGAGTTGGAACAATTCATTGAAATCCGTATTTTAGCCTACTTGCGAGTAGCAAAAACCAACACGTTTTTCAAAACAAACGGATATGCAATGCTTGTTTCCAAATTAGGCAATCTAGTCTATACTTGTTTGCTGTGCGCATAACATAGTAATTCTAGGTTAATAATCGGAATAAGAACGCATAAAGTTTTCAAAATCGGATATCACGGTTAGTAGAGGCCGGTCTTCGGACTGGGCGAAAGGGGGTGCTCATAGCTGACCTTCCCCGATCGTACCCAAGCTCCCGAGCCAAGATCACTTTGGTGATGATGGACATGTGGCCTTCTGCACCGAGTCAGGGTTTCCTAAATTTCCCATTTTAAAATATTTAGGTGGCGACTCTGTAATCTGGCAAAGCAGTCCATGTTTGGCACTACTTTTTTCAAAAATCGGTTTTCTCAAACGATTTGCCGGATTTGGACTCTTCGGTTCAGATTTAGAACCGTGACACAAAAGGGAGTCCGAGCTGTAGAGTGAAGCCCACGGGCGCGTCTACACTCACACCCAAAGGCAACCCAAGATATTTCAATGGGAACCCTTGAGATGTGCAGTTCAACAGTGTTGCAAACTCCTTGTTTAATGCTTCAAAAATACCCACCCCACACACCACACTTTTATGATAATTAATCTTGAGACCTGATAGGATTTCAAACCACCTAAGAATCCTTTTGATATTTATCATCTCCTGCCTATTAGCCTCACAAAAAAGAAAAAGAAAAAAAAGAAAGCATCAGCAAATTGCAAATGAGAGACTACTATTCTATTGACACCAATTTCCACCCCCTTATTGATACCCATATCTCTTGCTTTCCTTAGTAAAACACTCAGTCCTTCAGCAGCCAAGTTGAATAAGAACGGTGATAAAGGATCCCCTGTCTAGGTCCTTTCTAAGGGGAAAACTCTTTAGATGGTGATCTATTCACTAAAACTGAGACTCTAGCCGATGACACACATTCCTTCATCCATGAAATACATTTTGAACCAAACCCAAAATTTGACAGTATTGAAATAAGAAATTCCCAGTTAATGGAATCATAAGTCTTCTCAAAATCAAGCTTAAACAACAACCCTTTCTTCTTAGCTTTCTTCCACCCATCTACTATTTCATTGGCTATTAACACTCCATCCAAAATGTTTCTTCCTCCCAAAAAAGCAGATTGTGTTTCACTAATAACCTCATGTAACACTGACTTTAGTCTAGTTGCAAGAACCTTAGCTAGGATCTTATACATAGACCCTATCAAACTTATTGGCCTGAACTCATTTAGGCTGACAGCATTTGCCTTCTTTGGAATGAGCGCAATAAACGAGCAATTCAAATCATACTCCAACCTACCTCTGATATAAAACTCATTCATAAAATGGATCACTTCTTCTTTGACCACCCTCCAATTCTTTTGAAAGCATAACAAATTGAAACCATCTAGACCCGGTGCTTTATTACCATTATAGTCTTTCACTGCTGCCCATATCTCTTCCTCAGAGAAATCTGTTTCGAGCTATGCAAAATTCTGACTGTGCCTTATAGATTTGAAGTCCCCTATTAACACAGGCCTACTTCTCCACTACTCTGAAAAATGCTTTTTGAAATAGGTCCACACCTCATGTTTTACTTGGTTAGGTTCTTCAACCACACTCCTCCTAACTGTGATGGAGTTTATAGCATTTCTATTGAGTCTACAACTTGATGTGATATGGAAGAATCTAGTATTCCTATCCCCTCTTAGATTCCAATCCAACCTTGATTTTTGAAGCCAAGCCCATTCAATCATACAACTGAGAGTTCACATCTCACTTCTTAACTCTCTTTTCTGTTTCAGTTCTATCTCCACTAATGGATTGATTTCAGCTTTCAAATCAAGCATGTGCAGTTCATCCTCTATTGCTTTTAGTTTTGATTCCACAGTGCCTTACACCTCTCTATTCCACTGTTTCAAAGCCATCTTTAGAGCTTGTAATTTCTTTTGTAAAGTGAAGCTAACATCCCTTACTATGTGTGACTCACCCCAAACCTTCTCTATTAGAGAACCAAACTTAGGATGTAATAGCTAAGCATTCAAGAACTTAAAGGGTTTTGGTCCCCAATCCCTCACATCCTCCATAAGTACTAGAGGACAATGATCTAAAATAGTTCTTGATAAACCCCGTAATTTGAGCTTAAACCTTTCAATCCATTCAAGACTAAAAAGGAACTTATCAATTTTACTCCATTTAATCCTATCATGAGCATTCCACCAAGTGTATTTTCTGCCAAGCATCTGAATTTCAGTCACCTCACATCTATCTATGAACTCATTGAAATCTTTCATTCCCCTATCCCTTCTTGAACACCCTATTCTTTCTGCTACATTTTTTATTTTATTAAAATCACCACCCAAACACCAAGGCTTTGGAAAGCTACTTTTAATAGTTAATAGGACCTCCCATAAGTTGCCTCTCTTCACCACATCATTTGGAGCATATATATTGAGAATTACACACTCAAAAGAATTATGAAAAGTACCTGATAGTAGTATAAAATTTATGTTACTACAACAGTCTGATAACTGAAAAATGCCAGGATCCCAAATGCATAGCAGCC
Source organism: Camellia lanceoleosa (assembly GCA_025200525.1). Taxonomy (NCBI): domain Eukaryota; kingdom Viridiplantae; phylum Streptophyta; class Magnoliopsida; order Ericales; family Theaceae; genus Camellia; species Camellia lanceoleosa. Next base: position 182,308,220 of record CM045760.1, read on the forward strand.
CTCCAGCTCTTCCTTCGCCCTCTACCGACATGTAGTCGAATCTATCCCTATGCCATAATCTTCTAACCTTCACCTCTGAAATACTTGATAACTTAGTCTCTTGAAGTAGAACCATATCAATCTGTCTATCAAGTAGGATTTTCTTAATCTGTCTTTTTTTCTCAGATCTTCCAACTCCTCTAATATTCCAACTTAATATCTTCATTATATTAACCACTGTATACCACCCATAGAGAGTTGATTACTGGCACCTGCCATTTCCCTTTTCCATTTTCTCCTTATCACCCTCCTCAAGCAGGATTAATCGTTGTATTATTGCATAATCTTGGCCCTTGGTTTCAATCCCTAACCTTTTCCCTAGTTGTAGAGTTTCTTGTGCCTCCTTCAGTCTCCCATCATCACTAATGTATTGTGACTTTTCTGAGAATGGCTTGGACAACACTTTTGCAGCAACTCTGACCACTACATTTTTTTGGATGCCTTTGCTTGAAGATCCTCTCTGCCCTAATCTTCTAACAAACCTAGAAAAATCTCCTTTGACTGATTGGTTTCTAGAGCCCATACTGGTCATACCTCTATTTTTTCCTTTATTTAGTTGATTATTTATAGAATCACTATAGAAAGAACTTATAGTGTTACTCACAAAATACTTTGAGCCCACCATAACAGGCCCAAGTCGGCTGCCTTCATTGGTCTGTCTTGTATTCTTCAGATTTGATCCACATCGCCTCGGCCCATTGTTTTGGCTACTAAACTTGTCACGCCCCAAACCCGCCCCTAAAAGTTTGGGCATGATCACTTCAGAAACAGACAGTTAATTCGATATATACAACATATGGGGCCTCAATGGAAGCATTTAATAACATAAAATAATATAAATTAACATCCATCGAGCTCACACCTATATGCCAGGATCTCAATGTGCCATTAAACAGTTCCTCATATGATAGACAAATATACAAGAAGCAGATACTTGCATTCACACAATAACATATATGGGCATATATATAGAACCAGCCCACACGTGGGCATACAGCAAAAATATTGGTAAAGGGGATTATACACGACTAATTACATTAGACAAAAGATTAAGGACCAAACTAGGGGTCATTAAGGGAACCCCACAAAATGCATAAGCTTCTTTACATAACTTGACCAAGAAGGGGTGACCAAAGCTGAACTAAGACCGACCTCCAGGTTGATTGCCTACAGAAACAGACATAATACAAAGTGAGCAAGGCTCAGTGAATAATAGCACTCAAACAATTTAATGATTAAACTTGAATTGTAATATTTATAACGAATATAAGTGCAGAGGTCATATAATTAATCTTATCTTGTAAACATTTTCAGATGCAGAACGGCCTCAGGCCCAACATATCTTACAGATCGGCCTTGGGCCCAGATATCAACAGATTGGCCTCTGGCCCAGATAATACAGAACGGCCTTCGGCCCAGTATTAGCAAAACGGAATGATCCCAGATTTATAAAAATACCATTACACAATAGTGCACATAAATTTACAAGTCGACATAGTTGTCTTGCGTATAACAGGATTGGAATAATAGTTATTAACAGAAGGCACATGTATTATTACAGTACGCTTAATAGGGACAGAACAATTCACATTCTAACAGCCTCGGGCCCATCATTGGCAAAGCAGAATGATTCCAGATACGCAAAGATATCATTGTTCCATAATGCACATATGCTCCATTCGTTCACCAAGAATCAATAAAGTTAACTTGCAGGTAACAGAATGTTAATATTAACTATTAACAGTAAGCAAAATGTACTACTACAGTATTATTACTCACAGTGGGCTTCCAAAACCGGTTGTGCGGTCTTCAAGTCTTGACCTACAAATACAAACATCACAGCACAATTCCACAATACACATTTGAGTCACGCAATTGGTTCTTAACCTTATGCAATTATCCGCCATTCGATCATTCCATTATTTCTATTCTTTTCTTATTTTATTTCATGCTCATGAGATGTATATGGAGACATATGACATGTGAAAACCATGTAAATGAAGGTCCGAAAGTCAGAAAATGGAAAGAAACAAAAATCAGAAAATCTGTCCTGTTTGGCCGCACGTACAGTGGCCTTGGCCACACGAGCGGTGGAACTGCAGAATGAATTTTGGCCCAAAACAAGGTTGGCTGCTCGTGCGGTGGCCTAGGCCGCTCGAGCGGTCTGGGTGAAAACCAGTCCAAAATTCTGCTTTGAAAGGGAATCTCCTTATTTGCAAAATCAACCTTAGATTCATGAAAATCAAGGCCCAAAACTCTAGAAAACAACTTAAAATAAACATCATAACTTCAAAACAAAACTTAATGTTTCATGTGAAGGATCTAAATCTTGAATTTAAGGGTGAAGTCAACATCAATACACATGATAACAAATTCATGGAGTTTTATCCTCCATCTTCAAAATCATGTAAGAAGATAAGCTTATGAACATGGATTAGAGGATGTGAAGCCATGTATGAAAAATTATGAGTCATCTTCCTTCAATTCCACATGCATAACCCAATTTCTTCCTAGTTTGAAATATGTTTGGTTCCAACCACACACATACACACACACACACACACACACACACACACACATATATATATATATATAACCCTCTAAGTATATAGATGAACTCCCCATAACATGTAAAATCAAGAGGGGAAAGGTGAAATTTCCTATCACAAAGCTTGAAACCAACAACACAACTTCAAATACAAGTAAGCAATGAACACACACACACTCTTGATCTTAATCACAACCCTAACTTCTATATTGTAGAGAATTTCTTACTTATTTGTCAAGGGTGGCTTAACAAAAGTAGATAATACATACCTTAAGCTTAAATTCCTACAAACCCTCTCAAATGTCCCAATCCTCTCCTTGTTGAACTCTATTTTTCCTCTCTAGCTTTCTTTTTCTCTAGCTCTCTCTCTCAGGAGATATTTTTGGTGTGAAGGCTTCTAAGTCAAATGTTCAAAGAGACACTTATAGATATATATATATATATATATATATAAAAGTTGAATAGAGACAAAATTCGACCAGTTTAATCATTCCAAATCAAATTTTTACAGAAAATCACATTATGATCTAAAAATCATGCTGATTTCAATTATAAGGTCAATTTCAGATTATCAAGCCTCTAAGGCTTCCAATTTTTGATCCGAACATCACAATTGCAATAGATATTTTTCTTATGAGACAGATATGAATCTATAATCATAAGATTCACTCAATTTAACTTAATTTCACATGGAATTTCACAGTAAGCACATAAATGCATAGAGTAAGGATTTGAAAGCATACCAGAAAACATGTACGGGGGTCGGGTTATTACAAAACTGTTCCTAGACCAAATTTACCTCCAGAAAAATACCTGGTCTTTTCCGTTGAGTCCCATTGATGCCCGAAATAAACCCATGTGTAACAATCTGACCATCTACTGATTGACCTTCATGATTGCACCTCTGCAACTGCCTACTTTCCTCCTTCAACAGTGATAACTCTATATCTGGACCTATCACATTTGATTTCCCTAAGCAATCTGCAGACTCTGCAACTATGGATACTACTTCCCACCTGCCTTCCACCTCGAGCTCACCTCTAACCTGCCTCTAATCTACCATACCCCCTTTTGCCACATCCTCTACCTCAGTTTCTTTATCAGCTATGGCATCATCATCTTCTACCTTTCTGCCTGTCTATACCTTCTGTAACTCACCATGAACATTTGAACTTCCATAATTCCTTCCACCTTCATACGTATAACACCTGCACTTGCCCTTTACCTCATTTACAATCTGTTCTTCACATACCCTTATAGGATATATTCTTCCTTTGCATTCCAAATTTAAACTTGAATTAATCAACTCCATTACACTTGTAACTATTCTAATCCTTCCACAGTTGAAAGATGAAGGTTCATATACATCCTCATCAAAGTTAACCACCTCACCCCAAAATCTTTCAATTTTTCTGAACGTATCGGAATTCCACAAATTCAAGGGAACCCCATAATAACTCAACCAGAACAATCTTTCTGGATCAAGATGATGGCCTAGAGCCCAACCTGTGACATATTCACACCACTTGTGAAAACCTGCATTTAGTACACTTTCTTTGCTTCTTAGCTCCTCATTTGATTTGAATGTTATTACCATCCCTACCACCTTCCTTTCTGACTACCACATCTTTTAGACCTCAGTTTTTGAGTTCCTCTTTCAGCTCCATGGTGGAGTATTGTGGTTTAAGTCTCATGATCTTACTCGCATATAACCACCCATTCCCAATCTCTTTTACTTCAGTGGTAGTCATTGTTGTGCCTTTTTTCTCAACCGCTTTTAGAGCCTCAACAAAAGATCTGCTATCTCTACCAGTATTTCTTGCAATTTTCTCTACTACCTCTGTATCTTGTCGTGCCACAAGCTTTCCCCTGTGCTCTGGTTTTCTCCATTTGTTTTCGACTTGTTCTTTCCCATATGTTGCACTTTTAACAACCAATGCTTTGTTGTCTATCCATAGGTCATTTGCTTTTTGTTTAGCAATCTGAGCTGCTACTGGGCAATCAAAACGAACAAAACCGAACCTTGTTTTTGTTACTGACCTCCTCTTGTTTGGGATAAACACATCCCTAACCACTCCAAACTTTGTAAACAAAGTGTACATGTTCTTTGGATGCATCGTTTTTGGTAGATTGCCCACAAATAATGTGAACAAACCTGATCTTCATTTCTCATTCCATGCTTCCAGCTTCCCGTGCCTTCCTCATTACCTTACCACCGGTATTCATCCTCCATGTTCTCGTTGATCAGCCATTTTCTAAGAACTTCAAAGTCTTGACTTGTCACTTAGTATTTCCCAGTTTGAAATCCTGCTGGTTGACACCATTACTAGTCTCTTGTGTTTGATTGTCATTAGTCTCTTGACTTTGTGCACAATCATAAGTTCTTTTTTGTGAACTTAATTCCTGTCCTTTCTTGTAAGGAAAAATATGTTCAGAAAACACAGCATTCATTGATTCTATAATAGTGTTCACATTTATATCAGGTAATTCTGATTTATCAGTCAGAAACTAATATGTATTACTATTCTGAGCATAACCAATAAACACACAATCCACTATTTTTGGTCCTATCTTAGTCTTTTTCGAAATAGGAACTTCTACCTTTGCCAAACACCCCTTTGTAGGAAGGTGGTCGACCTTTCCATAATTCATAAGGAGTGCTGTTAGTTTTCTTGCGAGGTATTCTGTTGAGAATATAATTAGCAGACAATATTGCTTATCCCCACAAGTTCTGCGGTAAGCCTAAACTTAGCAACGTGGCATTCATCATTTTTTTAAGGGTTCTATTATTTCTTTTAGCAATTTCATCTTGCTGTGGAGAATATGGTGCTGTAGTTTGGTGAATAATGCCATGTTGTACACAAAATTCATTTAAAGGTGCATCATATTCACCACCCCTATCACTTCTAACCATTTTAATGGTTTTACTAAGTTGATTTTCAACTTCAGTTTTGTAGAGTATAAACATTTCCAAGGCTTCATCTTTACTTCTAAGTAAGTATACAGAACAATATCTTGTGCAATCATCAACAAATGTTATGAAATACTTTTTTCCTTCTTTGGTTTGAACAAATTTAAGATCACATACATCAGTATGAATTAATTCTAGAGGTTCGGTTTTTCTTTCAACCTATTTGAATGGAGCCTTAATTAGTTTCGCTCCTACACAAATCTCATATTTGTGATTAGGATCAATTTCAAACTTTGGTATATAATCCAAACCAATTAATCTAGGCAAAGAAACAAAATTTACATGTCCTAATCTACCATGCCATAAATTTGATTTAAGAATATAAGCAAAAGATGTGTTATTCTTATTAATAGAAAGTTTTGGTATAACAGTCATTACATTCAACTTAAATAGACCATTATTCGTGTATCCCTTACCAACATACATACCACTCTTTGTTAATACAAATTTATCAGACTCAAATACAAGCCTAAAACGATTTTTACTTAACAAAGAACCAGAAACTAAATTCTTCCGAATGTTTGGTACATGCAGTACGTTGTTGAGGGTAAATTCCTTGCCCGATGTAATCTTCAAGATTACTTTCCCTTGTCCAGCCACAACAGAAGTAGATGAATTTCCCGTAAATAGTTGTTCACCATTTGTAGCCTCATTATATGTAGTGAACATCTTCTTGTCCGCCCAAATGTGACGAGTTGCTCCTGTGTCAACCCACCATTCCTTGGGATTTCCAACCAAATTAGCCTCAGATACCACAACAAAGAGATTGATGTCATTTACCCTGTTAGAGATGTAATCAAGTTCTGTTACATTGGCTTGATTGGTAGTCTTCTTGCTTGTATTTTCACGATTCTTCTATGGGCAGCGGCAATCAAAAGCACGATATCCAGTCTTGCCACAATTATAGCATTTTCTTTTGAACTTCTTATTGCCATTGTTGTCGCCTTGTTTAGGACCATCTCCAGCAAATTTTCTCTTTTTGTTATGTGGTTTGGGCACATGTTCAACCACATTAGCCTTAGACTCAATGAGATTTTTACAATTCCTCTTTTTAGCCTTTCGGTTATCTTCCTCAATTCTCAATCTTACAATAAGTTCATCCATGGTTATCTCTTTGCGTTTATGTTTTAAATAATTTTTGAAATTTTTCCAAGTCGGTGGTAATTTTTCCACTAACACATGGACTTGGAAAGACTCGATAAGAGACATACCTTCAACATGAATATCATGCAAAATTAATTGAAAACTTCGAATTTGAGAAATTACCATTTGGAAGTCTACCATAACAAAGTCCAGAAATTTACTGACAACAAATTTCTTTGTACCGGTATCCTCTATCTTGTATTTTTTCTCTAAAGAATCCCATAATTCTTTTGCTATTTTCAAAGGGCTATAAACATTATACAACATGTTGTCAAGGCTATTGAGGATGTAGTTTCTGCACAGAAAATCAAAATGTTTCCAAGCGTCTACAGCGGCAACAACTTGTCGATCACTTTCATCATCTTTAAGTACTGGAGCCTCTTTACGGAGAAACCGGGCCAGATTTAGAGTTGTAAGATAGAATAACATTTTCTGTTGCCATCCCTTAAACTCAATGCCAATAATTTTTTTTTGATTTTTCTCCATGATTTATTGGAACTTGAACATGATTCTAGATAGGGACCGGAGTTGTTGTAACAATTGGAGTACCACTTTCAGTTACAGTAGCTATAATATCTAATTATAAAAATCAGGAAAAACAAAAACACAAATTAATTTTCTAGTTACTCAAACTAGAAAATAAATTATAACACAAAATAATTTTATTTTTTTAGTTACTAAAACCATGAAAATAAAACACTACACAATAATTTTCTGTAACACTACTACACAAAATAATATTATGAAGTTGTTAATGACACCAATATATTACTACTAGTTGTCAAAGAAAATAAACAGTATATTACTACTATTTGTCAAACAGTATATGACTACTATTTGTATTTTCCAATCAGAATATCACTTTGTAAAAAGCACAGAAAATAAATACAATGAAGACACCAAAAAATATTCTGTTTTAAAATTGTTGGACAATCTTCACTGTATTATGAATAAATTCTATTTGTGTACTTAACGCTAAACAAAACACAGGAGAAATAAAGGAAATGAGAGAGATCGTTTGATTACAAAAATCAAACTAATAAATAAAATAAAACAACAAGTAAATTAATTACTTACCTAATTAATTTCTCAAACAAAATTTTGATCAAGTCCAGTGTTTAACACTGTATCCTTAAGACAGATTTGTCCTCTCCACGGTATTTTCAGATTGTGGACGTCTATCTCTCAAGATAAAATGATCAACAGCGAATAATAGCAGCACTACAAATTATTCGCCCAATAAACACACTTTGTGTTTACACTCTTTCTCATAGAAATATTAATGCAGCAAAATGCAGAGATTAGCAACAGTAGAGAAGAACGAAAATTTCGGAATGAAAATCCAAATGAGGGCCTGTCTTATTTATAGATGAATTCGTGGCTTTTCAATTTGAACTCTACAGGTAGCAAACCTATTTGAACAAGTATAAAACCTGTTCGGTTTTGAATCAAACCTGTTCGGTTTGAATAAACAGTTAAGGAATCTGTTGGGTTTAACTTGAACAGATCTAAATCTGTTCGGACAGGTAAAAACCTGTACAAAAAATTTGAAAATGTGCAAGCAACATTTTTTGAATTTGGCTAAAAATTTGAATTCAAAAAATTGGTCCGAATTTATTTTCCAAAAATAAGAAATAAATTCAAATGTATTTGGCCCAAAAAGAATTAGTATCGAGTCGGACAAGCCTAACCCAACCTCACACCACGCACCCGCGCCCAAGTCTAGCTCGCCCGATAAGCCGGACAGATGACGGCGGCACGCGCGTGTGCGTTTATTTTTGGGTCCAATAGGTCTAACCCACTTTGTCCATGACCTCTCCCTTCTACAAATTAGGGGTGTCCCTTGGGGGCCCTCTCTAAGTTACAAACTCAAGCTTTATAAACCCATAAAAGTTTTCCCACCAAACTAATGTGGGACAAGCCTTTAATTCAAACCTTTAAGGAATTTCTACCAAAAACTCTATTTCCATGGAGCTCACTTTGGCTTCAATTTTCCATTCACCCGATAATGGTTTTGAATAACCAAATATACTACGTGAATTACAACGCGACATAGAACGCATTACTATTTAGGCCTCGTTTGGGAATAGGCTAATTTAGTAACTTTTTGGGTATTCGGCTAAAATATGAGCTAAAAAAAACTAGTATGTTTGTGATGATTTTTTTGCTTTTTACGAAAAGATGTGCAAAAAGTAGAGAGAAAAGAGAATCTTTGATTTTTTGGTATGAGTTGCTGGCTTTTTGGCTTTTTAGTAACTTTTTGACTTTTTGGCTAAATGTGAGCGTTCCCAAACGGGGCCTTAGACATGCTAACTTTGGCGCATGGGTCCCACCTAAAAATTAGACCAAAGTTGAGGAAAAAATTGATTTTTCCAAAACCATTTTTAACAGGAGTTGCCTTGAATGTTTGGTTCTAGGATTTTGGTAGAAATAAAAAATAATAATAATAATAAAAAATAAGTGAAATGTTAATAAAATATAATTATATTTTATTTATATTTTATACATATTTTTTTCATATTTTTTTTTTAAAATTTATAAATCAAACACAGCGTTATCCAGCCGTTGTTTACTTGGTCAAGAAAGAAAGTTTCCACGGTGAGTTGGCGAGTATGGCGATTTGTAAAGGTGAGTTAATGCTCTGACTATGAGAATTGTTTTTGCTACAGCTTCTCTCCGGAACCCTACACAAAGAATCTTCAAAATCTAGTACACCATATTTAGGAGCAACTTTTCCTTTATATTTTTAATCTCTCTCTCTCTCTCCACCAAGTCTTGACCCCATGACTTGGATGTAACTGGAACCCATGGACGAAAACGGAATCAACAAATTAAAAATTGGGACCCAATTTGGATTGATTTTGGTTTGATTTGGGTTTTAATAGCATAGAAGAGAAAAGAATGTTTAGTCTTTGAATTTGTGTTTAATTAGTTATATATTCAATTTTTTTGAAATTTATATTCAGTTAAGAATATTAAGGTCAAGTTTGGCAAATTGAAAAAAAGTCAAAAAATCAAAAAGTTAAAAAATTATCACTATTCACCAAAAGTCAAAAAGTACGGTTGCACAACTTTCAATCTTAATTTTCTTCTACACACTAATTTATACAATTTTTTAATACACACTTTTTTTTATATAAAAAGTCAAAAAGTTAACTCAAACAACTATATTTTTTTGCTCAACTTTTTAGTCCAAAAAGTCAAAAAATACACTTATTTAGGACATCTCAAACAATCCATAGTCAAAATTATTTTATATTCAATTTATTTATTTTTAATTTATATATTCAATTTTTTAATGCATTATTTTAAATTTATATTTATCAAAAGGGAAAGAAGAAAAGAGGCAGAAGAAAAGAAAAACAAGAGGAAGCGGCATAGGACAAAGTAGAAGAGGAGATCACTGTGGCAAGAGAAGAGGGGGGGGGGGGGAAGAAAAAAAAAAGGTGTGGCTGTGTTTTGTGGCTGGGAATAAAGGAGACAAAAATAGAAGAAACACTACTAAAAAATACACTTTTTGCGACCGCTATAAACCGTCAAGATAAATAATAAAAAACGATCAAAAGACTTTTATGACGGCCCATGCGACGGCAAATGGGGGTCGCGAATATGGGGGTGGCAAATACTTTTAGTGACGGCAAAACAACAGACGCAAATTATTTGCGACCACCTAAACTACTTATAGCGACCGCTATTTTGCCGTCGCAAAAAACAAAGAAAAACACTAATATGATCTTTTGCGACCATCTTGTTACCGTCGCAAAAAATAAAAATAAAAATAAAAATAAAAATAAAAACAAAAACAAATAAATAAATAAATAAAAGCATTGAGGCCAAAAGCATTGCACTAACAGATTATTCACATTGCACTAACAAATTATTCACAAACTGCCCTCAGCCAATCCATGGCAAAAAGCATTTTCTTCAACATTAAACTAATTATTTCTGTCAAAAAATATAGTTTTGACCTATTGCACAAATCATATTAATTGTTTACACATGGATGCAATTTTTCCAAAATTTCAATGGAAAATGAAAATGAAATAGAGGGAGGGAAAAAAATCCACTTGGGCCATGGCCTCTGACCAAGAAAGGTAACCCATGTGAAAAAAAAAAAAAAAAAGAGCTCAACTTATAAATGTATTCTCATTTAGTCATTGTAATTCAAACTCGTCATCGCTATCGAGCTCTACTTGACATCATCGACCCACCAAGGAGTATCGAAAACTAAAAAGCGCTACCAAATGTGTTACCAAGCTACTACCATTGTTACCTAAAAGGATAAAAACTCAGTTACTCTTACAATTATGCATAAAGAAAGAAAAGGCAACAGAAAAACATATAGTTGGAACCATATCTCAATAGCCACAGATCAGTTCAAAGAAGAAAGAAATATTCGGATATAACACTTAAAAATCATCACTACAATCTTTGTAAAGAAACAATAATAAAAAATTTGAACTCCTTCTAATGCACTCCATACCAAAAACAAATCAGATGCAAGTGCAACAAGACTATTGGTCCAGCAGTTATGGTCATGAAAGGATCGCCTGCTGAATTTATGACATAAAATAAAGGTCTTTATAACAATAGAATGAACTGTTTTGGCAAATGTAAAGAACAAAATTAATTTTAGTAACATCTCTCGATGGACTAATCTTATATCATAGCTTTACAATCTAGTTAAGCACCTTAACGAGTAAGCCTTACCTATTATTTATCTTTAAAGATACTTTCAACTACATATGCCCTAATTCTCCAAGGACATCTATGATTTTTATTTCCATAGAAAATAGTATAACCCCCTAAACTGCTCCTTCTACTGTAATCATCAAAACCCTAAACTCATACTCATAAAATCTCACAAAAATCATTTGCACTGTAAAGTTCATAACTATACATCTCATATTCACTTCCAACATACGAAGTCCATATATAGCAACAGAGGACTTAATGGCTGCCCTCGCCCTACAGTCATGAATTACAAGGAAAACTTCCTTTGAAGATGAGCCACCATTCCTAAATGTTGAAGTAGCCCCAGTCTCATATTTGAGAAATCCACAGCACGATACAATATCCAAACTACTCCAAGCAAGAAAGGTTAAAGACCTTAAAGTGCAGCATTGCCAACTGCTACATATTTCAATGAAGTTGGTAGATTGCTACTCTAATACACAATTGAGCAGCTTGTACAGAGAAAATGTGTATCCGTAAAGTAAAGCAAAGCAAAAATGGAATCTTCTAGAAATGAAATAAAGGTATGGCACATTCTTAGATTTGAGTTTTTTAAATTATGAGAATTGGTAATGAAGTGAATTCTCTGCTCTCGCATCCATGTATGCATTCTCAGAAGTATAAAAGGTACTAATTCATGGAGGCGTCTCTTATCCGAGTGTCTTGAGGCAAGAAAAAGCGTATTACAATTATGGTTCAAAGTTCTATGCCTGCCTTACCCGTCACTAGTCATTGGATGTAACTTATATCATTTCTTTGCATAAGCGTTCCACAGTCTGGAAAAAGAAAAAATGGAAAAGAATCGCTATTTTAATGTCAGCATATGGGATTCTATATCTATAACTGGATTGAAAAATAAGTTTAGCAAAGTCGAAGCTGCCCAAATTAAATAAAACTCTGCCATTGTCAAAGAAACACTCATGATCAAGAGAGCACCAATTATACATGCAAGACAAGTTCAAGGAAATAAACACACTTTCAATGAGGCAAACGAGGCTGCATGTGCTTCAAGAGCTTGACTGCGCTGCTGCTCCACAGAATATAGTTGCATATTTCCTTTGACAAGTTGGGGTCTCTATATAAGTAAGTGAAAGGTGGGAAATCAGTACACAGATAAGGTAAAAAGGATATTGACAAGTAAATGAAATGAAGGAAAGAGCAAGAAAGAAAGAAACTAAACAGGAGCTACTTCTTCCTACTTATGACCTCAAAAAAACTGCAGAGCATTAAATATGTGACTGCAAATACATTGTCTACCACAAGACATAGACAAGGACTATAAATTCTTATATCATCATTATGAACAGAAACTTATGATGTTGGCAAATGCAGAAGAAGCGCATGAAAGAAACTACTTAAGTGTAATTGAAACTTATGCAACTAGCGTAACAAATTTTCATGTTATTGCGGCAGTAAAAATGAGGATAATCAAACTAACTTGCATAATGAAATTTCAAGAGTAAGAGAAGTTGTAGCAAAAAAAGAAAAAGATGCGTAAAAATACAACATCATTTTAAATTTTAGAACTTCACCATCTATCACTAATAACTCTAAGAATCTATCCGAATAAGACGGTGAATACCAAGCGGCGGCTTTGATATTTTTATATTAGGAAGAATCCAAAAATGACATGAGAAGATCAACCAGGATAAATGGTCTAATAACCCACCATCACTCTGTCATCCAAGCATGAAACTAGTATACAAGAAAGGGAAGAATTAATTCTCCAAAAGTTAAAGCAATGCAATCAACACAAAGCTAGAAGGATTTATTTAAATTTAACGTTTTCAGCAAAAAAGGCTAAAAAACCCTTATTGCAATTTTGGTCTAGTGTTCTGGTCATATTTGATGATCAGGGGTTAAAGCCTTCTTTGTTCCTTCATGGTCTTGAGATAAAGCTTCAAACCTAGAATTTAACTCTTTTGTCATCGAACAATTGGTTAGAACATAATAGGATTTTTGGTTTTTGATACCGAACTGAAGACAGACAAATTACGAAAATTATGATTAAGGCTGCCTATAATGAGAATTTATTTGAAGCTTTTGATGCTTTGTTTGATGCCTTGTGCAACCATAACATGGGTAATTTCCAAGGATTTTTAGGTTGAACAGCCCAAAATCCAACCCCAAAATCCTCCCATATTGAGACCTAATAAACCCAGACCTCTTTCCCTACCTTCTGGCCATCAATTTAACTACAAAACCAAAAGTTTGGCCATTGCTTTAAACTACAAGTACTCAGAAAATCTAGCAATCTGAAAGTTTGAAATTCAAGCCTAATTTGGTTCTTCTTTACCCACAACCAAACCCTACAAATTTCTTTGTATCATTTAAACCAATAAATCTACAAGCTTTTATTCATAATGTCATGCTTTCCATCATAAACTGTTCATGAGGCTGCTATATTTTGAGTATTCAAAGCTGTCCTGCATCACCAAGACATCATAATTTCTATTCCCTTCACAGGAACCATGTTCCAGGGTGCATAAGGGCTTTTGTATAACCGTGTTTAATGAGTAGCTAACACTCAATAATCAAGTTATAGATATACTCTCACCTCTCCATAGTGTATAAACAAGTTCTAAACATCAGCAAAGCACTAGATGTAGCAATATGATCATTATGCAATGTTATCCTGAGAATCTCCTGGAAGTAAGGCAATTGTCCCTCTATTTCAATATGGTGGTTGGTTGCTGTTCTTTTTAACCTTTTCTTTTTGGGGGATAATTTTTTATAGGCTGAACAGTATCTGGCCGACTCAGGAGTCCCATACACAATTATAAGGTACATCCATTCCCTTTTACTTTTATCTTCATCATAACTGATATTTATTTATCTATTTAATGTACAATAGAATCAATATGAAATAGAGGATAAGTTGTTTTTGTGGAATTCAGTTAACATTTTAAATGCACTTGTTAATCAGAAGTTGGAGTATCCTACTTATTATAGTAACATGGTTTTGAACTATTTTACGATATTCACTACAAGTTAGTCCTGATTGTTACATGAACTTTATGAAATCAAACCTATATAGCACTTTAGATCTTACATATATGCGTTTCGTTTGTATATATATATATGCACAGACAAAAATAAAATAAAATTAGATACATATAAAAACATACAAACAAAATCGGAGAGAGAGAGATTACGATCAAGTGGATCTGTTACGAGCTAAAATATTTGTTGAACCAAAAAATGCCTCATTCAATCGATTACAGTGATACATGTGTTGTGAGATGTAATTTACACCTTTGTGAGAGGTGATACTGTTGTAATTTACACACTGTTGTAATTGAACAACACATATCGGTGATACATTACATGGATAGATATATATAGAGAGAGAGAGAATACGAAGAGCACAGAGGAGAGCAAGATTACAGTTGAATCGATTATGAATCTCGATTATGGATCGATCGAAATCTCGATTAAACATTACAGAGAGAGACAAAGAGAAGTGTTTAGGCTTACCGATTATGAATCTCGATTATGGATCGATCGAAATCTTCATCAACAGCAGATAAAAATCTTCAACTCTTCATCAACAATCGATCAAACTTTTCAAATCTTCTTCAAAGTGAGAGTCTAGTGAGAGAGACTGAGATTCGAGCGAGAGAGTATACAATTTCGAAAGCAATGACTGAAGCTTTGATCGCTGATGAGAGAGACTGAGAACATATTTTGCGAATGTGATTTTTATGACTGAAGCTTCGAAAATCTCAGATTTGGGAAATAAGGGGAAAAAAGGGGGACGGGTTAGACTGAGAACATATCTCGGGGGCTTTTTATTTTTTTATTTTTAAGAGCGCGGATGGGTCAATTAAAAAGAGATTTTTTGCGACTGTAAAACAAATGGTCGCAAAAAAATAGACGCAGAAAGTCATGTTTCTAGTAGTGAAAGAAAAGAGGGAAAATGAACAAAGGAAATTGACGATGGTGCTGTGGGTTTTGTTAGGACCTATCGTGTTGTCAAAAACCCGCGTACAAAACTTAGTCTTTGAGTTGTAATTATTTCTGAGTTTTTTGCCTTCCTCGCTCGAGCCAGGAAATGCTCGCTCGAGCGAAGGTCTGCGTCTGGGCAAAACCTGAAGGCTATGATTGTGCGCTCGAGCGAAGAGTATGGTGGCTCGAGCTAAGCATTGCGTCTCTACTGAACCTGCAAGGATGTATTCCTCGCTCGAGCGAAGGGCTCGTGGCTCGAGCGAGGTCACTAGTAGAAATCACGCGATTTACACTCCTCGCTCGAGCGAGAGGAGCCTCGCTCGAGCGAGCTTCAGAATCCGGGAAATTTTCAAGTAACTGGTTTCTTTCAGGATTGGGACTCTTTTGGTTTTCTATAAGTAGATGGTTTTCTCCTAAAACCAATCTAACTTTTTCTAGATCAGATTCAACAATTCTAGAGTTCTGTTTGAAGTTTTCTTCTGAGAGTTTGTTTAGTTTTCTTTGATGTTCTTGAGAGAGTTCTAAAACTCATGAGTTGATATTCATACATCAAAGAGATTGATACTTAATATTCAAGAGTGTTCTCTTCGGTGTGATCCGAAGATCTTTACGTAAAGTTTCAAAAGGTGTTTGTTCTTTACGTAGTCGTTAATTCGACAAGTGAAGTTGAGGAGTGGAACCAACTTCAGAATCAGTTCCGTGGCGAAGGCGTGGTGAAAGAGTTACAGAAGATTCAGAGACAAATTGGCTGTGTGGGTAATTTGTATGGTTTCTTTGTAACCTTGTAGTCCTTCTATAGTGGATTGATTAGTGGCGGTTCGCCCGTGGTTTTTGATTACAATTGAAGGTTCTTCAATTGTGGTTTTTCCACGTAAAAAATCAATTGTGTTGATTTATTATTTATTCCTAAAAAACAAACAAACTAAAATCACATTCGTAAGTGCTTGATGATTTTAGATTGAGTGTTTTTGGAATTTCTGACTTTGGAATATTTTAATCCTTATCTAATCACGAATCACATAGGATTTTCAATTGGTATCAGAGCGGGTCACTCTTTGTTTTTTCAAAACTATAGGAGTGTGATTTTGTGTGACTAGTTTTATGGATTCTATTCGTGAAGGTAACTCGACTCATAGACACCCTTTACTAGACGGTACAAACTATTCTTATTGGAAAGCTCGCATGAGAGCATTTTTAAAATCTATCGATGAGAAAGTTTGGCATCGTGTTGTCTTTGGGTGGAGTGAACCTACTATCACTATAGATGGCATTGATATTCCTAAACCTCTAGATAAATGGGACACAACCGATTATCGAACTCGAGTTGGAGCAACCAAGGCTCTCAACTCCCTCTTCGCTTCTCACACTGAAGAATTCCGTCGAATTTGCGTGTGAAATAGCAAAAGAGGCGTGGGATATTCTTGAAACAATTCACGAAGGAACTACCTCTGTCAAAGGTCAAAACTTCAACGTCTCACATCGCTTTTGAAACCCTTTTTATGCGCGACGATGAGACGTTTGTTGATTTCTATGCAAAACTTCGGTGATATCGTGAATTCTGTTTCACTCTCGGTGAAAAAATCCGGAAGCTAAAGTTGTGGGAAAAATTTTGAGGTCCCTTCGAGAGGTTCCAATCAAAGGTGACGATTGAGGAGGCTCGAGAATGTTGATACCCTCAAGCTCGATCAATTGGTTGGAAATTTGCGGACTTATGAGGCACACCAAATTTCTAAGAAAAAGCAAAAAGAAAGTATGGCTTTCACTAGTACTCATGAGACCGCAAAACTCCGAGACTGAATTTGATTTAGAGTCCGAGATGACTATGCTTACAAAAGCAGTTTAAAAATTTTTAAAAAGAAGCCTAATTTGAGCCCCTATTTCAAAAGAGAAGAGTAATGACAAACCCAAAACTTTTCCACCAAAATTAGCTCAAACCATCGAAAAAGAAGGTCATTAGGGGCTAGGGTCAAGTGCTTTGAATGTCAAGGGTTTGGCCATATATCTCTTGAATGCCCTACGAAAAAGAATCGGAAGAAAGTCTACACCGTAACTTGGGATGACGAAAGTGGGTCGGAGCAAGAACCCGAAGAACCTGAATCTGGTGAAGATGGGGATAGTGCTTTCATGGCATTTTGGGCCACGGTTTCTCAACCTCTTCCAAAGCCTTCGGGATCAGCCCGTGGTCAGAACTTGCATCATGCTCCCACCTTTGATGGGACCAACTACTGTATTGGAAAATCGGAATGAGGGCTTTTCTCGAGAGCCTATGAACCGTAAGGTTGGCAAACCATTGAAGAAGATCTGAAAGTGCGAGATAATCCGCAATCAGAGAGCCCTAATCATTATTCGTGGAGCAATTTCTAATGAAGAACAAAGAACGGGTCGCTCCTTTGCACAAAGGCTAAAGATGCATGGGAAATTCGAGCCAATTCCATGAAAGAGGAGATTCACCTCCACCTACATCCAACGACTTGTCCGCCTTGGTTGCTGATTGGATGAGGTTAAGAAGAATGAGGAGCAAAGAGAGGATGATGAACTATCAAGACATTGATGAGATCAATGGTGAAGAGCTCCAACAAGCTTACGAGAAGTCAGACGAGGAATCTCTGAATTTGTCTAAAACCAACGACAAACTCTCTCTCAAGCTTAAAACATGCGAGAGTGAGAATGTCCGCTCAAGGAGAACTCTTCTTGACAAAAGCAGAATGTCATCAAGATCTCAAGTGACAGCAAGACTTATGTGGAAAACTCCTATCTGTGGCTGAAAGGAATGAACTTTTGAAGGTGTATTCCACATATGAAGAAAAGCTTGAGAGTCTTGAGTCGTCACAAGTCGCATTGGAAGAAAAAGTCAAACAGAAGACGAAGAACTCAGATTGTTTCGAGCAACAATTGCCATGTGGAACAAAGGTTCCAGATCTCTAGAAGACATACTTGGGTCTCAACAAATGGGTTCTGACAAAAGAGGGCTAGGCTATGGTACGACCGCTCACAAGGGACCGGCGTCTACTTCTCATAATTTGAAGTCTCAAGCAAAGGGCAAATTGAAGATAAACCAGGTTGATCCTTCTCTTCATCAAGCAAAAAGCCGTAAGATCAACAAAAGGAGGTAAAACCTGTTTTTATTTGCCATCACTGTGGTAGGTATGGCCACATTCGTCCTTACTGTTTTGAATTGTTTGGTAAGGTGTCTCAAAAGGGTAGAAATTCTAACACTTTTTGGGTTAGGAGACAACCTTACATGTCTAGGCGAACACCAAGACTAAAAAGATTTGGGTTAGAAAAGATGATTTGACTTGTTTTGTTGCTCACACTGCTCTAAAAGCACGTGACTCACACATGTGGTATCTTGATAGTGGGTGCTCTCGTCTTATGTCCGGTACCAAATCCTACTCCACCCTCCTTGAAAAATATGAAGGAGGAATTGTTACTTTTGGAGATGGCGGCACTTCTAGAGTCATTGGTAAGGGCTCTATAAGTGTTGCTGGTCTTCCCAAGCTAGATAATGCCTTACTTGTTGATGGTCTTAAAGCTAATCTCTTGAGCATTAGTCAAATGTGTGATTCCCATCATGAAGTATTGTTTTCAAAAGATAAATGTGAAATTTTGGATAAAAAGGGAAATACTGTTTTACATGGGGTTCGCACATCTGATAACTGCTATGGGATTCTTACTACTAATGATCTCACTTGCCATTCGCCATCATAAGTAACATTGATCTGTGGCATCAAAGATTAGGTCACATGAATTTCAAAGACCTAACTAAGATAGCCAACAAAGAACTTGTGAGAGGAGTACCTAAACTAGGTAAAAATTTGAGCCACGTGTGTGGACCATGTCAGCTTGGCAAGCAAACCCGTGCTCCGCATAAAAAGGTGAACAGCTTAACAACCAAACGTCCTCTTGAATTGGTTCACATGGATTTAATGGGTCCTACTCGCACTGAAAGCATTGGAGGTAAAAGATACATTTTTTTAACTGTTGATGATTTTACTCGATTCTCATGGGTAAATTTTTTAAGGGAAAAATCTGATACGTTTGATGCTTTCCAGGCTTTAGTTCTTAAAATCCAAAATGAACAGGGTGTTCCCATTGGGCGTATCATAAGAATCCGGAATCGATCATGGTCGTGAATTTGAAAATAGTTCGTTTTCGGATTTTTGTGATATGCATGGTATTAAGCATGAGTTTTCTGCACCTATTACTCCACAACAAAATGGAGTGGTTGAGAGGAAGAACAGAGTTGTTCAAGAAATGGCTAGGGTCATGCTCCTTAGTAAGAGTCTTCCTCCAAAGTTCTGGGCCGAAGCCTTAAATACTGCTGTTTATGTCATAAATCGTGTGTATTTAAGGCCCGGCACTTTACAAACTCCTTATGAATTGTGGAAGGGTTTGAAACCTAATGTAAAATACTTCAAAACATTTAGGAGTAAGTGTTACATCTTCAAAGATAGAGAGCCCTTGGGGAAATTTGACTCCCGAAGTGATGAAGGTATTTTTCTAGGGATTCAACCAACAGTAGGGCTTTTCGAGTCTATAACCTGCGAACTTCATCATTAATGGAATCTATCAATGTGGTTATAGATGACACAGTTCACCTACTTGACAACAAATGAGGATGACAATGTTGAGCTTCCAATCTTGGATCTTGAACCTCAAAATCAAGGAGATCTTTCGCTCAATCACAAGAAATTGTTACTGACCATCCTCACAGTAAGTTCAAGTCCAAAGAGTGCTCAAAAGAACAAAGACTCCTCCTCCTCACCCAAAGTCCTGAACTTAAACCATCAGCAAGGGTGAAACTGAATCATCCCGTTCAACAGGTAATTGGGAGTGTTTCAGATCGTATGAAAACCCGAAGACAGATTCGGGATGAGGTATCACATATGTGTTATGTTTCTTTGATTGAACCTAAGAATGTTAAAGAGGCCTTGCTAGATGATAGTTGGGTTAATGCTATGCATGAAGAATTAGGTCAATTTGAACGTAACAAAGTTTGGACTCTTGTTCCCAGACCTAGAGACATGAATGTGATAGGTACCAAGTGGATCTTTAAAAATAAATCTGATGAGAATGGTACTGTTGTGAGAAATAAAGCTAGGTTGGTTGCTCAAGGCTACACACAAGTAGAGGGTATTGACTATGATGAGCCGTTTGACCCAGTTGCACGTCTCGAATCCATTCGCATATTACTTGGTGTTGCATGTTTTCTTGGCTTTAAATTGTTTCAAATGGATGTGAAAAGTGCTTTTCTGAATGGGTACTTAAAAGAAGAGGCATATGTTGAGCAACCAAAAGGGTTTGAGGACCCTAAATGTCCTAATCATGTCTACAAGTTAGACAAGGCTTTGTATGGGTTGAAACAAGCCCCTCGGGCTTGGTATGATAGGCTTACTACCTTTCTTCTTGATAATGATTTTCAAAGGGGTAGTGTGGATAAGACATTATTTGTGAAACATACTAAGTCTCATATTCTTGTTGCTCAGATATATGTTGATGATATTGTGTTTGGTTCCATTGCTGATCATCTTGTGAAATATTTTTCGGATTGCATGACACAAGAGTTTGAGATGAGCATGATGGGAGAGTTGTGTTTTTTTTTTGGTCTCCAAATTAAACAGTCTCCTTGTATATTTGTTTCTCAGTCGAAGTATGCCTAAAATCTTGTGTCAAAGTTTGGTCTTGAGTCTGCAACACCAGCCCTCACTCCCATGTGCACCACTCTTCACCTTTCCAAAGATTCCATTGGTATTGATGTTGATCCTACCCTTTATAGGATTATGATAGGGAGTCTTTTGTACCTCACGACCCGATCTCGATATTTCCTTCGATGTTGGTGTTTGTGCCCGTTACCAAGCCAATCCTAAAGAGTCTCACCTTCTTGTAAAACGCATCATCAAGTATGTTAATGGGACCTTGGGGTTTGGGGTTTGGTTTTCCAACGATACTACAAATTTGAAATTACTTGGTTTTTCGATCTTGAGGCGAAGGTGTCTTGATGATAGGAAAAGTACATCGGGGTGTTTTTACCTTGGGAATAATCTGGTTTCTTGGCATAGTAAAAGCAAAATGCTATCTCTCTTCTCTTCACGAGGTCAATACATTCTGCAGGGAGTTGTTGTGCCCAAATGTTGTGGATGAAGCAAATGCTTCATGATTATGGAATTGAACAGAACACTCTCACTCTTTTTTGTGATAACACAAGTGCCATAAACATTTCAAAAAATCCAGTCCAACACTCTCGCACCAAACACATTGACATCCGTCATCATTTTATTCGAGAGTTAGTGGATGAAGGCCTTGTTGTTTTGGAACATGTTTCTACTGAGCATCAAAAAGCTGATATTTTTACAAAACCCCTTGATCTTCTTCGTTTTGAGTTTCTTAGAAAGACCTTGGGTGTAATGTCTCAGTAACTAGGCTGTTTCTTGTAAGGTGAGTGTGAGTGGTTGACTTCATCTTGAATATGATTATCTGTGTTTGAGTTCTGATATCTTTTCATCAAAATTTATATGAACACTGCTCATGCTGCATACAAGATCTTTTTCATCTTTGTTCATAGCTCATTCTGAATGCCCATACTCATTTACTTCATGATCTCATTCTGTACACATCCTTGAGATAAACTGTTGCAGGGGTTTCCGCACAAGTGATCAAAGTTCTCTATGGACCACTGACAGTGTTTCTTGTACTCTTACAGAGGAATTGACCTATACTGGTATATCATGGGTGATGTTAAGTCTCTTAACCATCTACCATCTTATTTCACTTCCATGGTTTCTCCCTCAGTACATGATTTCCGGGCATGAGGAAAAGGCTACCTCAGAGGCACCAACCAGGCCATCATTTTGATTTCATTCTTCTCTGGTTTGGACTCCATACTCTGAGCGTGTATGCCACCAGTGAGTGCCCACAAGAAAGAAAAGTTATAAAAAATAAAAAAAAGGGGGATCATTGTCTGAGGGGGAGCTTCCGCATTTACTCAACAAATACCCCGTGTTTCCCAGTGGTTTGACTTTTCTCTGTGACTGTCAGTTACTCTTGTTGGAGGTCCAGCCATCAGATCACTATCAGGATTAACTCTAGCTCTGTGGATCTCAAGGATTGCACACACACACATTTTTTTATATGAGCTCTCATGTGTGTTTTTGAGTTATGCATTCTCATGATGCGTGTGGCTTTGGTTTAATATTATCTGTTTTATTCATGAGCTGTTGTTCCATTTCTTGTTCTCAAATTTTCAGGACTCAGAATTGATGGATGCTCTTGTTCTTGTGAAATAGTTTGTCACCCGGTCACCTTGCTTTTTACAAAAATATCCTAGGTGTTTTTTTAAAAAAAAAAAAAAATGTTTTTTTTCCTTGGCTCGGCGACGGGTCCTCGCCGGCGTGCTTCGCTTCGCATAAGACACGAGCATGTATTTCTGGCTCGAGCGACCATTTTCTGGCTCGAGCGAACCTGGCGGTTTTGTTACCCTCGCTCCAGCTAGCGATTCTTCCCTCCGGCGGGCTGTTGCGATTCAGCTTTTTAAAAACAGGGGTCTCTTCAGTTTTTGTTTCTCTTCATATTCTTCTCTCTCCCTCTCTCCTAGGGCTTTTGTGTTCCTTCTTTACTGGACTTAGTTGAGGGTTTCCTCTTGGATTTGGAGTGTCTCCGTTCCTCCTTCACATTCTTCATCTTTGGTAAGTTTTCTTTGTCACTTTTATTTGTTGTGTGCCCATGCTCTGTTTTTCTATCTCGGTTTTCTTCTATGTTTTGGTTTTTTTGCTACTGCTTTCGTCTGAATCAGGCTCTTGGATACTCTCTTTGCATCATATGCTTTGCATTTCCCTCTAGGGTTTCCATTTGGATTGGTTTGGCTTGGTTGTTCTTGGTTTAAGCATTAGGGATTTTTGGTTTTTGTTTGGGTCTCATATTGATATTTTCTGGATGATTATTTCTTATGTGACTGTGACATTGATTCACATTGGGCCAATTTTTGATTCTCTGATGTTTATATATTCTGCATTTGGGGAAGTTGTTTTGTTTGTACAGGCTATATCTTTCAACATTGGGTTTTTCAGTTTTTTTTAGTTCTCTTATTGAAATTGCTTGATTGTTCCCTCTTGTTGCCCTATGTGCCATAGTTTGCTCCTGCCTCATGCTTCTTGTTCATCTAGCCCTGATTTTCTGATTCTCATTGTTTTTCTAGTTGGCCATTGATATATGATTATCTGATTATCATTTACTTGTTGTTCTACCATGTTTTTGGCTAATGGACTAATGGTTTTTTTTTCTGTGTTTCTTGGTTTGGAATTGGGGATGTGGGATGTGTCTGTGCAGTTGTGTCTTTGTTGTGTCTTGTTCGTTCTTCCTCTGTCTTTTGTATACGTGGATTGTTTAGTCATGGCAGAACCTTCAAGCGTCATAAGATATTTGTTTCCATCTTCCTTCAATACCTCCAAGTTTGAGTCAAAAGAAAAGGCTAAACTGTTTAGGGAGTCTTATGGCTCACGGAAAGTTCATTTGGAACGAAATGTTTTACCTAATGCCTTTGAGGTCATACCTATTCGGTCCTTGTTCGATCCCTTAGGTGGTGATCAAGTGTTACACTTTTCTGGTCCCCAAAACCTTAGTCTCATTCGCGAGTTTTATTGTAATATGCATTCCATTAATCGCGAAGGTTGTACTTTTCATACTTGGGTTCGGAAACAATCTTTTGTTATCACTGATGATGTGTTTCGTGAGTTCCTTGGTCTTCCAGCTATTGATGATTGTCATTTCCCTATTCTTACTCGGGCTGGTATTAATTTTGATATGGTTGCTTCCGAATTGTGTGGTGTTTCGAGGACTTGGATCGCTGGGGCTCTCATTCAGCAGAATGAGATGCTTCCTCGGTTCCGTCTTCTTAACATCATAGTGTGCGCCAACATTTTTGTCACCACCCATTCATCTCATATTTCTCGTGACCGTGGGTATGTTTTTATCTTGTATTCATCATCGTCTTCCTATTGACCTTCCCGAGATGATTATCTCAAAAATGATTGGAGTTTTCGAGGGCCGAAAATCTTTGGGGCTTCCCTATGGGTGTTTTCTTCACCGTTTTCTCTCTTCTCTTAATGTCCCTGTTTTTGACGACGATGAGTTTGCTTCTCCCGTCAAACCTATTACCAAACTCACCGTCTCACAGAGTCAGGCCCACGTTAGGGGGAGTGGGTCCGGTGTTGGGGGTTCTCATGCAGGTGCTGATGATGATCCTCTTGCAGAGGAGGAGGAGGTTGAGGCTGCCCATGCCGGCCCAGCAGCGGATACTTCTGATTTGGATCCCGCTCTTGCCCGTCGACTTGATCATATTGATGCTCGCCTTGATGAGCACGGTGCTATGTTGTCCCAGATTTTATCTCTTCTTCAGTTGCAGCATCCTCCACCATCTTCCTAGTGGTTGTGTTTTGGTTTGTTTTCTCTTTACTTTTGTTTTTCCCGGACAAAAAGGGGGAGATGATTTGGTATATATGTTGGATATATTTTGTTTTTGTTGATATTTGGATATTTGGATTTGGTTGTTTTAGATATTTGGATATTGGATATATATGATGCATGCTTATGTTGGTTTCTTTACAGCTCAACGGTTGTTGATTTATGTTTACAGCTCAATGATTGGATGGTTCTCAAGTTTGGATTCATTGTTTTCTTTTGTTTTCTTTTCATCGAGTTGTAATTTATTAGGTCATTAGTTGAGTTGTAATTGTTTTAGTTAGATCTTTTGGTTAGCAATCTTGTTTAGAAAGTTTTGTCCGGTATTGACAAAGGGGGAGATTGTTAGGACCTATCGTGTTGTCAAAAACCCGCGTACAAAACTTAGTCTTTGAGTTGTAATTATTTCGAGTTTTTGCCTTCCTCGCCGAGCGCGAAATGCTCGCCGAGCGGCGAAGGTCTGCGTCTGGGCAAAACACGAAGGCTATGATTGTGCGCCGGCGAAGAGTATGGTGGCTCGAGCTAAGCATTGCGTCTCTCGAACCTGCAGGATGTATTCCTCGCCGAGCGAAGGGCTCGTGGCTCGGCGAGGTCGCTAGTAGAAATCACGCGATTTACACTCCTCGCCGGCGAGAGGAGCCTCGCTTCGGCGAGCTTAATCCGGAAATTTTCAAGTAACTGGTTTCTTTCGAGATTGGGACTCTTTTGGTTTTCTATAAGTAGATGGTTGTCTCCTAAAACCAATCTAACTTTTTCTAGATCGATTCAACAATTCTAGAGTTACGTTTGAAGTTTTCTTCGAGAGTTTGTTTAGTTTTCTTTGATGTTCTTGAGAGAGTTCTAAAACTCATGAGTTGATATTCATACATCAAAGAGATTGATACTTAATATTCAAGAGTGTTCTCTTCGGTGTGATCCGAAGATCTTTACGTAAAGTTTCAAAAGGTGTTTGTTCTTTACGTAGTCGTTAATTCGACAAGTGAAGTTGAGGAGTGGAACCAACTTCAGAATCAGTTCCGTGGCGAAGGCGTGGTGAAAGAGTTACAGAAGATTCAGAGACAAATTGGCTGTGGAATTTGTATGGTTTTTTTGTAACCTTGTAGTCCTTCTATAGTGGATTGATTAGTGGCGGTTCGCCCGTGGTTTTTGATTACAATTGAAGGTTCTTCAATTGTGGTTTTTCCACGTAAAAAATCAATTGTGTTGATTTATTATTTATTCCTAAAAAACAAACAAACTAAAATCACATTCGTAAGTGCTTGATGATTTTAGATTGAGTGTTTTTGGAATTTCTGACTTTGGAATATTTTAATCCTTATCTAATCACGAATCACATAGGATTTTCAGGTTTTTTTACGGAGACTTAACGGAGTTAAATGATTATTTGGTGTTGGACGAGTGGCAGTAGAGAGACACTGGGACGGGAAAATGGGACACAAAATTGACACAACTGATCCCGTGCTCTCTGGTTGTGTGAGAAAATTAGAATGATTATTTTGTTTCCTTGCGATATGTTTGTGTAATCCATCCAAAGTGGCTTTCTTTGTATCAACAGTAGCTTTAGAATGTGTTTTGATTATTGATAATATGATTTGTTGTTGCCATATTTAAGTTAATTGGTGGTGTATGTAGAGGTGTACGTAATGCGGTTTGAACGGTTTGAGAGAAATTATAATCGAATGGCGATTTGACGGATTGACGGATTTGACAAATCACGATTTGAATAGTTTCGGATAGATTGATGAATGGAAGAATATTCTAACCAATTATTAAGCATTTATATAATATATAACACTAATTTTCATAACATTTTTCATACATATAACACAAACTAATTTTACATAATATATTTGATATATATAATTATTAATTTGTAACAAATTTCAAATCTTAAATCTCTCTCACACTCAATTTTACTTTGATATTTCATTAGAGGTTTAAAAAAAAATATTAATTATAGTGGAGCAGAGTCGTTTCGAATGTGTATTATAAATTTTAAAGTTTAATCCGCGATTAGCAAATAGAGCAGTGTGGATTAATACGAATAGGTACAGTTTTACTGGATTGGGTAGTATTTTGCATAATCCTAGTTGTATGTGTGGTTAGAAGGCGAGATGGTGAATCATTTGCTTATTCATTGTCCGGTTGTTTCTCGGATTTAGATGTTTATTATTGCAACTTTTGGTTTGGTTTGGTTTGGTTTGGGTACAGTCCGGGTCGGTGGTAGAGGTGTTGTAGAGTTTGGTTGGAGAGGGTTGGGAAGATGCGTCAGAAAGGCGTGGTATCTTTCTAAGCAGTGTTTAATGTGGTTGGAGTAGAATAGGCGAACTTTCCAGGGCATTTCTCGGCCAATTTCATGGTTGGAAAGAGTTTATTTACTGTGCTTCATAATTAGGTTACGGTTTTGGTAGACCCAAATGTTATGCTCTTTGTAGATTTTGTAGATAAGTTGATTAGTGCATAATTGGCCTTTTATTTGGCTTGATTTTTATATTATTTGCATCATCTTGATGCTTCTTCAATGAAGTTTGTTTATTTATAAAAAAAAAAAAAAAAAAAATTGTAAGATTTATTTTGATAATTTGATTCGTTTATTTATGCAAAATTATTCATAAAAAATAATCAGACTAATCTAATAATTGTAGTTACATAATTTTAATAAATTTGTTTTCAAAAAAATTGAGGGTTGATTTTAAGCCTTCATTTGGCATGCCAAACTTTTTGACTTTTTGACTATTTTAATCACAAAAAGACAAAGTACGCTTTTTAGTCTAATAAGACAAAACATCATATCAAAATCAAAATCATTTCATTTTTTCTTTTACAAAAGTCAAAAAAGCTTATCCCAAACGAGACTTTTTAGTCCCAGACTAAAATAGCCAAAAAGTCAAAAAGCTATGGGTTGGCTTTTTGACTTTTTGACTATTAGTTTAGGATTAAAAAGTCTGTCGTTCATATATTTAAAAATCATATTTGTCGTTTATATATTTGAAAACAAAAGTGAGGAAATCTTTTGGCTACAATCGATTACTGAATTAATTTGATTTTTTTTTTTTTCATTTATGAATAATCTATCCATGAGATTTCAAAAATAAATAAATCGGATCATAGAAGCGGATCCAATAATGGATCTAGAGGAAATAACCCAATATTCTCTCCCACCTAGAGGGAAATTGGACTCAGAATTCATAGCTAAAATAAATAGCTAAAGTTATAATTTAATAACAAACAATGTAATAATCAAATTGCTATTTTTAACTTTTCCTTCCATTAATTAATTAATTCAATTCAACTACCCACTTCCAACCACCCTTATTCAATTCAACAACCTCTTTAAATCTATAAAAAAAAAAATTAAAAAAAATTCAATCACCTCTCTTCTAACCACTATTAATTATTTGATGCCTTAAATACAGAATTTCATACAAGATTAGGACTTCTCCAGGTTGGCCATTCTAAACCATTGAGGTCATTCCCAAGACTCACAGGACGATGGGGCGGACAACCAATGTGTCTATTGTATGATCATTAATGGGACGATCGGTCGATTTGTTGAGAAAAAGATGAACAGTATTTTTGGATAATATTGTTGTGTTGGCAACTTTGACACAAGAGATAAAAATTGTTATTTTTTGCAGCTCGAATAGCAGACCGTTGTAGCACCATATTTTCCCACACTTGCTATATTTTGCTTTTAGCAACTCTTTTAGCAGACTGTTGGAGATGCTTCAAGATACTTATTTGAAAATGGTAAATGTGTTGAAAATGTACTAAGTGAGAGTCAACTTTCTAAAAATTGACTTACAAAAATTTTAAAGGTAAGTTATTTTTAAAAAAAATAATGCAAAAATAGTTTCTTTAAAAAAATGTTGTACTTACTTTTTTTTTGTTCAACTAAACAATGAAAAATAAGTAAAATATTTTTAACAAAAATATTTTACGTCATTACAATCGGAGCCTAAGTGAATTATTATTTATCTCTTAATTACATAATAAAAATAGATTATTATTGTTCTGCTCATAAGATTTCTCTTATATTCTTAATTAAAAAGTACTACATAAATAATATCACATAATATTTCCAACGTAATGATTATATGAAATGTCAAGCTAAGCATAACTAATCAATTTTTTTCTTGTCAAGTTTTTGAGAGAAAGAGAGAGGGCAATAAATATTGCAGATGAGTCAGCATACTTTGCTTGTGATGGCCTTAGAAGACTGGAATTTTTATGATTATGGGGGCGATTAGTCAAGATAAGGCAAGAGAAATATTAGAGATTTAATGATATGATAAAGAGAAGGAAAATGATTTGTCCTCCTAAAAATGTCCTCTCTAATCCCTCTAATGCCCCAAACGACATCGTTTTGGGCATTTTTTTTTTTTTTGCCTTGTTTGCAATTTTCGAGGGATTAAGGGGCCCCAATTTCAGGGGATCTAGCACGGCTCTAAAGAGAATTCAATTTGAATAGTTGAATAGTTAAGTGTGTAATAAATGAAAAACTAATAAATATCATTGTGGTAAAATCGTAAGAGTTTTTTTAAGAGTTTTAAATATTTTTTTAATTTATTTTATGTAATTGATTTTATTATAAAAGTTGGTAAATGTGTCCATTCTGTTTTGGTTTCATTTTCACAATCTATTTTATGAAAAACTTAAATATTTTTGTGCAAAAATAATAGGGCCAAGCTCTACCACACCACCAGCAAAGGATCACATACAATTTTTTTGAATTGGTCTTCAATATTCACATACTTTTCAGCCGAAGGATTTTCTTGATTTGCAAAGTTTTGTGAAAATAACCACTCAGACAAAATATTTTGGGTACATTAACCACTCTTTTCTTGTCTTCTTGAGAGAGAGAGAGAGAGAGAGAGAGAGAGAGAGAGAGAGAAATATTGCAGATGAGTAGTAAACTTTGCTTGTGATAGCCTTAGAAGACTGGAATTTTTATGAAGGAAAAAAATTGAGTTATGATATGTGAGTTGTAGAACTCTAATAAATGAGTCTCAATGATGTGAGGTATGTTAGTGTTTTTATTTATTTATTTTATTTTTTATTGTCACTTAAGTAGAAGTTATTTCAGAGCTTCATTTTTAAAGCGCTCTCTCATTACCTTTTTATGATTATGGGGGCGATTAGTCCAAGATTGAGGCAGAGCAGGTGGCAGAACATGCGCATCATCATTGCCCTTTTATGATTGTGGGGGACAACGATAATAAAGACTCTTTTTGAAAGAGTCTTATAACAACTTTTAAAGTGATTTGCATCATGATCTTTTTGAAAGAGTCTTGTAACAATTTTTAAAGTGATTCACATCATGATTTGAATTGTGTATATAAAAAATATTTAAGGGTCACAAAATTAGTAGTTTAAATGGTTTAAAATTGTTAAAATGATGTCATTTTGTGTTCAAAATGACGTCGTTTTGACAATTTTAAACTATTCAAATCACTGAATTTCGAGCCACTAACCATTACTGTTATATATATATGAGTAGATTTTATACATTATTAAATTATATACATATATAAGTGAATTTTACATATTATAAATGGTGTGAATTACTTTAAAAATTATGAATCTTGTAAGAAGAGATTCTCACTCAATTTTTGTTTTCGTTATTACGAAACATTAGTCAAAGATTGAGATAGGGCAAGTGGCAGAGCATTTTAAGATTATGGGGCGGTTAGTCCAAGATTGAGACAGAGCAACTGGCAGAGGATGTGCATCATCAGTCAAATAAGTTGGGAATAAAATTCAGAGCTCTAAAATGTAGACTCTAAAGAAATTTTAATGGAGTTGGGTTCACTATGATGTGATATATATGTTTATTTTTTTATTTTTTTTTCCTTGCCGACCATGTATAGCTTAAATTAAAATTTTACCATTAAAACTCTGAATTACTTCTAAGTAGGAGTGTAAATATAACATGCGGCCTGAAGCCCGCTCATAACTCAGGATTGGTCCATCTCGTTTAGGCTCCGCTTGGGCTAGGACCTACGCTATTGTTTTGAAGCTTAGCCTGTTTGGTCTAGCTCACGGCCTAGCCCATCGACCCTGCTTAAGGCCCATTTACGATACGGCTGGAGGCCCGGTGTATTTTTAAATGAAAAATAATAAAATTTTGATAGAAAAAATAAAAAAAATAAAAAAAAGATCATGCCTGCCCAAGCTCGAGACTAGGCCCAAGTCCATTGGGCCGGCCCGAGTCCCGACCCATCACCCCGGCCAAGACTTGAATATCCCTGGACTTGTTTCTTTTCTTTTTTTTTGACTTGTGACCTGGCCTAACTCGAATTTTGACAAGAGTCCACGAGACTTGAGTAGATCGAACTGGACCGAGTCAAATTTACACTCCTTGATTCCGAGTAAGTTGAAGAGTGGAGCCTAGACACAGGTCAGTTACGTGCAGCCCCATCCTATTGATCAAGAGTGTTGTCAACGCACACTGTTGTGCAGACTAAGTCGCGCTGCACTTGACATGTGGTGTCACATAGTTCAACAAAGATTAGGAAAATTTCACATCCATAGTTCAGCAAGATTAGAAAAATATCACATCCATCTGTAACCGAAAAGTTATTTGCTTGTTAGACAATTAGAGGAAAGGAAAATGTGTATAAATATTGTAGTGATGTAACTGAGTTAGATTGAACAATTGTTAAAGATTTATAATTTATAATTTAAATTTATTTAATGATATGATAAAAGAGAATTGAATGTTGAATAATTGAGTGTGTAATAAATTAAAAATTAATAAATATCATTATGAGTAAGATTGAAAGAGTTTTTAAGAGTTTTAAATATTTTTCTAATTTATTTTATGTAATTGCTTTTATTATAAAAGTTGGTAAATGTATCCATTTTGTTTTGTTTTCACAATCTATTTTATGAAAATTTTGTTTGGTTCCTATTTTTAGAATTTAATTTTTAAAAATTTGATTTTTTTTAATATTCTAAGTAATTTTTTAATTTTTAGATACATCTTGCACTACAAAAAAAATTATTTTTTGCGACGACAAAACGCTATTGCAAATACTCTAAACGCCGTCTCAAAAGCTATTTGCGATGGTAAATTTTATTTTTGCGACGGTAAGTGAGGGTCGCAACTAGGGGGGTTGCAAAAGACCTTTAGCGACGGCACTTGACGTCGCCATTACTTTTGCGACGAGAATATTTCTTTTTTGCGACGGCAAATTTCTGTCGCCGATAATGGATGAAAATATGGGCTTTTTTGCGACGGCACAAGCTTTCTGTCGCTAAAATAGGTTTTTGCGACAGCAAAATTCCGTCGCAAAAAATGTTGTCGGTAATGACTATTGGTGACGGCAATTGTACCGTCGCTAAACCCTTGTTTCTCAAATAAATTCCATACCTTTTGCGACAGTATGGCTGTCGTCGCAAAAAGTCTGGCACAAATATATATATATATTTTTTTTTTGCGACGGGGTGTTCTGCCATCTCAAAAAAAATTTAAAAAAAAAACCCTGTTTTACAATTATTTAAAATATAAAAATAACCTGTAATGTTGGCAAATGATATAATAATATAAATACATAAATAAAATAACTAATGTTGGCAAATGAAAAATAACTAAAAAAAAATCAAAAAATTACATAATAATATAAATACATACATAAACAAAAGTTGGCAAATGATGAAAATTTATAATGTTGGTCACATAATACATACATAATGTTGGTCACAAATTTAAATAACATAAATCAAAATTAAAACCAAAAGTTTTCGTCTTGATTCTTTCGTAAATTACAAAAACAGAAGTTGGTCATAATCTTTACATGCCCACAT
Organism: Camellia lanceoleosa; assembly: GCA_025200525.1. Classification (NCBI taxonomy): domain Eukaryota; kingdom Viridiplantae; phylum Streptophyta; class Magnoliopsida; order Ericales; family Theaceae; genus Camellia; species Camellia lanceoleosa. The sequence goes on from CM045760.1 coordinate 182,340,865, forward strand.
TCCACACGAAGCAAACTGCTACTCAGGAAATATCTGAAAAAAACAAAATAAAAACAATTAATAACAATATAATGGTGTTAATATTTTAATTACAGAAAAATATAAAAAAATTAACTACTATATAATTAGAAAGATAGTTTAGTAAATAATTTTGACTAGCCTAAAGTGAAATTCGGCTCTAACTCCCAAACCGGGAACCCGATTCGAGCCCCGTCTTCTCCCACAAGTCTCTCGTGCCTAGGCGGTCGTGTGTGCCAAGTTTCGTGCTAAACCGACGCCGTTTGGTGATTTTGGGGCATTAACCCCTCAAATTTAAGTTTCTTAAGGAACTAGTTTGCCTAAAGTGAAATCCGGCTCTAACTCCCAAACCGGGAACCCGATTTGAGTCCCGTCTTCTCCCACAAGTCTCTCGTGCCTAAGCAGTCGTGTGTGCCAAGTTTCGTGCTAAACCGACGCCGTTTGGTGATTTTGGGGCGTTAACACCTCGAATTCAAGTTTCTTAAGGAACTAGTTTGCCTAAAGTGAAATCCGGCTCTAACTCCCAAACCGGGAACCCGATTCGAGCCCCGTCTTCTTCCATAAGTCTCTTATGCCTAGGCGGTCGTGTGTGACAAGTTTCGTGCTAAACCGACGCCGTTTGATGATTTTGGGGCGTTAACTCCTCGAATTCAAGTTTCTTAAGGAACTAGTTTGCCTAAAGTGAAATCCGGCTCTAACTCCCAAACCGGGAACCCGATTCGAGCCCCGTCTTCTCCCACAAGTCTCTCGTGTCCAGGCGGTCGTGTGTGCCAAGTTTCGTGCTAAACCGACATCGTTTGGTGATTTTGGGACTTTAACTCCTCGAATTCAAGTTTCTTAAGGAACTAGTTTGCTTAAAGTGAAATCCGACTCTAACTCCCAAACCGGGAACCCGATTCGAGCCCCGTCTTCTCCCACAAGTCTCTGGTGCCTACGCCCTCATGTGTGCCAAGTTTCGTGCTAAACCGACGCCGTTTGGTGATTTTGGGACGTTAACTCCTCGAATTCAAGTTTCTTAAGGAACTAGTTTGCCTAAAGTGAAATCCGGCTCTAACTCCCAAACCGGGAACCCGATTCGAGCCCCGTCTTCTCCCACAAGTCTCTCGTGCCTAGGCGGTCTTGTGTGCCAAGTTTCGTGCTAAACCGACGCCGTTTGGTGATTTTGGGACGTTAACACCTCAAATTCAAGTTTCTTAAGGAACTAGTTTGCCTAAAGTGAAATCCGGCTCTAACTCCCAAACAGGGAACCCGATTCGAGCCCCGTCTTCTCCCACAAGTCTCTCGTGCCTAGGCAGTCGTGTGTGCCAAGTTTCGTGCTAAACTAACGCCGTTTGGTGATTTTGGGGCGTTAACACCTCGAATTCAAGTTTCTTAAGGAACTAGTTTGCCTAAAGTGAAATCCGGCTCTAACTCCCAAACTGGGAACCCGATTCGACCCCTGTCTTCTCCCACAAGTCTCTCATGCCTAGGCGGTCGTGTGTGACAAGTTTCGTGCTAAATCGACGCCGTTTGATGATTTTGGGGCGTTAACTCCTCGAATTCAAGTTTCTTAAGGAACTAGTTTGCCTAAAGTGAAATCCGGCTCTAACTCCCAAACCGGGAACCCGATTCGAGCCCCGTCTTCTCCCACAAGTCTCTCGTGTCTAGGCGGTCGTGTGTGCCAAGTTTCGTGCTAAACCGACATCGTTTGGTGATTTTGGGACTTTAACTCCTCGAATTCAAGTTTCTTAAGGAACTAGTTTGCGTAAAGTGAAATCCGACTCTAACTCCCAAACCGGGAACCCGATTCGAGCCCCGTCTTCTCCCACAAGTCTCTGGTGCCTACGCCATCGTGTGTGTCAAGTTTCGTGCTAAACCGACGCTGTTTGGTGATTTTGGGACGTTAACTCCTCGAATTCAAGTTTCTTAAGGAACTAGTTTGCCTAAAGTGAAATCCGGCTCTAACTCCCAAACCGGGAACCCGATTCGAGCCCCGTCTTCTCCCACAAGTCTCTCGTGCCTAGGCGGTCGTGTGTGCCAAGTTTCGTGCTAAACCGACGCCGTTTGGTGATTTTGGAACGTTAACTCCTCGAATTCAAGTTTCTTAAGGAACTAGTTTGCCTAAAGTGAAATCCGGCTCTAACTCTCAAACCGGGAACCCGATTCGAGCCCTGTCTTCTCCCATAAGTCTCTGGTGCCTACGCCCTCGTGTGTGCCAAGTTTCGTGCTAAACCGACGCCGTTTGGTGATTTTGGGACGTTAACTCCTCGAATTGAAGTTTCTTAAGAAACTAGTTTGCCTAAAGTGAAATCTGGCTCTAACTCCCAAACCAAGAACCCGATTCGAGCCCCGTCTTCTCCCACAAGTCTCTCGTGCCTACGCCCTCGTGTGTGCCGAGTTTCGTGCTAAATCCGGCTCTAACTAGTCCCGTATTCTCCCACAAGTCTCTTTAACTTAGAATGTCAAAATTATGCAAAGATACGTTTTAGCTTAGAATGCAAAGATACATTTTATACCTGATCTTCTAGTGGTGGTGTATATGGATTCTCGTCTTCTGCAGATTCCCTAAATGCCTGGTGGCCACTCGATGCATCAGGAACCTATGATAGTCAATACATAATGTGTTAATCATATTCGAATTTTATACATAATCTTGTGTGAAAATTGAACTATCAAACAATTTAATTTATATCAAACCTATCTGTTGGGATCCACACTCGACCCCTGTGACACTAAGGCCATCATCTCAGCTCTCATCTGCTGTAAATGTGTAGAGAACTTTGCTCGCAGCTGTAACAACCCCATCACGTATAAGGATTAGTACTTGATTAATTAAGAGGATTTGAATTTAATTGCCGAGTATTATAATTTAATTGGGATTTATGAGAATTGTGGAATTTGACTCGTATATGATTCTGTTAAAGAGTTATTTCGAAATTAGAAATTAAGGGTCCAAATGGCTTAAGGAAGTAAAATTGAGAAGTTTAATCAATTTAATTTTAATTACGGACCTATTTGGGAGTTTAATTAAATATTCGATTCAGTTTAGTAAAATTGAGATTCGATTAATTAGGTCATAATTGGAGTTGATTAAGTCATGAGGATTACGAATTGTGGTTATTATAAATTAAATTTAGTTATGGGGTGTCTAATTTGAATATGTAAATTATTGTTGAAAATTTGAGTATGATCAGAAATTAAAAGCCTGAATGATTTGGGAAATCAAAATTGATAATGAAAATAAGTTTAATTAAATAATTGGAGCCTTTTAGGAGTTCGATTAAAAATCTGATTCAGATCGATAAATCTAATTATATTTAATTGGGCTATAGTAAAAGTCAAATTTGATTGATTAAATTATGTAGGATTTGTGATTGGTTATAATAAATTTAATCATGGGCCAACCAAGATTTAATAAGATTAAATGATGCTTAATTAAATTAGAATGTAATTCATGTACTCAATTATTCCTACTCTATTATTTTGATGGAGCCCAATTGGGAGAGTTCTAGAAGAATTGAGAAAGTGGTGTGTGTGTGGGTGTATGCACCGTATAATTCCCTGCTAGAGCCTATCCAACTATTTGACACTCCTATCCAATTCCTTATATTCTGAAAAAGAGAGAAACAAGAGAGAGAGAGGAAGAAAACCGTAGGAAGAAGAGAAGAAAAGAACTCAAGCTCTGTGTTGAAATTGAAAGAAAATCTTAGGAGACTCAACAAATTAAAGGTTTGGGTAAGAAAGTTTAAGCTTGACTCTTATAGATTAATCATTTAGCAATTGAAATCAAGTGATAATTGTGTTTCATTTCATAACATAAGAAAAGGATGTAGAAGATTTGAGTTAAGTTTAGTAATTAAGAAATTGATGTTGTGATTTAATATTTGGGTTTGATCTTCTTCATCCTTCACATATTTTGAGTTTATCCTTACATGCATTGTGAATTTTCAAGATTTTAGAATTTAATTCATAATTTAAAGTTTATGAGCTTGAGATTAAGTTATGGGGTTTGGTTATGGTGTGCAACTTACACCTTACACCTTATTCTTTACACTTACACCTTATACTTACACCTTTTATACCTTACACCTTACACCTTACACCTTTTGTGTAAGTGGCACATGGTGTGCAACTCACTTACACCTTACACCTTACATTTACACCTTACACTTACACCTTACACTTACACTTACACCTTACACTTACACCTTTTGTGTAAGTGGCACATGGTGTGCAACCCACTTACACCTTTTGTGGGTTGCACACCTAAGAAAACTCCTAAGTTATGATATAAATCAAGAAGTCAAATTATAAACTGATTGGAGGTGGATTTTGAGAAGATTCAAAATAAGGATTTGAGGATTAATTATAATTTCATAGAAATTAGATTTGTATGTTAAATCAAGTTGGGTTGAAAAGCTTGAGTATGATTCTTTAATTTGTTAAATTTGGGTTCAATTAGAGAATTATTCGTGGATTAAGTCCTATATTATATGAATTTGAATTTTATGGTTGCATGCATGTAATTTAGAGAAATTAAAGAATTAATTCACGAACATTTGAGCTTAATTTTGAATGAAAAGGATTTTGATGTAGATGGTTTGATTTTGATTATGTTTTCACCATGCAAATATTTTTCTAGGAGTTTTATAATTTTAATTTCATAATTTAAGGAGGTAGAAAACAGTTAGCAATTAATTTTATGGGATTAGAAGGAAATTGATAAGGAAATGATGATTTGGAGCTAAAATCAAGTTTATGAGAGTTAAGTTAGAAATTAATTATCTTTAGCTTGATTTTGTAGAATCACCCTATAATACTTGAGATTTGAAATTAAATTCATGGAATTAGGATGAAACTGGGTTTTAAATATAAAATAAGTTACATGCATCATGAAGTAAGAAAGCTATGAAATTAGTCTCATGGATTAAGTAAGAAATTAAGTAGACTCATGGTTATGAAAATTAATTGGAAAATTTATAAGAATATAAAACTAGTAATTTTGATGTCAATTTCATACATGTAAATAATTTTCTAAGGAATTTATGACTTTAATTTCATGCTTGGAGGGAAAGTAGAAAGAACTTGAAATCAATTTTATGTAACTAAAAAGGAAGAGGAGAAATTGAGGCCATGTTAAATTTATGAAGTTCAATCTAGAGATTAATCACTTTGGATTTGGAATTTGGCTTGATATGGAGAAAATGAATTAAAACTAAAGTTGGCAATTGGGGCATGATTTTTGAATAAATGATTTAGCAATTTATGACTTTAATAAATGGTTCTCCATGTTTGTATACTAAAGTACCTGTTTTGAAGCTTTGAGTACCAAATTTGAACTTTAATTGCAATTTTGGAATTTCAGAATTTTCACTGTCCGCTCGAGCGTGAAAATCAACCTCCTAGTAGTTTTCAAATTTTACAGTCCGCTCAAGCGGCCAAAGTGGCGCTCGAGCGGAGACCTATTTTCAGCACATTTTGGAAAGTTGTATTTAGTTTATATTTTTATTCTCATCTCTTTTCAAAGCATTCTAAATATGGTTTATGACTCAATAAAGATTAATAAGCTACTAATTAATATAGATTAGTTAGTTAAAGATTGAACCATTGATCTTGTGGTAATTGTTTAAGAAGCCAAGTAAAGGATCAATCTATTTGGAAAAGAGGAATTTAGTAATGAAAGAATATGTGAAATAAGAACCCGGTTTATTTAAATGAGAAAGAATAAACGTGATAGAACTTCGGACTATAAAGACTAGAAAGGACAAGTTTAATCAATGGAATAATATTGTGTTTCAATGTGTATATGTTATGTGATTGTGTAGGTCACGCGCCATTGTGCCGCGATTTATCGATATGCCCATGCATGCGATTTTGCTGATCATCTGTGAATAATAACTCTGTAAAGTTATGTTTAACTTTAAGTATTTTCTGACTGATATGATATGATTTGTTTTCTGAAATGCTACTTTATGATTTATGAATGAATGTCCAATTTTCTGAAATGTATTGTGGCACCCTTAGTTCACGCGGCCTTCGCCCGGGGGTAACAATATCGCGGCCAATCTGCACGTGGCCCTCGTCCGGGGGTAACAATACCACGGCCAATCTGCATGTGGCCCTTGCCTGGGGGTAACAATACCATGGCTACTTGTACGCAAGATACGGACCTTTACGGTCGTTGGTACCAACTTTGTCTGTGGTCTCTAGACCAATCTGATCTGATAGCTAATGGGTGTACCACATATGATCTTATGCAAAATCTGAATATGAATATAAGTATGAATCTGAATCTGTTTCTGATTTGAAATCTGAATATGCATAAGACTCTGTTTTTGATAAGATTGTGTTTCTGATATAAACTCTGATTTCTAACTCTGTGATGGACATCATTCATTAAAACCCCTTTACTTTGTTATTATTCACTGGGCTTTAGCTCACTCTATTATTTATATATGTAGGTGATCAGGCGTGTGACCAGGCTTAGAGGCATCTGCTTAGAATCTGTTTTTGTCAGCCAACCTGTGTGCCTCCCGTGGAGGTTCTGGATATGTCAAGTGTTTATCGCTATGTGATTTAAGGTTCAAGTTTTGTTTTCGAGTTTGGTTGAACAAGTCTTGTGTGTCTTATAAATAGGGTTAAGTCCCTTTTAGTCTAATGTGTACATATATGACGACTTAGAGATAATGTCTACATATGTATATAAAAAGTTTAAAATTTTTCTGTCTCATATAAGTCTGCACAGCTCAATGGACGTTGTATATTGTTACTTGCTTCTGCTAGCCCCTTATATTATGTTAATCTGTTATAGAGGCCTTCGGTAATCCCAGGATTACTGGCCGGTTACGATGCTAAACTCATAGGGGCGGGTTTGGGTCGTGACAGCAGCTCCTCCCTCAACTCATCCCTTAGCTCTGCACGAACCTTCTGCGTGATCTGATCAATAGTCGATGGCTGGGGTGTTGACTGTGATGGCCCAGCACCAGCTTTATACACCGCTCTCCGAGGCACAATTCTCCCGTATGTGCAACAATATCCATGTCCGTCATGACCTATCAACTCATGGAAAATGACATTTCTAGCCTCCAAAGTCCGACCATCCTCAGGTAGCATAGAGAGTTGACGATTAAACTCATCCTGTATTGAATAAGACATACAAGTATATGCCAAATTAAGATGGTTGACACACAAAAAAAAAACTTCAAATACAATCAAAGGTGTTTGGAAACTACCAAGGTCTGGATAACCTCTGGGTCATCTACTCTACGTGTCATAAGCCAAACATTCATCTTATCAGTAGACTCCCCCTTACTGGTCATCTGCATTTTTTTAGAAATATGAAAATTAGAATCTAAATAATTTGTAAATATACAATGTTTATTTATATACAAAAATAAAACAATAAAATGTAAACCTCATGCCGTATCTGAGAGAAAGTAGTACGCCCTGTGGTATGAGCTATGTCGTGAGCTCGCCGATTTTTAGCGTTCCTACTTGCAATTTTCTATAACAGGTTCGACAAATGTAAGTATGTAAATATGATTTGTATGTTTACATATCATAAATATAACTTATTTGTATACCTCAGCATCGGAAATACGCCAATATTCCACAAGTTCTTCCCACTGGCTTAGCACAATGTGCATAGGAACATCATCCTTTAGATTAGGATCGGAACTTCTAGGCTTGAAATACCTAGCCTTAAGCTTGTTCTTGTGATCCTTCCATATGCTATTGCAGTTTTTCATGCAGATTGGCTTGTACTCCTCTGGACATATATTCAAATTGTCCTATAAAACACAATTTCAAAGTTTAAATAATAATAACACAATTTTGGAATTCGAATTTGTGGACAAAAATATACTTTTACCTTCACATCCTTCCAGATAGCATCAATAATATCATCAGGCACATTGTTCCAGTCAAGAAAAGTAAGGGGAACAATGTTACCATTCCGCACAATAATGCCAAGTTGAGTAGTTAACTTAGCCATGTTATCCCCTATTGGGCAGTAATTTCCATTAAATTGTATGTCTAGCTTTTTACCAGTACCCCACTCTTTAATGCCCTTGGCACATCCTCTACCACACCTAGTCGAGGTTGATGAAGAACTAACATGACCTGCGAGATACAATAACAATAAACAATATGCAATGGTAATAAACAAATGCAAATTTAAATAATGTGAATACAAATCATATCAAATAAACCTGAGGTGGGCTGTGAAGAAGTCGAAGGGTCTGCAAAATACAATGAGAATAAACAAGTTATATATAATGAGCATAAATAAATGTATGTTTAAATAATTTTCATACAAATCAAAGCAAATTTATATACCTGCGGATGGCTCATAAGCTGATGATGATAGCTGCTGTGGTGCCACTGATGGTGGACGCACCGATGGTAGGCGTGGAGGCTGAGTACATGGTAGCTGCTGTGGTGCCACTAAAGGCCCCTTCGATAGTGGCCGATGTGATGCCTCCTCTGATGGTGGTGCTACTGATGTCCTGTTATGTAGCACATCAGACATCATGTGCCGGGGATGATCAGGCTTCCTCTTCCTTTCCATAATAATCTGCAAGCAATATAACATTAATTGACATTAGAAACATAGACAATGGTTTGTCATCAACTATAATATGACATTAATTGAACTAATACAATTACAAAGACAAAGTAAATTAAGAAATTGATGATTAACTACAACCTTGGCCTTAATTGAATTACTAATGTTTCCACCACTATCAGCCTATTTGAACATCAACTGTTTCCCCTTCTGCGGCTTCCCTCACCCAACCAACTTCTTCATCACGAAGTATTATATTTTCTTCTAATTGTTGGCTCATGTATGGCTCGATTTGTGGATCAGTCGAACTCATATCAAATAAACCTCTTTGAGACATCTTCACCACGACTTGCCAGTTTGGTTGTAACGGGTCTGCAACATACCAAACTTGCTCTGCTTGGGACGCCAAGATGAAAGGTTCATTGGTAATTCGATCATCTCGGTACAACAAATGATTGAAGTTCACCAACGTGAAATTGAAGACATCTTCTTTCTTTCCGTGAATGTTGTCAATCCAATCACACTTAAACAACACATGTTTCTTCTCATTGGAATATCGAATCTCAACAATATCTGTCAATTGTCCATAATAGTAGACAGACCCCACACAAGGATTCTTGTCTTTTCGACTAGCATAACTTATGGTATTTGCCTTCAAAGCTACACCACAATTTTGTGTGGCTCGACGATCATCCATGGCCTTTACTCGATACCGAAACCCATTCAGTATATACCCGTTGAACCTCCTTGCCAAGTTATGAGGACCATTTGCCAATAGAATAATCTCTTCAGAAAAGATGACATCAGTAGTCCTTCGCAAAGTTTGGACCTATTTAACACGAAAATGTAAAATTTAAAATGTAGTTCGACTTAAGTAACTAGAATCTATAGAGTTAAATACATACATGTTCCTTGAACCAAATGTGAAAAGTTTCAAAATGTTCACGCCGAAGCTGATGATCGTCAACACGAGGCATTTCGAGCTTAAGTACTTCAAGGTGTTCGCTGTGTAGATTGAAACTTTAGCAATACAAAAAATTTTGTAGAAAATTCAATAAAACATAATAAAATATTGAGTGAGTGACTTAACCTACTTTATGAATGGTTGAACCGCGCTTGTATTGATTAAGATGTACCGATGAGCTTGTACCCAAGAAGTATTATCAAGATAAAAGCTTATGTTTTCACCAATAGCATGACCCAAATTATCAGCACCACTATAGTTCCTCACGGGTCGACTAGATTTGGTTTCCACATCATTGAGATATTGTGCACAAAAATTCATGCATTCTTCCATAAGATATCCTTTAGCAATTGATCCTTCAGGATGAGCTCTATTACGCACGTATTGCTTCAAAGTAAGAAGATACCTCTTAATTGGATACATCCATCGAAATTGAATCGCTCCACCCAATAACGCTTCATCAGCTAGATGTATAGGCAAGTGCTCCATTATATCAAAAAAACTCGGAGGAAATATTTTCTCTAGATGACAAAGTGTTATAGCGATACGATCTTGAATATATTGCAAATCCGTCGCACAATTCACTTTTGAACACAATTGTCTAAAGAAATTGCTCAATTTAATCAAGGGTTCAATTACATTCTTCGGTAACGATCTTCGAATAGCCAATGGAATAAGTTGTTGCATCAGAATATGACTATCGTGGCTCTTAAGACCCCCGACTACCATCAAATGATACTTTATCCTTCCGGAATTTATGGCCAGTAGGTAAAAATCTACGATGACCCAAGTATGATTGTTTCCTACTATGCTTCAACCAACACGATGTAGTTTCCTTATTGTAACAAGGACATGCATATTCGCCTTTAGTGCTCCATCCTGACAAGTTTGCGTATGCAGGAAAATCACTAATTGTCCTGATAAAATCATGCATTTGAAACATTTGATTTGTTGATGCATCAAATGTTGACACACCCTCATTTCATAGTTCTTTCAACTCCTTAATCAACGGTTGCATATACACATCAATCTTGTCACCAGGTCCTTTTGGGCCGTCAATAAGCATGGCTAAAATTAGAAATGGTTGCTTCATGCACATCCATGGCGGCAAGTTGTATGGAACGAGCACAACAGGCCAAGTGCTATGAACTATGTTCATCGTTCTGAATGGGTTAAAACCAGCAGATGCTAAGCCAAGCCTTACACTTCGGCAATCATCACTAAAGTCAATATTCCGACGGTCAAAATCTTTTCATGCAAGGGAGTCAGCAGGATGCCTGAAGACACCATCATCAGTTCATTCCTTTGCATGCCATCTCATTAACTTGGCCGTCTTGGATGACATAAACAACCTCTGTAACCTTGGCTTTAAAGGAAAATACCTCATCTGTTTTGCAGCTATTCGTTTGCCACCTTTGTTAGGACCATTTGAACCACCATCACCATTTGATTTCCATCTAGAACTGTTGCATATGACATATTTATCAAGATTGGCGTCCTCGTTTTGAAACAACATGCAACTGTTGGGACATGCATCCCACGTCTCATACGTGAAGCCCAAATCTGTTGTGACCTTTTGAGCTTTATAATATGAGTCCGGGAGTTTCACACCCAACGGGAACGCCTCATTCAATAACTCAAGCAACATGTCAACAGACTTGTCTGTCCACTGATTAAGCACCTTCAAACGTAAAAGTCGAACAATGAATGACAAAGATGTGAACTTCTGACAACCCAAATACAATTCACTTTGTGCATCTTGAAGAAGTTTGAAATACTTTGCAGTGTTTGCATTTGGACCGAGCTGGGGTTCAGATGCATGGGGATCAGGCCCCTGCGGTTCATTACCCTCAACACTTGTACCGGCATGTGGATTTCCCATAGCCCCTTGTATCATTCTAATCATATCATCCCCAATGTCTAAATTAACTAATGTTTCATTCTCTCGATTACCATGCAGAGATACGTAAGATTCCCCATGATTAATCCAATGTTTGTATTTTTTAAAAAACCATTCAAAATCAGATGCTCCCGTACACCCTCTCGTACAAAATAGTATCGATTCTCGCACTTCCTATACGGATAACTGATCATCGAACCTTCAATCCTATTGGTGTAGGCAAACACAAGGAATTTATCAATCCCATTAATGTATTTGCTCGACATCCTATTTGGCAAATCAATCCAACTCTTATCCATCATCTGTACACATCCACAAAAATATCTCATCAAAGTAACTCTAAATATAATACCTTTAACTCAAACCTATTCAAAAAAATACTCAAAACTCATCTATTTAAGTTTGTCTAAAAAATACTCAAAACTCATCTATGCTCTTTAACTCAAACCTATTCCAAATTAAATTCTACTCTTTTTTTTTATTACCCAAAATCAAGGGATCCTTTTAGCAAACTCAAACCTATACCACACCTTTTTAAAAAAAAAACTCAGGTAAAATTTTGAATTAGTTACTAAAGTGCTTCATAAGAAATGAAATTTTTAGTCAAAGCATAAAATTTTTGAGGTTACTATTTAAGTGCTTCATATCAAATGAATTTTTCACTCAAAATTTTTGTCTGATCAAAATTTTCATGATTGGTGATGGTTTGATAGAATTTGGGGGGGAGGGGGAATGAGATTGACATGACGAGGTTGAATTACACTTGCTTTTACTAACCGAGAATAATGAATTTTTAAAGACATTTGAACTCAATTGTAAGTCCCCGAGACACATGTTTGCCAGGATATGTATGCAATATATTTGTAATAAGGAAGATCAAACAAAGTTAGTTTGAAAAACAAAGTTAATGAATTTTCAAATTTTTTAGAAGAAAAACAAAATGAAAACCAAAATACAATCTTTTTTTTTTTTTTTTTTTAAGTCCTTAAAACGATCCACTTTATTGCATTAGGTTTGATATCCAACAGATTAAAAACACTCAAACCAGTCCAGATTTTGGAGGGCTTTGGGGGGCTTCCAATTGCAAATAAGAAAAGGTAATTTAATTATTCACATTTTTTCCCCAATTGGTAGGAGATTATAACTATATAAGGAGAATTACATTTATTTGGACAATCATAATCTAATAACAGAATGACACAGCGATAAACACTATAAGAACAAGTCCAACAAAAAATAGCCCCATAATGGGAAATAAATTATCAATCTTTATCTTTGACAAAAATTGACCCCTAACTTCTCAGTTAAAAGTATACAAGGGTGGACAATTGAGTTAAGCCAATGATCAATTATTTTAATCATATTATAAGTGTATTTTACTCATTAATCAATTCAAGTGCATACCAAGTGTAGTAATCAATCTTTAAATCCGAGATGCATTCTATGCTATGAATACACAAATGATTTTTACTGAAGTCTGTCGCTCTAATCAACTAACTACAAAGTGACTAACCCCCACTCCATTACCTCACATTTTGTCATCAAAAAATTGCCAACATACTATCCTTTTGTATTAAACAAAGAATTTGATTAAAAAAAATTTATGCAATAAAAAATTGATAATAAATTTCTTTTCAATTCTACAATTTCATTTTATCTTACTACGATTATGATGGTAATTTTGTTTTTATCGTACAGGTCAAGGTTTTCCCTCTTCCACGCGTGTTTTTCTCTATTCCCTCTCAAAAGTTACGTTTGGAAGAAAATCAAGACCTCCTAAGCTTTACTCGCCTCTTGGATCCTTCTTCTATTTTCTCCCATAGCTAAAGGAATGCATTTTTCTCTGTTTGGAAGAAAAAATATAATTACATTTTACATATTTTTCATATATATTTTTTTCTTTTTCATTTCTGAATTTTTATCCAAATTTATAATCTAAACACAACCTAAAAAATTAAAATGAAAAAATAATGAAACTTTTTGGGGATATATACATATATAGGCAAATAATTTATATTCATGTATATTTTTTTTATTTTTTTTTGAACAGCTAATACATACATATATATATATATATACACACACACACACACACACACACAGAGAGAGAGAGAGAGAGAGAGAGAGAGAGAGAGAGAGAGAGAGAGCATACCTGAGTAGCTGTCGTCGTCGAAGCACCACTGCTAGCCTTTACGTTAAATGCACCGCTAGCTCTTCGCCGTCATTTAATCATTGCTCGTTTGGGGATTTTGGGGGAAAATTGAGCGGCAAGATGAAAGGGATTTCGATCGGACAATTTTAGGGATTTCGTGCTTCAAAACAATTTTAGGGATTTCGATCGAACTGAGCAGCAAGATGAAAGGGAAGAGGGGGGAAAATTGGTTTTTACTTTTTGCGACGGGAAGGTTTACACCGTCGCAAATGATACAAAAATAATTAATAAACGACGTCGTTTTGATAATCTTTTTTTCGCAATGGACATTTGCCGTCACAAATGGTCGAGTATTTGCAACAGCAAACTTTTGCCGTCTCAAACATTTTTTTTTTCCGACAGTCCAACACGCCGTTGCTAATAGTTCCTCATTTTAATACCTGCCCGTGCAGTTTTATTACCGACGGTTAAACGACGTCGCTAAAACTCTTTTTTGTGACGGTTTATTTTTCCGTCGCAAAAGACCATTTTTTGCGACGGGGATTGCGCCGTCGCGAATACTTCCTTGTTTTTTGACCTCTTTTCTTGTAGTGTTGTCACACTCCAAATCCAGGAATAACTAGTTGTGGTCCATAGGGACTTAGCTCAAGGCATACGTAAGACTAAACATGAACCCAAAATCATGCAGAATAAATGTGACGATAGCCCAGAAATAAATAAATCAAAACCCAATCCAGTGACAAGTCACAAGTATAAATGGTAAAACCAGTTATAACCAACTTCCAAAAATATATACTAAATGGAACACAAATTGCCCACAAAATAAAATAATTTTAAATAAAATCTAGCCACAACATATGTACAAAACCAATATAATAAGCTAAAACAAAATAATGAATGTCATAGAGGTCCATGCAGTTGAGTCCCCGCTATGTCATGAATCCACTCTAAGCCCTTCTAACACCTGGAAGTGATAAACAACTAAGTCAGCTGATAGCTCAATGAGTAACAACATAGATAGTAAATACAATTTTGAAAACATGGTTCAATTCCAAAATAAGATATATATCATAAAAACTAGATTGGCATACAATTTTGATAAAGATAATCTATTTCAAAAAGAAGGTTCCATAGTTCAACATCTAAAATATTCATGTCTCTCAAGAACATAATAAATGGAATTCTTCAATTAAAATAGATTGCAACATGATCATCAATAATTTTCTAGGTATCAAGAATAACAAATAACACGCTACAAAGTTTTCAAGACAATAAGCCCGTTGGATCTAATATCGAACCAAGAGCCATCCTCGGAGTGGCAACTCGGGCCTTTCTTCTAAGACGATCCGATTGAAGGTCACCTAGCCTAGCCCAGCCCAGGTCTTTTATTTACAATTGTTGAGCACTAGAGTCATCATAGCCTAACTTGGATCTATTCCCTAGTGGCCAGAGTCACCACACACCGTGGAATAATTTCTCTAGACTTTTTTATACAGATGGTCCCAATAATCAATACAATTCAGTTTCGCAAAACATGGTAGTTCACCATTATAAACATGAAACCATAACAAATAGTTTACAGTATGCCAAGTTTATACATGTTTCAGAAATAATTTAATTCCATTGATAATATAATAATTTATCAAACCAGTTTAATCTTGAAACAATAATTTAATTTTCCAACAGTTCAGGGTAAGGGAACATTTATAAAAATTTGTAGCATGCAACTACTCACCTGAAAACGAAATAATATAATCATCGAATAAAGTATGAAAGTCCAACTAGTGCCCTGAACTAAGTATGAAAAGTACACGTCACTACTAATTTAAAGATACTAAAAATAATAATAAATTAAGTACCCCATACTAAAGCGTACTAGCACAGCTCAACCCCACTCACCGTTACTCTTAAATAATACCTAAGTTCATGTTCTTCAAGGTCTCAAATTACTCAAGACATGGGTTTAGATCGAAACTTAATTAAAAGTAACTTTAAGATAAAACAAAATTTTAAACAAGTTTTTCCAATCTATTCGCTAACTTTGAAAATTAAAAACCCACTCCTCGTTCGAAAAACTCCAAAACCATCAAGATATCAACTAATATATCCTAAGTTTCAAACCCAATTGTTTTACTTGATTTTCTTATCAAAATAATTATTTACAATTAATTATATCTAAACAGGTTGTTTTCTGGAACACTTTAAAAGAAATTAATGGTTCTCTTAGTATACACGAGCAATCAATGCAAGGCCAAAAATGTAAGAAAACAGACTCGTAACTAGTTCTAATGACGTTGATTTGATAATTTTTAGATTTAGACCCAAAGAGAATGACACTTCCAAGTTACTGTTTTGTATTAGTTTTTTGGACAAATTTGAATACATCAGTTATATGGATTTTGACTCCCAAAAATTATAAGAAAATTATGGTATAAAATTCAATATTTAATTAAGCTACTATAAAATTTCAATTTCAAAATTCATTCACTTACTATATTTTCTTGATTTTTAAAATTTATAGCTTTGTGTAGAATTTCATACTTATTAATTGCACCCTCAACTTTATGTACCCGTTTAATTCCTTAAACTATATTAAAAAAAAAAAGATATTCACACACAGTGGGGGCCAAGTACTCGTGTTTATCCCACGTTTCACTCACAAGGTCCACCATTACAAGCAAAAACACTCATTGAATATAACTCATGCCATATATTTCTTTTTCATACATCCACTACACCTATTACACTATTCCACACCAACTATTAACAGATCAATCAATCCTCCAGACACAGAATCAGTGAACCCATTACCCTTTTTTTCTTCTTTCAATTAATACACCGAAACATCTATACACAGTAATCATACATATAATATATTATAGAAGAACCATACCTTAAAGTTGTAGAACCACAAGATGTTGGAAATTTCTCTCTCTCTCTCTCTCTCTCTCTCTCTCTCTCTCACACACACACACACACACACACACACACATACAATCTCCCACTGCTGCTATAAATCCTAAAGTGGCTACTGCTGTGTTGTGAAATAATAAGAGAGTTAGGATTTTTTTTTTTAATCTTTATATACATAAGCAACAATCCACTTATTATTATCATTTAACATTATTACTATTATTTATTTTAATAGTAAATCTTACCTCTAAATTAGAGATTTCCACCATAAATTTATTTTAGGTTTAAAATTAATTAAAGGACCCTCCAACAATATTTAATTAGTACTTTAGGATTCACCATGAAAATATTTGAGATTGTAAAATTATTATTATTTTATTGTTTACTTTATTTTTATATTCTGGTTCTCACACATCTAACATAAATATACTTAAAATGTATAATATTTGTGAAAAATATCTTTAGAAAATTCACTAAATCCAAAAATTTTAAAAAAATATGAGAATTTAGTATATTTTTGTATTCTTGTGTATTTATTGATTTTTTAAAATTTTTTTCTTAGAAATATTTAATCTAAGTAAGATATATCTACAAAAGTAAAAATATTACTTAAAATTTTAAAAATATTCACTAAAAAAAATACGAAAAACAAAAAAATTAATTTCCAAAAAATTAAATCTAAAAAATTAAAACCAAACACACATTTTTTGTGCAAAAATAATAGGGCCAAACTCCACCACATCAGCTAAGGATCTTCACATACAATTTTTTTGAATGAGTCTTCAGTATTCACATACTTTTCTAGCCTATGGATTTTCTTGGTTTGCAAAGTTTTGTGAAAATAACCACCCAGACAAAATATTTTGAATAATTATAAATACATGTCTTAATATTTACTTAAAATATAAATTGACCCTTGTAATTCTAAAAATTACAATCCATCCTTTCAACTTTCTTATCGCATAATGACTCATTTTATTAATAAATTACAAAGTCAATTAACAATTTTGGTAATTTTATTATTGTATAAGAGAGCAGTTAGAAATTTTAATTTTTTTGTTAAATAAAAAATGTTGACAAGGAGATATTTATAATTTTCAAAGTCACATGAAACAATTCATATTATAAGCAAATCTCAGGGATGTATTTGTAATTTATCTAAATATTTTGTATCCAATGTTTACTTTTAGTCATTTAACAAAGGGTAAATAACAATTTAACCCCCTGTGGTTTACTCAAAAAACACGGAACCCCCCAATAGTTTTATTTGTAACACTTAAACCCCTAGACTTTATGGCATGTTGTAATTTCTGACAGACGTAATAGAAATGTACAAAACGACATCGTTTTGTACAATGGTTGATCAAAAACAAAAAAGAAAAAAAGAAAAAGAAAAAGGAAAAAATGGGAGAGAGAGAGAGAGAGAGATTGCAACTAGAGAGAGAAGGAGAAACATAAATATGAACATGTATATATATACAGAGAGAAGAAGCCTATGATTTCATGTTCTTCAATATCTAATAACACTACAACAAAAAACAGAATTGGCGACCAAAATATGAAATTTAGTCGCTGAAAGTGAGGGAAATGGCGACTAAATTGGAATTTGTCGCCGAAAAGTAGATTTTTAGCGACTAAAAGAGTTTAGTCGCCGAACAATGTGTTTTTTTGTTGAAAAGGAAGTTTTGTCGCCTAATATAGGGTTTTCAGACTAAAGTTTGTTTAGTAGCCAAAAGTCATGGTTTTAGCGACTAAAATAATTTAGTAGCGAAAGGTATGGTTTTGGCGACTAAAAACAGGTTTGGACGTTGATTATAGCAGTTTTGCCGACTAAAAACAATTTAGTCGTTGAAAGTGGGGGTTTTGCCGACCAAAATCCATTTTAGTCGCCCAAAGTAGGGTTTTTGGCGACGAAATTTCAGTTTAGTCGCCAAAAGCTGCTTTTAATTGAACTGTTTTTTAGCGACAAATAAATAATTAGTAGCCCAAAATAATACAATTAGCGACTAAATAATGGTTTTAGTCGCCAAAAGTTGACTAATTTTTTTTTAGTAAATAATTTATTTTTGACATAAATTATTTGAATTAAAAATTATATTTATAAATACTATTTTCTATTAATTGCGGTTAATATACTATATAAATAATATATATTGCACTATTACGCATGTGAGGTTGGGGTGGTCTAGTGGGGAACGCGTGTGGGTGAAGGCACAGTGGGGAGCATGGCTTGGACGTCCCAGGTTCGAACCTTGGGAGCAGCCAAGGCAACATTTTTTTTTTTTTTTCTGGAAATAGTTTTGGCGACCAACGACTTTAGTCGCCGAAAGGTTTAAATAATAATAATAAAAATACTATTGGCGACTAAAAGTTTAGTCGCCAAAGGTCGAATTTCCAAAAATTATATTGCATTTGGCGACAATTTTTTTCGTCGCTGAAGACCTATACATTGCCGACTAAGAAGTTTTTAGTCGCCAAAGGTATTGGCAACCGTCCATTGGCGACAACAGTGGCGACTAAAAGTTTTTGTCGCGGAAAGTGGAAATTCGACCTTTGGCGACTAAAAAACGACTTTTGGCGACTAAAATTTTAGTCGCCAAAGGTGTATTTTCTTGTAGTGTAATCAAGAACCCTTTGGGTGGAGAAGTTATTTGGTGGTCTTGGATTTGGATTTGGATCTAGATTTGGGTGTGTATGTGTGTTTTCTGATCTCTAATCATTCCATATATATAGAGAAATATATACAAACATGTATATATATACAGGAAGGAGAAGTTTATGATTTCATTTTCTTCTATATCTAATATTCGAGAACCCTTTGGGTGGAGAAGTTATTTGGTGGTCTTGGATTTGGATTTGGGTGTGAATGTGTGTTTTCTAATCTCTAATCATTCCATATATATATATATATATAGTTGTATGAACATGTATATACATGCTCTCACTTTATATTTTTTTAACTCAATACTTGATAGTCCACCCTTCTACCTCATTGCACACTTCAACTTCATATTATTTAGAAACCCATCTGAGTCAAAACCATAAATCTCTAACCATTTTTCTAGGTCAAGAACCTCTCTAAATAAAAAATTGAAGCCAATTTTTAGAAACTTCAATGAACATCAAACAATGCTAGGAAAAGGCAATGCATTCTCAGCAACAAAACCATAACTTTTTGTAAATAGTTCATAGTTGTAAACACCCACCAACCTCATCCCATCTCCTCCACTTAACCAACACCCACCACCCACCACCCACCACCTTTCCCTCTCATGGCACCCATGGTGGTAGCCACCATTACAATTTGGGTCTTGGCTTAGTTAATTGGGTATGCCTATGTATATAATGTATGTGTGTCTATAATGATCAAGAGAAGATGAAGGATGATGGTGGTTGCCATGGTAGAGAAGGATAGACATGGATTTTAATTTATGGGTTAACTTTATTTGAGTTAAGAGAATGATAGACATAGATTTTAGAAGAATAATGAAACAAAAATGAAAAGGAAAGATGGAGAAATGAAGGAGATAAGCTAGAGAGAGAGAGAGAGAGAGAGAGAGAGAGAGAGAGAGAAGCATTTTAGAGAGAGAAGCAACGTGTTTGGTTTTCAAAAAAACTTGGAAAGAAGAATAAGGTAAGGAATTATCCAGTATGGTTGAGTGGGAAAATTTTTGATTTTATGATCGTGCAACACACGCTTTGTTGAAACAAACGGTTTCGTCCGAAATTACACTTTGGTATGAAGTTCAGGGATTTAAGTGTTACAAATGAAATTATAGGGGAGCTCCATATTTTTTAGGTAAACTACAGGGGGTTAAATTATAATTTACCCTTTAAAAAAATTTACACAAATCTAATCTTATCAAGTGACTATTAATATCTGATCAACGTAATTTTTTTTATAGTGACGGGGTACTCAATAAATTATACACATTAAACAGTTCGGATCATTGATGTGGGTTCTGTGATGAACTTGCGAAAACCCAATAACACTCTCCAATTGATTTTTCCAACTAGAGAGAAGCTTATCTCTAACTAGTAAGAAAGACTAACCAACTCAAGGGGGTGTGGCACATTGGAACGACTTTGGGGAATAAGTCTTGAGGCCCTAGGTTTCACTCTCTTTGGGGCTAACTGTAGCAACCCCGATCTTAAATTAGCTCCTTATCCATAATTAAGAATGCTAATT
This sequence comes from Camellia lanceoleosa, assembly GCA_025200525.1. Lineage (NCBI taxonomy): Eukaryota > Viridiplantae > Streptophyta > Magnoliopsida > Ericales > Theaceae > Camellia > Camellia lanceoleosa. Next base: position 182,361,546 of record CM045760.1, read on the forward strand.
AAGTATTTAAGTGAAATTATGCATTAATTGTGTGATTTACAAGTTATTTGAATTCCTATCATATCTGTTCATAAGTTTGCTTTGTTCTGTTAATTGAAGGCTTTATCGGCATTTGAACGTAAAATTGACTGGGTCAACGTGTTATTTATAATTTTTAGAATTTTGTGGTAACTTTATTTTAAATTTGAATCAAATCAAATAATTAGAATAAACTAATTAGATTTAATTAGATATAATCGTAATTAATTAGTCTTAATTCAACTTATTAAGCTAAGTTAATCAAGCCTATATAAGGCTAATATGAGAGCTCTAGAACACTCTACACTCCATTCTTCATATTCTCTGAGCCAAAAACATGGAGGGAGTGGGGGGGGGGGGGGAGAGAGAGAGAGAGAGAGAGAGAGAGAGAGAGAGAGAGGAATTGGATTCAATTTAGAAAAAAGGAATTTGAAGGAGTATTGGAGAAAATTGAGCTTCTACACTCCAAATTCAAGACTTAGGGTGAGTAATTAACCTCTAATTCTTATGTTTAAGTTGTTAAACATGTGAATTCAAAAAGGTAGGAAGAATTAAGCTTAGATTATGGAGTTTGAATCAACTCATGCATGCATGCATAATTTATGGATTTTGAGTTTGAATTTCAACAAATACTCACATGCATGGTGTTATTTATGTTTAAGTTTGAGAGTTCAACATGACTTCATACTTATCACTTCCTATATTCATGTATTGAGAAGAAAGAACTTCAAGTTATTACATGCATGTGTTACAAATAAAGTTTCAAGCTTGGTTTTGAAGAATTGATGTAACGCTCCAAAATAAATACATTCAATAAACCCAATTTAACTCATAAGATGATCTAATTCTCAATTATTCCATCATTTACATGAGAGAGAGAATGATAAATATTACATTCATTAATGTAAGGACCACAACCCTTTTCTTTTTTATTCATGACCTTCTAGTAAGAATCATAAAGGAGATCACATGCATTCATACATTCACTATTTCTAAAATATAAATCCATGGCATGTAATAATAAAAATTTAAAGCAAGCTAAGTACAAAATAATCCCCTATTGGCTACAAGTTTCAAGGCCTTGCCCAGTTACACAAAAATGGTGTTCATACCCAAACACGAATAGACCTTGGCTTACAAAAAGAAAACAAATAAAAATCGAGCTTCGTGCTCTAAAAGTTCTTCCTTGCCTTCACTTTGGCAAAGACACATCGTAATCAGCTGAAAATGGTTTCCACTGAGGGATGAGCACAAAGCTTAGTAGAGATAATCTAAATAAAGTACACGTAGTTTAACAATATCATGAGGTGCAATGCATATGAGATGCCAATGCCACAAATCATAGGTTTTCTCATTTTGAAATTCTCATGCCATGCACTTGTTCAAAAGCATAACCAATTCAATCATCTATTTGATAGAAAAAGGGGCAGTAAATACGACACTGGAAATCACTAGGCTGGTGTCTGCAAGTAGGCATAACTAGCGCTACCAATATCCACTTTACTGGCTCCTAACCGGAAGGCACGTGGCACCTACTTCTACGCGAGTTTTCGGTCTTTCACCCTGGACACTCAAGCCAACTTAAACGATACCAATCTATACCCCCTATCCGGATTTACTAAACGTATTTAGCCCATAACTCAACATTTTTCAAATATTCTTAATGAATCAATTTAAAAATCAATTTCTCAAATCCAATGTGAGAATTAAATCATGAGATCATGCAATGTTCAATGCCATGCATGAATTTGTAAATATTTCAATTTACCTATTTCACATGCAATTTCTACAATAATCAACAAAACCCTCCATGGTTGCCGAAACAATTATCTCGATACAAAATATAAATTTCAAGAGACAAATATAATTCATAATCTCATATTTTCAATCATTTCAACATAGGAGTAACAATCATAGGTTCAATCTCCTCTTTTCCAACTCAATTAAGAATCATAATATTCTTTCATAAATTTCATAAATTTTCCCTTTTTATTCAAACTCAAGAATTCACCACGAATATTTAAAATACTAAATATAACATAAGTTTCTCTGAACATTTCTCGATACCTCAACATGATAAGTAATTTTCATCTTTCTCAAAAGTTCAATATTTTCAAATTAAACAATTTTCAAAAGGAATCTCCATGGTTTTCAATATTCCCCAAAACATTCTTATCAATCTCATCTATTTGAACATCCACTTTCAAATTCTCATTTGTTCAAATAAAATATGTTTTTAACCCTTATAAGCTTTTCATAAACTTAGCCAAAATCTTAATCTTAGCATTTTAAATTTCTAGGGTTTCACAAAAATTTGGGAATTTCTCATAAAAAAAAAATACATTCCTTAAAATCCATGAGTCATACAAAATCTCACTCAACCAACAAGAGATTTAAAAAAAAAAAAGAAAAAGTTGAGAACTTTCCCTTTTTCATGCATTTAATATACCATTAATAAAATCCTAATCTTTTCAAATATCACACTACTAAAATAACACATAATAAATCTAAAATACATACACGCTGTTTAAAAAATCCTTGCCTCAAAAGCTTGAAGAAGAAACAAGCAAAAAATTCCAATTTTCGACTTTATCGTATTTTGATCTCCACCGGTCAAAACGCTCCTCTCGAGATTTTCATCAATTTAGCCTTAAGAACTATAGGAAAAAAGTTCATAGATTTTACTAGATCATGAAAAGAAATGAGAGTTTGTGATGGTGTTTAGAGAGAGATGAGGGAAATGAGGGAGTGAAGGGAGAGAGCCGAAAGAGAGAGAGAAAGAGAGAGTGGTGAGTCTGATTCAAAAACAAGAAAGAAAAGAGTAAAGGGGATGGGAAAGGGAGTAGCCCCACGTGGGCTGCTCTTATATAATCATTATTGTATTCTATTTTATTATATTTAAATATCTATGAATTTATGAATGTATATATATCAATTAAAAATATATTTTAACATCATTAATGATAAAAATGATATAATATTTTCTCACCATAAAATATATTTCGTTTGATGGTGCACACCATAAATATTTATATCTCTCTCAAGATTATAAAATAAATAATAATAATAACAACAACAATAATACATGGTTACAAACGGGTCATGATTCAATCAATTGGGTCTAAAATGAATGGAGTTTAATAATTTAAAATAAATCTCCAACTGAGATTAAAGTATAAACAAACTTTAAAAGCCTTAAGGTGGTCCTCACCATTCACATAATTAAATATGATTAAGTATGGGCTAATCAAATAAGTCCCAAAAATTAAATTTATATTTCATTTATTACACAAGATCCAAAAATTACTAAAACTAAAACAAAACAAAAATTGCCAAGCAGGCCTTACGAAATCGAAATCAAGAAGTAATATAATTTATTTTCACCAATTTAAATAAAATGGTCGACGACACCACAACTATAATAATAACAACTAAACAATCAAATGATTCGGAAATTCATACCAATCCAAGTCCAATCAATACCCGAGCCCACAAACATATTAAAAAAAATATTTACTAAACAAATATTGAAAAGAATAATAAATAAATAAATTCAATTTGATTCAACTTGTTACAATTGACATGAGATTAGACTTTGATTTTTGGAATTTATCTTCAATCCATGTTTTTACATAAGTTTATAAGTATTTTCTAAAGTTTTGGCCCAAGAGAATGAGTTTTGATACCTTAGAATTGAGTTTTGAACTTGAAACAACAATCTGGAAATTCCAAAATTTGGTCTTATTGCTCGAGCGACCAACTCTTCGCTCGAGCGCACTTTGCATGCTCTCAGTACTTTTGCAGAGCTTGGTGGTTGGCTCGAGCGATCAAAGCTTCGCTCGAGCGAACTCATATTTGCAGGGCACCTGGCTCAAGCGACAAAAAGTTGGCTCGAGCCTAAAAGCACAACATCCAGTACTTTTGCAGACCAAAGGATTCGCTCGAGTGACTAAAGATTCGCTCGAGCGAATTGCCCTGTTTTTATGAAATTTTGCAAAGTGTTTCCAAGTGCATAATTGCATCTTCGTTTCACTTTTAAGCTATGGTTTAGGCCACAATAGTGAGGAAATGAAGTAGAAACACACCAATAAAGAAATGTAATAAGTTAAGCAATGATCGGAATGTGTGTTTCAATGTGTATCTGTTATATGTTTGTATAAGTCATGTGCTATCGTCTATTTGATTCGTTTGATCTGTTTTTGGAGCTATCTGTGAGTAATAATTTTGTAAAGATATGTTGCTTATAAGTATTTTCTGAATGATATGATACACTCTGTTTTCTGAAATGATATTTTGTGAATAAATGAATGATTGTCCAACTTTTTGAAATGTATCATGGCATTCTTAGCGCTTGTTATCTGAAATCTGTTACCTGATACTAGGGATATATGTGGGTTCCAATCATGGAACTATCTATGAAGATTATGCATAATCATCTGTCTGATCTGAACAGGTCTTAATGACTATCTGCTCTGTATAAGGGTCTTAATAATCATCTGCTCTATATATGGTCTTATATGACTAATCTATTGTGTTAGGTAATGGATATAGTATGACTAAATATGTATTTGTACCTGAATCTAAATATGATATAATCTGAATTTTGAATTTTGAATCTGTTATGAACATCATTTATTAAAACTGTTACTCTGTTGTTAGTCACTAGGCTATAGCTCATTGAATTTGTGCTGTATAAAGGTTTTAATGACCATCTGCTCTGCATGACCATCTGCTTTTTATATAGTCTTGTATGACCAATCTGTTCTGTTAGCTAATGGATATATCACGTATGACTGAATATGTATCTGTACATGAATTTGAATATGATATAATCTGAATTTTGAATTTTGAATCTGTTATGGACATCATTTATTAAAACCTTTACTATATGGGTCCTGCTTAAGTGTGCAACCCCCTTAAGGTTGCACACCATATGCAACCCAATTGTTAGCCGTTAGATTACAATAATTGATCAAGACCATTGAATTGTTTAATAGTGAAAAAGTTGAAACCGGGGCAACCGGTTAATGCTTGTACTTGCATGATTGCATCCTACTCACTCTCTGTATTTCGTCTCTATCTCTCTCTGTTCTCCTCTCTGTGTAAGGTTGAGTCAGTGTAACTGTTGATTTCCATTAACACGGAGAAGCCCCTGTTGGGTTCGTTCCATTGACGAAGCTCTGTAGGGAACAGTATAACGGGCGATTTCCAACAACAACGTAACTACAAGGCTGTGTTGGTTCCATTGCTGAAGTGAAGCCCTTCTCTCGAACTAGATATGAGGTATGGAGCTGTCTCCCTCTCTCTGTCTCCCTCTCTGTCTCTCTGGCTCATTCACTTCAGCTATTTTCCCTCAACTAAACCCCCATCCTAACTTCAACCGCTCTACGCTTCGCTCCAACAGAAACCCCTTCATTAGCAAGTAACCTTTCTCTTTCTCTTTCTCAAGCGAGTGTTTGTGTTTGCACAAACAGCTAAACCGTGTGAAAATGTCATGTTTGTGTTTGTGTTAACAATTTTCGCTCATCAAGTAATTGTTTGTAGTAATGTCATGTGCAGTATGGCCCCAACGGAAGTTAAAAGGGAAGGTGATGATTATGATATTCCAAATGAAGCAGATGACATTCGTTTGATGAATGAAAGTCGGGCAGAACCTGATCATGGTTGCGAAGGTGGTCCGAGCAATGAAGAAGCAACCAACATGAACAGTGAAGATGGCGGAGCCGACGTGAAAAAAGAAATGGTTGACGATGCTCATCGCAATGACATGGTTGGTGATGTTGAATGTGCTATTCTGGAACAGAAATTTGATTCGGTCGAAGATGGAGAAGATTTCTACAATGCGTATGCTAAAGCCAAGGGATTTAGTATACGAAAATCCAGATTTAACACAAATAAAGAGGGAAAGGTCGTTAGTAGGCTGTGGTTGTGTTCAAGGAAGGTCGATATTACCAAAATACTTGGACCGTGTTCCGAGAAGAGTAGAGCACCCAAGGCACTAACAAGAGTAGGTTGCAAAGCGCAATTCCGCATAGGGTACGATGCAGATGCTGGTGAAGGGGGAAAGTATGTTGTGACTCACTTTGTCGCAGACCACAACCATGAATTGGCGGAACAACACTGTGTGATGTATCCGAGGTCACATTGCGGTTAAATAAAGTCGACAAAGCTCAAGCAATGGCTATGTGCAATGTCGTGTGAAGACTAGCCAAATCATGGACTATATGGTAAATCAATGGGTCTTATGAGAATGTTGGTTTCATCCGACGGATCTGCACAACCATATTCAAGCCGAACGAGAGCGGTTGAGGATGGTGATGCGCAGGGTGCGTTGGTTTACCTATGTGCAAAACTTGATGTTGATGCACGTTTTTTTACAAGTATGATGTGTGTAACGATAACAAGTTACAAAATCTGTTCTGGGCAGATTCGAAATCGCGGGCCGACTATGCAAAGTTTGGTGATGTGTTGATATTTGACTCAACTTACAGAACCAATGCATACAAGAAACCTTTTGTCATGTTGGCTGGTGTGACTAGCCACTTTAGGACCATGATATTTGCATGTGTTTTGCTAGCTAATGAGACAATTGAGACATACACATGGGTTTTAGAAACATTTATGGAGGCGATAAACAATAAAGCACCTGTGTCCGTACTGACAGATGGGGATAAGGCGATGCGAGAGGCAATCAGAAGAGTATTTCCAGACGCAAGACATCGATTATGTAATTGGCATCTTGGGAAAAATGCTGTTTCAAATGTTCACATAAGTGGCTTTGCACATGCTTTCAAGCAGTGCATGGACATGGAAACGGATGAGACAAAGTTTGAGCATGGCTGGATGACAATGGTCGAAAAATTTGGACTTCAAACCAACAGTTGGGTGTTGAAGACACATGAGAAGCGTCATATGTGGGTTGAGGCATATATGCGTGGACATTTCTTTGCTGGGATGAAGAGCACTCAGCGCTCGGAGTGTATGAATGCTTATTTCAATCCCTTCCTCCAACATAAATTGAAGCTATATGAATTTGTTAGGCACTATGATCGGGCTCTTGCAAGGATAAGGTATAACGAGGCTGGAGATGATGCTGAAACAAATAACACTTTTCCGGTATTGATTACTCCATTGCGAGATATAGAGAGACATGGAGCTGAGCTATTCACCCGAAATATATTTAGAATGTTCCGTGATGAAATCTTAGAAGAGGGGAAGTTGAATGTGAAGGACGTGTTCCTTTGGGATGGTCGAAATGCTACTATATTCATAAGTACAAAGTGAAGGAGATCATGGATAGTAACACACCAAAGGATGGATGTTGCAATGAGAAGTTCTTGCATGAAGTTTGAGTCGTTGGGGCTACCTTGCTGCCACATGATATGTGTTATGAAAGCCGAAAATTTAACGCAAATTCCCCCAACTTGTGTGCTGCATAGATGGACAAGGGCTGCAAGCAAGGATGGCCAGCAATGGCCTCAACCCTCAATTGATAGCACTACAACACAGACGGCCCGGTATGGGATATTGAGTTCTTCCTACAACAAAATGTGTTTCTATGCCTCGCAATCAACGGAAGGTTTCAAAGAGGCTAGGGATGCATGTCTTCCGATGACAAGCCGGATGAAGGAGTTATATGAGAGGAATTTGAACGGTGGGAATGGAGACAAAGAGAAACATTCATTCCGTCGACAATTTGGAGTAGAAGATCCTGATGTTGTGAAGACAAAAGTGAACCCAGGATGGGCCTCGTCCAACTGTCGAAGACTAAGAAAATGTGGGAATTGCAAATGCATTGGGCACACAAAGCGAACGTGTCCTAAGGTTCAGTTTAGACGAACAGTGGGTACTAACTCAGATGCAGATACACCCCACATAACTGACCGTGAGTACAACGCGGAGTCATTGCCCGTTCGCTGCAAAACTGGATTGGTGGATCCAAGTACACCGCACATTAAGCAACGGCGACTATTTTTCGATGTTTCTCCTGATTCCAAGCAGCCTGTGGGCCAATACGGTAGTGTTGAAGCAGCAGTGTGGAAAAATGATTCGAACACAATTGATGAGGTGAATCAGGTAATTGTATAATTTGTATGATTTACTTATTCCCTTAATTTATTAGGTAGACAGTACTAGCTATTGAAAACATATGGAAATAATGTATGTAGCTTTCATTTTGCACGGATTGCTGTACGTAACGTGTAAATAATTGGCTATGTACAATTCCAAGAAATGGCACAATGTTACTTATGTACAAGGCCACGAGTTGTAAATTTTCCATATTGTTTAGAGTGATGTTGTCATTTGTGTTTGCAGTGACTTGTCATTTTGAAAACTAATTGAAGGTGAGGTGAGATATATATATATGGGTTGTCTGTATATTGTTTTGGGTGGGAAATTGGCTTATGTCTGTATTCCAAGATTCCTATTGCGGGTTGCTTGTTTCTGTTCCATATTTGGTTGGATCTAACTGAAGGGTTTTTTGCGGTGTGGTTTATCAACTAATGATGTGTTTCTTTTTGTATTGATTTGTTATGACTTGTGTCGGTAAATTAGTATTATATTTCGAGCAAAATACGATTTTTGTCCAAGTGGGTTTGCAAAATTACATACCAGCACATGCATTTTGTATATAATCCAAGTGGCAGTTAATTTTGGGTGTTACTTGGAGAAAGTAACCCAACGAACTCGTTACTTTATCTCCATGCCGATTGGTATATGAATTACGAGTTACGAACAGAAGTTGTGAAATTATTTAATGTTTACTATGGAAGTATGGGTTTATTGTTAGTAAAATTATGGTGGGCCTATATCAACAGCAACGAAGCAGTAATTTAAAGTTGACAAGTTCAAGAAGAAAATCAAGCAATTGTGGTATTGGTTCGAATGCCTGAAAAGGATGAAGACTTCTTTCGATGAACTGATGGTAACAAAGTAGAAAGTAGAAAGTTGTTGTGTTGTTGTGTTACACAGAATTTACAATGTAGAAAGTAAGTTGTGTTGTTGTTCATGTCCTCTCTCTCTGCAAACATTCTGCCCTTTATAGCTATAAAATTCCCACGACCCCATCATCTGCCAATTCTGCAACTGCTTTTGTGCAACTTCTGTAACTGCACGGTCATTTCCGTGTATTGAAACCACATAAAAGCTTCACTTGTACCTGTCGAAGTGCATATAATTGAAGTTGCCACCTGTGCCCAAATCCTTTTAGCCTTTCCTCGACAGATACAGACTCCTAATTCGTTCATGTTTCCTCTTGGAGGGTGGCCACTAAATCCATGAGCACTGCCAGTAACTGCTCCAGCGTGTAAGTCAGGTGGCATGCAAGATTCAATGTTAGTTGAATGGAGCAGCTGTTGGGAGGATGTGGGAAAAATAGGTGCAAAGAGGAATTTTTAATCTAATATCCAATCATAATTTAGCTGAAAATATGAGCGAACTTTTTAAAAAAAAAAAGTAGTTCCCATTTTTTTGATTATAAACCCGAGATGTATATTTTGTTTTTGATATAAATAAGTTGTGTATTTTCGTTACGTAAAATGTAGGACAACAATTGTGTTTAAGTCATTACAATACAGAACATTGAACATATTTTTATTAAATTACAGGGAAAATTCAATATTTGGCAGAGTTTGATGATTCATAGTCAGGGGCAGTAACAGTGAGTGGCCTAGTGTTGTGGTTCAGTGGCCCAGTTTGCAAGGATTGTGGTTGTGTTTAGTGGACAATATTCTGTCGATTTTTTTTCTCATAATGATGAGGGACATGGCCCACAATGGTGAAAAGGAAGGTCGACAGGGAAGCGTCAATATTTGGCAGAGTGGACTTGAAGATTCGAAGTCAGGGGGCAGTTACAATCGCAGTTATGGTGTAGACGTGTGGGATCATGCAATGCTGGGCCACAAAAATAGTATACGGATATCGAAACCAATGATCTCCGTTCTAGGCATTCCAAGTATACTAAACCTCCACTTCTATTTGTCGATCTCCCTTTTCTTGTGTTTATTTTATGGCCACCAACTGTTTGAAACTTCCGTCGACAGAGCAAGGCTCCTGCTTTGTCTCATGCTTCCTCCTGAAAGTATGCCCACTAACTCATAATGATGAGGGACATGCCCCACAATGGTGAAAAGGAAGGTTGACGAGGAACAGTCAATATTTGGCAGAGGAGACTTGAAGATTCGAAGTCAGGGGGCAGTTACAGTGGCAGTTATGGTGTAGACGTGTGGGATCATGCAATGATGGGCCACAAAAACAGTATACGGATATCAGTACTAAACCTCCACTTCTATCTGTGGAGCTCCCTTTTCTTGTGTTTATTTCATGGCCACCAACTGTTTTAAACTTTTGTCGACAGAGCAAGGCTCCTGCTTTGTCTCATGCTTCCTCATGAAAGTGTGCCCACTAACTCCATGACTGGTGGTAAAAACTTCCCCTATCACTTCTAGGTGACCCACATGCAGAGAGCCCATTTTCAGGTGGTGGACATTCCTTCAGACTTGGCCACATGCCCTCGATTAAGTGGACCATTTGTCGACAGAGACTGGCAAAACTTGGTGCAAACAATGGCCCCCATGTTCTAGTTAAATATTGCGGAAGTGATTGACACCCCCTCCAATCACCACCTGCACCACCACCAATACCCCTCCCACATACACACGTGGGGGCTGCTGATTGGAGAAGGGGAAAAAAAAAAGAAATTAAAAAAAAAAAGTGGCCAATCAGAGAGAGAGGGGGTCATGGGGGTCCTCCCTTGTGGGGGTCCAAGTCATATGATATTTAACTTCAACGAGGGGCCATTGTTTGGGCCCAATAGCAAATTTCTTAATACAGGCCCAAAACAAACATAAACTAGAGCCCATTATAAGAGCTTTTAAATATACTGGCCCCATCATAAGCTATAAAAGACTCACCCTTTCAACTTTAAACCACTTCATTTCCCTCTGATTCGAACTCCCCAGAATGTACTCCTTCTTCTCAACCATTGCCGTTCAAAACCAGAGCACCACAAAACCCTAAGCCATGGCGCCGAAAAAATCTCAACCATCTCCATCTATGGAGAATAATGAAGACCTACTTCGCTTCCTGCATCCCTATCGAGCACGACGCTTCCTCTAAAATTTGGTGCAACCCTATTGCCCAAAGACAAGCTCGTCGCTAAGGCTACGCTAGGCCCTACCTTCGCGTCTTACTTCCCAGACGAGCTAGCTCCATACTATCCCCTTGGTAATGGTGAGAACCTTCTTCTCAACCAACCTGGACTGAAGTGGACTAACTGGAATGTTAGCAAAAACCCACTCAGAGGGTGGAGGTCACCACACTCTGATTGGCGAAGCTGGGCCAGGAGAATTGAAGGTCACGACGCTGAAGTATGGAAGAACCAGGGCATTGGTGAAGCAATTAGACTGTCGACTAAAATTTATAACGTGGACAAGGGGCTGATTGTCAACACAGATGCTTTTTGGTCGCAGTCTAGTAACTCCCTACTCCTCAATTTTGGTATGATTTCCCCTACCATCTTAGATGTAGCTCACTTGACTGGTCTCCCAATCTTGGGCAATCCAATTCATGCTCTCCTTGAGCCTCCAAAAGTGACATTTACTTTAAACACTGACATGTGCTATACAGATTTTGCCAAAAAATACCAAGGCAAGCCTGGTTCCCCTGTCGATGACAAAGAAAGAACTGCTTTTTACTTACTTTGGCTTTGTGAGTTTCTTTTTTGTGTCCCTGGGTACAAGATCACGAAAGAATACATCCCCCTTGCCTTGTGTATGCAAGATGGCCAACTTATGGCTTTAGCCCCTTATCTTCTTGCCACCCTTTACAAGGCCCTATTTTCCTTTGTCGACAAGAAGATTTCTGGCAACTGTGGTGGCCCTTTCTGGCTCTTCCAGGCCTGGTTGTATGCCTATTTCCCTGAGGCACGACCCCCACCACCTAACACCTTGAAACCTGTTTGTTATTCCTATGCTGAGCAACTGCTCACTTATAACAGCCAACCCATCCTCACTTTCAGAAATCATCTTACCATGTTTTACAACCTTCCTTCGCAGAGACCTTCCCACCTGTACATGCCATTTCAAAACTTTGAATTCTCCTCCAGTAGACTTCGCTTCCTCTTCACAGACCCAACTGATTTACACAATGACCAAGTCCAATAACAAAATGAGAGTTGGAGACACATTCTCACCTCTAGACATGTCTTGGTTGGCTATTCCGTATCCTCTGCCAAGCTATCCAGCTGCAGTTTTGAGACATACTGTCCCAATCAATGGTCTAGGAAATTTGGTCTTTCCCAGGCTATCCCTTATCCTTATTTCCACCCAACCATCCATGAGGAGATTGGGTCCAGAATCCACTTCAAAGATCCTACACAAGCTGAATCCATTCTCATAAAGAACACCAAACTTTTCCAAGATTTTGGCCCCTTCTTCTTCAAACCTGCTTCGGACTGCTCGGCTGCTTTTGACCATTGGTGGGGACTTATGTCTGCCATTATTTTCTACAAGCCACTTGAAAGCTGCCTTAACGATACTTGTCATATTCAGGGCCGCATATCCTCGCCTTCCAAGCTTAAGGCTACAGGTATCCTTCCTTTATATACTTCATATCCCTGACTGTGTCATGCAATTTGTTTTGTTTTTTTCTCTACAACACTAACTTGTTTAACCTTTGACAGCCAAAATTGGGCCTGCTGCTGAACCATTGGTTAGGGACCAACATAAAGGCAAGGCTCCAATGGATGCAACTACTCAGACAAACACCCCTTCAGTTCCGAAATTAATGCCAGACTCTTTGCGGCCACAGAAGATGTATACAGAGAGAACTACCACCAGCACTCGCCGAGACAGAGGTCACGGCGAAGAAGAGAGAAGAGCCTTCCACTGCTCCTGCTCTAAGCACAGACCTAAGTGAGTGGGATATCCCTCTCAGCCAAATGGTTGGCCAAACAACATCAAATCCTTCAGGGCAGCTCTACCAAGTAAGCCTGCACTTTACATTTTTACATCATCTCAATTTCCATTCACGCCCGACTGATCACTTACTTTTGTGCAGAGAAAAAGAAGGAGATTACTCCTTGCTGCTGCTGATGATGACGATGCTTCCACTTCTCCTCAACACATTCATCAAATTCCCAGTCCCATCAACAATGTACCCACAGAACCCATTGTACAACCAACTCCACCACCACCTGAAGCATCGCAACAAACTTCCTTACAACTCGCTTCACATCTTCGCCACAAAGAATCTACACAATCTGCATCACAACATCGTTCCACTTCTCCTCAACACATTGTCCCTTCTGTCTCTTGCCCTCAACCATCACCATCCAACCCCTCCAATTCCCAAACTTCAAACAAAGAATCACAGAGGATTGAATTTGACATTTCAATCAACAGCCAATCCTCTCCAACAGAGGACAACACAAAATCCCCTCAACCAGAAGTTCACCACAACCAAGGTAAATAGAAATACAAATGTTACTATTTGTTTGGGGAAAAAAAACTTCTCTTTAAGTAGCTGGTATTGTTCTCCAATTTACAGGGATGGACATAATACAGGACTCATCTCCACGACCAATGGGCGAGACAGAACTTGAAGGTCATTATGACTATCCCCTGTTAGCAGTACCAGAGAAAGAGCCTCAAGGCGCTGATGCTGCCATTTCATCAGTACCAGAAACAACTCGTCCTGATGCCACAACCACAGCTGAACAAGGCCAACCGTCATACAAGACGTTATCAGGACAGGTACTACCATTTCCAACCTCATCCTATTTACTCTTTATTACTTGCAAGCATATATTCTCACCAAACTATTAATGTTCACAGGCCATCGGTCCATCACAGGATATTTGGGCCGAAGTTTCTATTCTTCAACAAGATCTAGACGAAATATCCCCATTGCCTCAAAGGCTACATCTGTTTGATGCTGAAACTCAACAAACCTTAACCACCTTCATCAACCTCATTAACACCCCAGTTGAAGAAATCATTCTCCACAAACCTGATGAAACCTTGGCCTGTCTTTCTGCTGTTGTAAACCTCTCCCCTAATCCTTTCAACCCCATTCAACTAAAGCAATTGGCCAAGATCATCACGGAATGGCCAACCGTTTCAGAGATGGTTCAGACTTGCTCGAAGGATATTCAAACCAAAAAGGATTTCCTAAACGAAGCCCACACCATATCTACTTCACTCAAACTAAGCCAGGAAACCTCTGTAGGCATTCTTCAGCAACACTCAGCACTTGAACTTGAGGAAGCCAAACTCATGGCAGAACTTGCCTCTGTCCGGCAAAGAAAGGCTCATCCGCAGTAGCAACATGACCAGCTTAATGAAGAAGCAAGGATGATGCTCTCCCAAATTAGACATTGTTCTGCATCCATTCAGACAACTAAAGCTGAGTTGGACCAAGCCCAAGCCATGCTGGCAGATGCTCAATCAGAGTGGGGTGTTCTAGCCGTTCTGTTCTCCAAATCCTAGGCTAGTTTATATATGTATTCTTTTGTATTGCACACCTAGGAATGATTTGGAAAGGTAGGAATGATTGCTGTTTTAATGATAAGATTGTTGATGGGCCTGAATTGGTTGAGATGGTGAAACTGAGGGTTGCACTTTGCTGTAAGCAGAGTTATAGAGGCCTACAATATTCAGTGGACGACATATATTGTATTCTGGATAGTATCAAAGTCTGATTGAGGGGGTGGTGTTTGGTGTTTTTTACTGCAAGGGTGCAGGAGTTTGGTGAATTTGTGGTATGCAGGATTTTGGTCAGTCTGTGGTATTACCATATCTTCTTGGTGGCTACTTTTGCTCTGTTGTGCTTCAATGTTGCTATGCTTTGCCTTATTTTTTGGCTTGTTGCTCTGGCTTAGTTTATGTAGTCAAGCATGCTCATTTCTGGTTACTACTCTGCTGTGCTTCAACTCTGCTCTGCTATATATGTACTCTGCTACTGCTATATGGGATCAACGAATATGCTTAAGTTTGCTGCTGCATATTGGCCTTTTTCCAATTGTTTGAATGATGTTTTGGTGTGCTGTATTGGAAGTCTGCTGCTGGATTGGGGAAAGTTATTAGAGGTCTGCTGCTGGCCTTGTTGTAATTGTTGGTCTACTGCTGTAGTTATTTTCTTTTTTTGGAGGTTGAAGGATCAGGCTCAAGTCTGAATGGAGGTTGAAGGTTCACGCTCAAGTCTCAATGGCGGCTGTATGGTCTGAAGTTTGTTCATGCTGCCTTGGAGTTTCATCTGGTTGCCCTGTTATGTGGTTTTGTGAGGATGGGCTTGGAGTTACATTCTTATTGTTTTCCTTCTGTTTTTGTTTCTCTTCGTTGGTCTCTCACCAACTAGGAGGTTGGACCTTTTTTAGCTCCAACCTCCTCTTTCTTGATGTAGCATTGACGCCTTGTATGTGCTTTTTCATGAATACAGTTTTTTGTTTTGCCGAACAAAAAAAAAATTGAATATCAATACTCTGTGTTTTTAATGGTCTGTTGTATGGTTGTTTTTATTTTTTGCGCAATTTTTCACCGTTTGTGCATTGTTATGAAGTAATCAATTCCTCTTCAAAGTGCATTATAGTCACCGCTATTTGTTTGTTCTGTGGGCTTTTTTTGGCTTTGTTTTGGACAAAATCATGGCATTGACAAAAATCGAACAAACATAATTGATGTTGTAAAAGTGAACGAACAGTACTACTTTCAACTTGCATTGTTTGTTGGACAAATATCACATTCCACTGGACAAACATTACTATATTCATTTGGACAAATATGACATTGCATTGTTTGTTTTGTACCCATAACATTGGAATTATGTGTATGACATTACGTACAGGCCACAATAAAAGCAAACAAACATTACTATACCTCCCCTCGTTTGTTCCAGTCCTAAACATTGGAATTATGTGTACAATCAATACGTGTGGGAAATTAGTATTATCACAGTTGCGACCTAAAAAGTTGTCACGACAAGCTGATGCAGTAATCCAATTGTGGTTCGGCATCAAAATTACTGTCGTACTGGCAGGCCATGATAAAATCGCTGCCCTATTTGTGGTAATTGCAATCAATCACATGCACGAATGATACTCACCCATCTTTGTATTGTTCACATCCATAACGAAATCAAGCAGCAACTTCCGGCGCATAGAAGGATGAAACTATGTACAGAAAGCGAATAACACAAATCAGGTACAGTTACAGCGGTAGGAAATAAACGGATTTATTTCGCAATTGGAAATTAAGCGGTACAATGTACCTTGTGTGGACCGCTTGGTATATCAGGTTGCTGTATGTACTTTATCACAAACATCCCACAGTTGAAAGTGCTACAAATGAAATGTAACATTCAGTTTCTCGTAAAATATAAGCAGGTTCATTAAATGAGTGATTCAGGAGTGAAGTCAATGTGACGCAGGGTTTATGGATTACTCGTCCAGCTGTTGTAATGGCCTTTGTTCTAACATGCGGACGTCAAAGGTACGCACGTTTACAGCATATTCATTTCCAAACTGTAGTTGCAGTAAGGCATGCATTGTTTGAACCTGTTGCAGAATGAGAGGGTTAGTTTATGTAAAGGATGTGACAGTGTTGAAATAGATTTGTGAAATTCAGCACGACATACCAACATTTTTGCCGCTTTCAGCTTGTTGGTGTCCAGTGTGGCGGATGCCAATGAGTCAAATAAGTACGCCATATGGTCTACCATATCTATTTTTAGGCACAACCAATGTACTCCTCTATAATTGAAAGGCATGTAAATCTACACATAAACACAAGTGAAGACATTGTTTAGAGGGCATGCGAACATGTACGAACTTTCATATTTACATTGACATTCATGTAAATGGGATCGACATTCATATTACCAACGTTCATATTAAATCTACTCGCTTCAATGGATTGGACATTCATATTACCTTCTGACATGCATCAAGCACCCCAGTATATCTGTCATGTCCAAAATATGATTTGACGATATTTTCATGGTTCAGAGGTTGAGTTTTTTGATTTAGTATCAAAGTCTGCATGTTTAGTGTGTAAAGTTCAGTCAGCCAAAGTTTTCTGAAAATATGTCTTCTGCAATACACAACCGACCTAAAACACTTACTTACCGACACATATACTGGAAAGTACCACGCAGTATGCCTCCCGTCTTTGTGTACTTGCCGCTGTCCGTTAGTCAATTGAACCGCGACCAAGTTGATTGGCTGGAACATTGTAACAGACCAGGCAACTTGCGAAATAAGGTTTGCCATTTGTTTAAACGTAATACGAAATAACAATGTCCCTACATGGATGTCCATCATGCAAATATAGTGGAAATAACATTGTCAGATGCCACGACTTACAGTGTCGGATAGCCATGCCCCTGGTTTGAGCGTGCGCATGTCACGTCGCGTAGCACATTCGCAAGGCATTTCATGCAGATTCATAGACACGACAATGTCCCTACATTAAACGTATACATCAACCAGTAAGAAGCAACCTACAGCCTAGTAAAACTTAAACGTATCTGGCTTAACTGTACAACATAAGATTAGTTTTTTCTGTTGTACAACTATGGCAGATATTCCTGATTCTACTAGTCTCCAATCCAATGAAGATTAGTTTTAAGTTTTAAAAAAACAAAATGAAAAGACAAAGTTTTAGATATTACAACTTATGACATGTCCAATAGTATTTGCTAAAATAATATGTGAAAATTGAAATGCTCATTTACAGGTCAGCAAGTTAAAAAAAAAGAAACACATGTTTTTTACAAACTGGAGCCAACAATATCCCAAAATGATCAAAATGGAAAATGTAAGCAGAGTAGAAGAAAATAGCTACGGAAAATTGCACTTCATTATAAGTTTTCGAAAAAATTTGCAAATCATGGGTAAACTTTATTAAGTTTCATAATTAAAATTATAAAGGTTTCCATGAATTTGTAAATATTTTTGTGAAAATATCAATGGTTTGCAATTTTCCCAATAGGTAGATGTGTGCAGGATAAGACCAAAAGAAGAAAACTTCAGAGAGGAAATTTAGCCACTGATCTTTCCCTAGCCCATTGCATTAAATTCAAAGAAAATCCTACATGCGACATGGATAAACCCATCATAAACCCATCAAATCATAGAGAATGAAGAATTAAAGAACTGATACCTACAAGAATCAAATAAACATAGCACGACACATGAAAATTGTGGAATTCAAACTTATTTTACAAATACTACGGAATAGGTTAATTGCGAGTACTAAACTCATCCGTACCTTTCATTTTTTTTGTCGTCAAGTACAGAGTCAACAACTTCGTGTTCGGCCGCTGATAAAACCTCTATGCTCTCCAGTGTCATCAAGTCCTATCAATATAAACAATCAAGTAACATCAACTCCTATTAATATAAACAATTAACTAACTCACCACTGTTCAGAAATTTAATTTGCAAAGTACATAACACATCATTCTGCATCTAAAATTAGTGAAGCGATGTCTAACCTGTGAACGAAACTGCTTGTCCAACCTGTGCAGTTTGGACAGGACTTTGTCGGAAATCTGCAACACAATTGTACAACATTTGTTATTGCAAACTTGCACTAGAATCACAAATATTAAAATACAACACAAATAATGGTTCAATTATGATCAGTAATGCTGTCGGCATCAATTGGTAATAAAACATACGAAAGGTGAAGTGATGTGGCGACTTGGGAATTTTTCGACAGTAAGTCGAGTACTTATTTTGCTATCGTTGCACGAATGCATATCCCCTACGTCTGTCGCTTCAACACCTCTTCCTCTTCATCTTCCTCTTCCCTTTCGTGTGCCTGTTACAATTTGTCCCGCTCCCAATGTTTGGGCAACCTTACCAGCAGAAGGATGCACATTGTCTGCTTCTCCTCGCATTGGTGGCAAGGTTTGCAAATCATCAAAGGAAGATAAACTCTGTTTTGCAATGTTCTTGATGGCCAGAAACTGAACCGAAAGAGATTTGCTTTCTTCGCTTGCGTATGTTTCCTCCAACGCAAGGCCATGGTTGTTGTGCATGTCCCCAACTTCTTGGACGGTACGCAACTGTCCAACGTGCATATCAATTATGTCATTGGACAACATTCCATTCACATAATTGTCCTCCCAATCCACCCCCTGTAAATCTTGAACATTTCCCTCATTTGGGCTACCATAATAATTTGGGAAGACCACGCCGCCATCATACAACTCGACTCCCACAGTAGGGTCAAAACCCTTTTCCTCTGCGCGAGGCAATTGTGCTGTTTCCAATAAACTTGCCAGCACTTGCTGCATCATTTGCTTCATTTGAGAATATGTATGCATTCATTAAACGGTTGTTTGCCGGATAATATAGAATCATTGCAACGATTCGTTCGGATTCCTTTCAGTTCATCAATGCTGGAGGATATGTTAATGTTACAATTTCTTTCAGTCGACTCCACCTAATCACACAAACACATACATTAACTTACTATCATATTTCATCTCCAAGTAACCTCTGTGAACTGTGTGAAGCATGTGTACTGATTGCTTTTGCTTACCTTTGCATTGTCAACAACTTCCTTCCCTCGGAAATTGAGCAACATGTCACTTATTTCCGCATTGCTGTGAAGCGCTTGCTTCATGGTTTCCTTGAGTTCACCAATGTCGGTCTCAACCTTGCTCAAACGAACATCATCAATCCGTGGTTTCTGTTTGTTATTGACATGGTGTGTGTCAATTGCGTCATCAATGTCGTTGCTTTCCGCTTTTGTTGGAGGAAACTCCACCTAACATAGTTGTCAAATCGGGATTCAAATCATAAATGAAAATGGTAATGCACTGAATCGTTAATCGATCTCAACTGTGAATCGTAAAGTTTCGATCTGCTTTCTTAAGTTGCACACAACGTATGTGTACACACTTTACATATTAAATATATCTAATAAAAATTAATTACTCCATTTGTCTGAAATGAAAAAAAAATTTGTTGTAAATGATGCTCATCTGGTGTGGATAAAAACTTCAGTCGATCCCATGTTTACCACTTTGCTTTTTCCCAATTACATAAACAAAGAGAAACTTTCAATTACAAACTAACAATAACTGAACGACAATGTTTTGACCTTTTTACAAGGTTAAAAAACCAAAATCTTCAAGCTTTTCCAAAAATCTGACTTCAGGGCTTAACCAAAATTCATTTCATAACGGAAGTAGTACATAAAATTGAATTTGTAAGGCTACAACATCATCCACATGGAAACTTAATGTTTTTCCCCCAAAAGTTCGAGTATTTCAGAGTAAATAGGGAGGGAAAAACTGAAAATATGACACACGCTAAGGAATGGGTCACTGTTTGTCACTGCTTGTCACCTAGTCATAGGAACACAAATTCTATCTGTCACCGTTATCCATAACACAGGTGGGGCAATGCTGTCAAATGTGCAGAACGAATGGGTTGATTACCTCATGTTGCTGCAACATTTGCTTCCTTCCCATGCGTCACCTCGTCTCCCGTATTTCGGAATCACCCCAATCATTTAGCCGAGGGATGGAGCGTGTAGTAGCCGACGTACTCTTATAGGGAGGGGCAAAACGATCCAAGTAAAATAGCTGCATTATAAGGGGGAAAACATATTTACTATACACTTCCGAGCAAAATAATCCGTATTCGTTAACAATGCATACAACTTACAACACAATCATATGTATGTGTTTATGTGTCTCGATGGCAGAATCCCCATGCAGCTTTCCGGTTAAAAAGATAAGCTTTTCGTGGTTAAAAAAAATGTGGCCCGTACAGGTATATTTGTCATGCTGTTGAATAACAGGTAAGTTTGTAGTTTGCAACGACTGCCATTTTATTGAACCATATGCACAGCAATGGATGAAATATGTAATCGGCATGGTACAAACAAACAACGGTTGATTACGTTACCATTAGAAGGAAAACACATCCAGTTACCTCGCATTGAACTTTCATCTTATACTTCCGAACACCTTTGACAAGGAATTGCAGTGTCACCTTTGCCCAATTACATGCCCCCATACCGGTCACGTCCTTCACGGCATGAACGAACGACAGGCTCAAGCCGGTCATTGTGGTAGGACACAACATGGCCCCCAACACGTACAGCGCAAACTTCCGCCGAAACTCGTCATCCGCACCATCACTCTCAGTCAGATAAACTCTCAACTGGTTCAAAGGAATGATTCCCTTAACAGCTCCAACCTCTTCGTAGATATTGGGATATGCATCTATTGAACCAGTGAATTGCACGTCATTGCCTTCTGACCGTATACCCAATAAGACATGCACTTTCTCACAGGTGAGCCTCGGTGTGACCATGAACGATCCAACGAACGTGTCGGGATCGAAGTTCTGTACCAACCATTGGCACATGTTGCGATTTATACGGGTACACTTTAACCCAAGGAGGCCACCGAACCCAATATCAATGACTGCCTGCTTTTGTGCTTCGTTACAGCGGTTCACGATATCAACAATTGCCTTCAATGATATGCAGACTTGCATTTTACTCTGCAATGTTATTAATGTGAACATTAATACAAAAAATTAACCAACATTGTGTCGATAGCAGGTCCTCCCCAAATGCAGTTACGAAAACACTAAGTACGTAAGTACCTTGCAGATTTCTTTGCAACTTCTTCGCCCAGTTCCTTGACACTTGCCTTAGCCATGTCTTGAAACCTCTTCTTCTCATCACAGGGGAGTTCCTTCCACCTTTCCCCAATATCCTTTCGGCTCTGTAAGTGTTACACCAACGTGACGCACATACAGGACAAATAGGAGTTGTAAGTCCAAAATAATCGTCACCAAAAGTTGTATCACTCGCAATGTGTGCACATGTTTTGGTATTTACATATGTTTGCACATACAAATTACTATTTCGCACACAGTTGAAATAAAAACGAACATGGAATTTTACAAATAATCGGAGTTTATAAGAACATGCAATATGGCGTCTATGACTGCTGGAAATCGCTGAATGCGACACAATAGAAGCACATGACTGGTGTGCGCATGGAATAGAAGTCCATACTTTGCTATCACAGCAGTCACGTGTTTCCATCACGGTACTCTACTTACTACATGTCTGCACACTAACCATATTCGGTCCGGGGTTGTCTGCTTCTCGTCTTTCCTTGAATTGTTGCTGGTTGCAACCATTGTCAATTTCGGCGTAAGTATATGTTAGATATGGATGGATATATATACATATATGTACACAAATCGCAACCATTGACATTTAGGGACCAATTTTTGACACAAACAAATTTGGTCCCAACTACATAATAATGCATCCGTAATGTCCAATTTTGGTTGCGAAAAATATAATAACCACATCATTTCTGCAACAACAATTATAAATGGTCCAAATTATTTTGGCCCTTACTTTTGGTCTCTAAAATCTTAATTTCTTGTGAGTACAAACTGAAATGTGCACAGGCGCAAGCTATGAGTTGAAAATATGTAATGCAGAATTGTGCAAAAATACTGTCACACGTTTCTGACGAGAGGGATTTGTACTGTGAGACGCTTTGAAGGACACGGATCGAACCTGTGAAAAATAAATGGTCCAAGTGGCCGCTTTCGACGAGGGGGCTCGGTAATGTCAACCCTTTCGATTCGTGAACCTTTGCCACTTGCCTTCAATGTGTTCCTTTGCCTGTAACAAATATCAGCGTAAATGAAATTTTGTTCAAGGACAAATTACATCGGTGGTATATACGTTTTGTGCATTCTATCATCTTCGTCGGTTAACTTTAAAGTTAGTCAATCTTGCTTTGCCATTGAAAAAGTTGTGCCATTTTCGTGAAATTGGTAACGTCGTTTTCCGTTGTCACCGAAAATTATGAACTGAAGTGGTTTAGTATAACTCAGTGAATTATGGATTTCACAAATTCTCTCCAGAATACGCAACATGTGCCCTATGTGCACATATTCTGGTAACAAATCGACACAGTTTTAATCCATTACACGCAATTCATGGTGCAATTTGAGGCTATCGCAAATGTGTCAAACTCAAATCGCACAACCTCATGATGGCAGTACATAACGGCACAATATGTCATACACGAACAGACCGTGGTATTTAGTAGGTACAGGAAACATAACCTTGCAAACCTAACCGTATGAAATACTGAACGACATAAACTCACAGTTGCTTCGCATTGTCTGACATGTCGCCCATATCCAATTACGATAATTCCTGCAAAGAATTTCATGCAATATTTATAAGGATGCAAAAAGAACGTTACTCCGAAATTGTAACAAAACGAATTTGACTGTCAACAACTTACAATTAACGGACCATTGAGTCGTACGTACATTGTACGAGTGGTACTTTTCGTTTATTTTCAAGTACGATATGTTGTGGTTAATTTATGCAGATATGGCATGCCACTGTTTTACGAAAATTAATTGCCCATATGTTGTACTCGTTTTATAGTATTTACGACTTGAAGCCAGAATCAACAACCAATGCGCACACTTGAAACAGGGCCACATCGGACATTCAACCCAACAGCACCCATACGCAACTTACCTTCATGCAGAGAAATAAAAAACCGACTGCACTGCTCAACGAAGACCGTTTGTCACTATGGAACTCGTCAATGGCAATATCAGTTTGTCACCCGTGTAGTTTGTATACCTAATCGTACGTCTGGTTTCAATGATCTAAGGAGGAACAGTTTAATAGTTGAGAAATGGTAATGTCGTGTGAGTGGAACACAGTAGGTCATAATAATAATGTGCTCCGAAATAAAAAATAGACAGACTCACACATGCCCGAGAAAATGGTGACTGTTACCGTCGGCGACCTGGCGCGGTCGAAATGGAGAGACAGAGAGAGAGAGTGTGTTACTGGAGGTGGACAGCAAAACCGAAATGGAGAGAGAAAGAGGGACAGCAAAGTTGCCGAAATTTGTATATGGGAAATGGAAATGAGTTGGCGAGATTAGAAAGGCTACGGCATGTGGGTCATTATGAAAAGTACTGCATCTGTGGGAAGCACTGTCTGGCGACTTTGGTTTTTGTTCCAAATTTGGGAGGGAAACGGAAACGTACGTGACACTACATAAGGCCAAGTTGGCAAGTTGGGAAAAAAAACCAAAAAGTCAAAAAGTTATTACTATTCACAAAAAGTCAAAAATTATGACAACACAACTCCGAATTATAATTTTCCCTTACACATTAATTTATACAATTTTGTAATACACATTTTTCCATGAAAGTCAAAAAGTTAACCCAAACATCCATATTTTTTTCCTCATTTTTTTCGTCCACAAAGACAAAAATTGCATTTTTTTAGTCTAATTTTTTCCCTCACTTTTTAAATAAAAATAAATGTTCTTTTTTACTTTTTGTGAAATATGGGTTCCGTTTGCGTTGGGGGTTGAAATGATGTGTGTGAGAGGTGATGTGACTTAAAATAATGTGATTGAAGTCAAAATAGTGAGTTTTTGACTTTTGACTTTTTGTAAACATGCCAAACCAGCCTTACAAGGTGGTTACGAAGTTGCTATTTTTATGTTATTTTAGTAGTTTCATATTTTTTAAATTTAATTTTTTGTGTTTTCAAAGTAATAGATTTTGTTGTATTTGGATATGATGTTTGTGACAGGAAATTTGCATTGATTATATGTTTGACGTGCCAATTTATGTTACTATTAATTATTTTTGCTGATTTTTTTAGTTTTTGTTTATTTTTTGAAGCAGGCGTAGCGTGAAGGTAGGGAATCTTGAAGTTAAATGTTCGGCCTAGAAATAAAAATTAAAATTTTGTACAGGCCGACGAATAAAATTTCGTCAAGGGTAAAATTTTGAACCGACTGGTTAACGGACAATGTATCGCGACTAACGATCGCATGGATTTAATCCGTTTATCAGTGTCGACAAGCGAGAAAACAAGCTGTGTGAATGATGATACAATGGATGGTGTAACGCCCTTAAAATAATACATAAATCCCATTATATTAGACATGCAATGGTATAAAGAAATCAACAGCTTTTCATTCATCAGAGTAATTCTTACAACAGTATTACATGTTAACAACAAAAGCAAGTGCCCTATAGGCTTACAGCTTTCCAAGTTAACACTTGGTTTCACAAAAGAAGAGTGCTAACTCTATACAAAATAAGCCCGTGGCTTGATGTACATGTAATACAAAAAAATAATTAAAAACTAAGAGTCTTCAACTCCCACATCCATTCAAGCTATGTCCCTGGAGGTGGCATGCTACCTGTACCTGAAAATGGTGTCCCATATAGGGTGAGCCAACGCCCAGTAGAGATATGCTAAACACAATATGAGCAATAACTAAGACATCAGCAGTTGATAAATGTTCGATTACCATAAACCAATCCGTGACACATTTCCGTTACATGACCACAATATTCATATCTCATTTCATTTTTCGTTTCTTATCATTTTCTAAATTTGACATCGACGGCTCAGAACCTGGCCAACCACTTATAAGGGACAGTGACTTATGTTAGACGCTTCTCGTTTTACAATAGATAAACATACTAGTTGTATCAATATCTCAACAGACAAGCATACAAGTTGTTTCCACATTTTAACAGATAAGCATATTAGCTATATCAACACTTCCAAAGATAAGCATATGAGCTGTATCAACACTTCCATAGATAAGCATATTGGCTATATCAACACATTAACTGACAAGCATATGAGCTGTATCAGTGGAGTCCATCCCCTATCTCCTCCCAATCATCATCCGGTTTAGAGGTCCATCCCCTATCTTTTCCTAAACCGTGGAGTACATCCCCTATCTCCTCCCACACACAAACTATATATACATATAGGTCATATACACAATCAATCAATACATAACGTTAATGTATTCTATCAGCCATCGTACTCTATGACGTAACCAATCGATTAGTTTTAGTTTGGCTAATCATTATGCATTGTCTACAACAATCAAAATTACCCTCCACCAGTAGCCCAAGTAGTTATTTCTAAATAGATAATAAAAGGTCCAACAGATAAAATATCAATATTTTCGAAAATGAGCGATTTATAAATCCAACTCCGCCATTCCACAATACAATGAACCAATTTCACTATTTACAACTCAATTCCAGATAATAACTTTCTCAAATTAATTATGGCAATTAACTTATATAACAAATTACGGCTTTCTCCCACATTCCTCATTATTCACCCCAAGGTTCAATAATCAACAACCAACCACTAGAACATTATTTTGAAACTCAAAATACATCTTTAAGAATCAAACTCACAAAACCCTCATTCATGCTTTTTGAAACCCTAAGTCCCAAATCAAACCATTTAAACAATAGACTGGAAATCTAGGTTAAAACCCATAAGAATGAGTAGGAATCCCTACCTCAAGAGATGACACCCAATGGAGAAGATGACGAAAACAAAGTTGCTCCAAATCATAAGTTTTACGGATCAAAAGGTAGCCCTCGACGATCAACAACTTTTTTGTAAAGGCCAATGATGAGCAAATCACTCCTACTAGATCAATACCTAGAGACAAGGTAGAGTTCTAGAGTGAGAAGCTCAACAATGGTGTTTTTGGAAAAGTAGGAGAGAGAAGAGAATGTGAAAAGTGATTTAAAATATCAAAACACGGAGCTTTAACCCAGTCGCCCCACTCGAGCGTCCAAACCCCCCGCTCGAGCGGCACTCCAGAACTCCTCGGCGCCAATCCCGCTCGGCGTCGGATGCACACTCGGCACTTTTGCGAGCGGGTTCCCGATCGGCGCTCAACTCCCGGTCGGCGACACACAAACTCCCGCTCAGCGCCAATCTCCCCTTTCGGCGTCTAACACTACACAGGAAATACTGGATGGGTGTATTCCCCGCTCGAGCGCCCAAATCTCCACTCGAGCGGACAAGCCAAAATCTGGGCAACTAGACTTGGTTCCTAAGCTCAACCAACCTGTTCCAAATTTAGGATAACAGGGAAGTACAGTAAGTACATTACACAGGATAATAGGGGAGAAACCAAAAAATCTATATAACAAATCGAGGGAATCATAATCCCAATGTATTATGAATACACAAATATTGGGCATTGCATTGGATAGTGTTGTTCGGCCCGTGGGGGCAATCAGGGGACCCGTTTTAAGAATCTGAATCAGTAAATGTGTACAGTTCGTCGCGTACTGCATATCTATGGAAAATCACGTTGTCCGAATATCGAAAGCTATCTGATCGGAGTAGTTTTCTTTTAACTGTTAACTATAACACCATCCCTTACTTTTTCGAACACATACTTTCTGATATCCGATCAACTTGATTTTTTACAGGTATGATATGCTGAATAAATCATAAAATATGAACGGTTCAAATTATCAAGATTGGGCCTAAAAGTAGGCCCGAAGGCTCTGCAAGGACGGCCGCAAGGAGGGGCTTGCAAGGAGAGGATCCTCGTACGGGGAAAGGGGGTCCCAATCTTTATTCATACAGTATTTTGTTAGTGATTTTTTGGGTTATGGACTAAAAATTAAAATAAAGATTGTTTGGTTTGTTTTTGGGAGAGTTGTTTTTTATAAAAATTTTGGGGAGAGAGTTTAGAAATTTCTTTGGTTTGTTTGGTTGTGTATTTTGGGAGAGTTGTTTTTTTGAGAGTTTGGGATGATTTGATATTTTGGGAGAATTTGAGTAGATGTGTGTGAGAGAAAAAGTGATTGGGAAGGAGAGAGGAGAGAGAAAAAGTGATTAATTGATGTGTAAGAGAGAGAAAGTGATTTTGAGAAAAACTTTTGAGAAAAACTCAAACCAAACAATTTTTTAGAAATTTTTTTCTTCAAAACTTGTCTCCCAAATGCAAACCAAACATAAATTTTCGTTTTCCCGCTCTGCTATACAGGTTATATAGAGTATACACCTCAATCTCATTCTCACTCCTCCTCACTCTGACAGTCACTCCTCCTCCACCGAACCCAGCCTGACCGGCGACTACTCCCGACGGCCACCCACTCGTAAACCCAACCCACCGCTGTAGCCCTCATTTTCTCTGCTTCGCGAACCATAGCTCGACCGCGACCACCATCGGCTGTAGAGAAGGAATTTGTTGACGATAACGTGGGCTTTCAAGCCATAGATGAACCAGGTTCGTCCTCTAAACGCTGAAATCAAAAAGTTAGGGTTGTGATTCACAAAATAGATTTGAAATTTGGAAATTAGGGCTTCAAAAATTACTCATTGAAAAATAGGGCTTTGAAAATTACGGCTTTCAAAATTAGGGCTTTGAAAATTACTGTTATGCAGATAGATAAATGGTATGCTTCAAAAATGTGGCACATATTGTGATGAACATTTATGCATGTTAAAGTATACATTTTGCAGAACGTAGTATGAATACGCAGAAACTGATCCAACATAAAATGAAAGGATCACATCTTTGCAGAACATAGTATGATTATTGTTAGGTTTTTATTTTTGACAACCCCGTTTGACAAAACTCCTTTTCAGTTGTATTTGTTTTTGCATTTTTATTTCAGTGAGGCTAGATCAGTTTGTGATGTTAATGTTTTCAAGATTGCCATTTCGCTGATTATGACGGGGAGCTCGCGGCCCGAAGCAAAATGCAAAAATGCATTCAAAGTTGCTTGTCCGTTCATGTTTTACTTTTCAAGATTTTCCAGTTTTGGCCTTCCCGCTCGAGCGGGGAAATGGGCGCTCGAGCGGGGTTTGCGGGTTCATAGCATCTCTGCTATGCCTGAAAAAATCGATGGTGTGATTCCCGCCGAAGCGGGAACCTTCGCCGAAAGGGAGCCTATATGAAATCACAAAATATGAAGTCTCCGCTCGGCGATCCCACTGACGACGAGCGGACTGCCGCGTATCCAGATTTCCAGATTCATTATGGAGTTGGTTTTATTCTGAAACAAGGTTTATTTTGGGTTTCTATAAGAAGTGGGATTAGTTTAGAGTTCTACAAGAAGTTGGTTTTCTACAAACAAGAAGTTGGTTTTCCTTCCCAACTAGGATTGCTTTGGATTTTCTATAAGTAGTTGGTTTTCTCCCAAAACTACTACTGATTAATTGATTGAAGTCCTCCAGATCTTCTTTTTGGTTCTTAAAGGTTTATATCTGGGGATATTTTGTTAATTTTCTTTGATGTCTTATTGAGTATTCAAACTCATGGTTTAAAGAGTGTACATCAAAGGTTTGTTTGTTTGTTCTACAAAAGAGAGAGTTGTTCTTCAGTTGTGAATTCTGAAGAATTCGAGCCTGAAGCTTTGGAGGGAATCCGGAGTGGCTCATCAGAAAGACAATTCCGTGCTGAAGATGGGGTTGGAAGAGGCACATAGAGGTTGGTTCAATTAGGCGTTGTGGATTCGCTAGATAATTGAGAGTGATACCTGTGTAATTCCTTTATATCTTCTTAGTGGATTGTTCTTGTGGCTGTTGCCCGTGGTTTTTTGATCACAATTGAAAGGTGTCCAATTGTGGTTTTTTCACGTAAAATCTTTGTGTCTTTTTCTCTTGATTATTTGATTGGGATTTTTTTTTACTGCTTTTTATTGATACATAATCACAAATCAACATCTAGAGGGTTTCTAGATTTTTCAATTATGTAGATTGATAATTAGTTGAATGAATGCATATAGTTGTGTAATTTTCAATGTGTGATTGATAATGTGATTTTGCTGAATTTGTTGTGAATCACGCATAAATTGTTGTAATGAACTGCTATCAACTAATGTGTTAGCTGCGTGACTTGAATTAACTATTATCAACATTGATAACTATTATCAAACTGAACTTAAATGTTCATAACTATTACTGAGTTGTTGATAAGTATTTCAGTGTGCTTTGTTCAAAATCACATGTGTCATTTGTTGATAACTATTTCAGTTTGATAACTACTGAATCACAATCTCCAACAATCTGCCCATAATCATTTCACGTCAGTATGATTTGTTGATAATAGTTGCTTAACATGTGTGATTGATAATTTACTTGACATTGAACTGATATGTTTGTAAAACTGCCATGTTTGTTTAGATTGAAAATGCTATGTGTGTAACATGTGTGTAATTAATCACAGATGCTATGTTTGAAACTGCTGTATTTGTTCAGTTTCAAAATGCTATGTGTGTACATTGAGCTGCGATGTTTGTTCAAATGCTATTACCAGTTTAGTCTGTGTAACCTCTGTACAAATGCTATTAAACATGGCAGTTTGAACAAATAGATGTTTTCAGTAAAGACACACTCTCTCTCTCAAATTAAACTAGACCTGCTATTAACCCCATCAAATAGAAGCATAGCAGAGCACTACAACTTTGTCATGTATGCAGATTTAAAACATGGCTTCTTCTTCTAACATTAGCAACATAAGAATACAAACGAGGCTGTGCAATTGTGGAAGAATCGCTGCCATACGTATTGTCAAAACAATGAGAATGGAAATGAAGGGCGTTTGTTCTTTGTTTGCCCATCAAAATATGTAAGTATGTATTGGAAATTTTAATCCTTTAGTAGTGACAGTAATATTTGTCGTATTCAACTAACTGATTGTCATGCATTGTAGAGTACCACTCCCACTCCTCATTGAAATTACTTCAAGTTCGTTGCTGAAGATGATGAAGACGTTACGTCCAGAATCCCTTCCAACACTAGAGCTGGTGATGCTTCAACGATGTAAGGACGAGGCTTCATGACTTTGGAAATGACCATGGTCGAAGGCTTGAAAGGATAGAACATATTATCAAAGCGATGGTGTATTTCATTATATTTTCTATCATTTTGTACTTGATCATGTAACTTTTGTACTTCTTTGTATTTTGGAAAATTGAATGGAAGTTTGTACCAGTTTTTGTTGTATTGTACTTTATGATGTAAGTAACGTTTATGGAATGAATTTTATTATGATGTAACTTATGTAACTTACTTAATAGCTTTGTGGAATGAATTTTATTATGGAATGAATGTACGGAATGAATTTTATAAGTTATTATGATGTAACTTATAATGTTATTCTGTAATGAATTTTGGGAAACGTTGGTGTCATTGTAAGAGCTTTGTGGATGCTATTTGGCAGATCTGTGGATGAATTTTGTGGATGGTATGTGGATTCATTTTTGTGGATGGTATGTGGATGAATTTTGTGGATGCTTTGTGGATGACCGAATTTTGTGGGTGCATTGTCACTTATCTGTGGCCTGTTATCTGTTGCAGGTTCTCTTATCTGGGTGCATGAATTTTGGTTGTAATGAACAACTTCTGTTATCTGTTGCAGGTTTGTTTGTAATTAACAGATTTGGGAAATCTGTTATCTGTAAACTAGTATCTGTTTGTCACTTATCTGTGGGCTCAACTATTATCTGTTAGCAAGTTGAAAGCAGATATAGAATGCGTGGTACATTTCTTCACCATCGTGCTGACTTCTTTATTAATGAATATCAATACTCTGGTTCTGCATGGTCTATTGTATATTTTTTTGTTTGAAGGGGAGTTGATTAGTTCATAACAATGCACAATGGGAGACAAATTGCTAATGCACAGGTTGACCCCATGGGGTATGCTTCCACACAACGGTTGTGTTTGAAAAAACAAAACATTATGTGCCCATATTGATGTTAGAGTGTATGACACCGTTGGCAGGTTGTGCACAATTTTTGTTTGCAATTACAGGTTGTGATTCCAGTCAATGATTCCGACGCTTAAACTTTATTGTCCATATTGAACGATTCACAAACATGAAGTAATCAACAAAACATAGGTTAATGATAGTTTCTGATATCGGTCATTGACAT